>OZ005654.1:251458012-251843012 GCA_963930645.1 Salticus scenicus
GTTAGGAAATAAATACGTAAAACAGCATGCAATAAGAGAATTCAAAGTATTTAAAGCATGATATAAAATAAATAATTATGCATTTTTATCTTTTAAAAGTATTCCAGACTTAAAGCAATTTATCTTCCAACAAAGTAAAAATGTAATAAACAAGTTCTTTTTCAATTATGACGTAAAATAATCGAAATTTCTTTTCGGCGTAATGGTAAGCAATGGAGCAACTGGCACTAAAATGGAGAATTTCGTCAAAAAGTCGGCGCGCCAATGTCCAGTCTCTCTCTATATAGGGTCCCTATTTTATAGCTATAGGAACGATTAAAGTCGGTGTTCCACATATGGAACTGGGTTCCTTGTAGGGTTAATTCAGTTTCAAAAAATGAATGTAAAAGAAAAATTTCAAAAAGTTATGCAATAAAAAACTTAATTTAAAAAAATTGGCCGAATTGGCATATTTTTGAAATAAAATACGTTTGAACTGAAAATTTTGTCACTAAAAATTTTGATTTCGGTCGCTCCTTTAAGTTTCAGATTTTGATCTGGGCTTAGCTATGTGTGTATTCAAGAGACATGCACAGTTGCAGAGGTTTTGGTGCAGCAATGGGTGTCAAAGTATGTCCCTCTTCTGCAGCTTCATATCGATCAAGGAAATGTTAATGTTTGTTAATTTTCTTCACTATTTGTTTCTAATAAATTAAGTTTCGGTGACTTATACGTAAATCTTTGAACTATAACTCAAATTTGTATGTCATGAGGCCTATTAGTTTCAAAGGTGAATTTATTAACAGTATATATATTACAATGTAGTACATTACGTCATACAGAATGAAGAATTCAAATTGAAGAAATTGTTATTAAACGATATGAATTATGTCCATCCATCAAAATTGAAAATTGTGTCCGCTCCTTACAATATATATTTAGAAACTACCAATCTTTGAGAACCAAATTTAATTTTCGTGGGCACTATGCAAGAAATTGAATGTCATATGCCAGTAAATGAATATTTATCATCTCCCCAATTATGTGTCATTAGGGCCCTAATTCATTTGAAATGAGGTTCTCAATCTTGAAGTGTGTTAGTTGTCACCGTTGCTCATCGGAAAGATTTGCCGTTACTTTTTCCCCATATAGTCCTATGAAACTACACTACTTCGTAATTTAAGGATATCAAATTAAAATATGGAGTTGAGATAAAAGAAAAACTAAGATGAACGGCAGCCTAACCCCTTGTATTCTACGAAGAAATTTGTTTTCTAAATTACTCATGACTTAATTTATTATTATTATTATTATTATTATTATTACGCTTTCATATTTAGAAAAATCACAGCCGTTAAATTGCTTCTCCTTTTCCAAAAATTGATTTTTATATTTTTTATTTTTTAAATGTCTCATATTGAAGATATAAAATATAAAAAATGTTCTTAGTTAATTTTTCGCATTTTGAAGCTTAAAAATTTTTTTAAATATTTTTTAGAAAACAGAAATCAGTCTAATTGTTGTGCATTTTCTAAATGGGAAAACGGAATTTATATATATATATATATATATATATATATATATATATATATATATACATCAGATAATGAGTAATTTTGAAAAAAATTTTTGCATAGAATAACATGTGGTTATTTCGCCGTTCACATTAGGGAAAGTATCCTTTTAAGCCCATAGGTTCAATGTAAGTAGACAATATCCAAAAGTCATAAAATAAAGAAATATTTCAAAATAGATCATTTTGTATTAGTAAAGTAAAATAATCAAGTGTAGCTGAAAGTTTTCTAATTTAAATATTTCACTTCCGTTCTTTCGTAAATCGAAGGTTAGATTTGCTCCTTACGAAATCTAAGAATACAAACTACCAATGTTCACTGATGAAAAGACATTTCTATAACCAATGTACAAGAAGTTGAATTTATCTACGTTTACATGAATATTCCCTCGTTTATATGTCATTAAAATATTAATCAACTTCAAGTCAAATCGTCGGCCTCAAACTTGTACATGTGAACTAGGCTAAGCTTTAGGTTAATAAACGAATCCGCAGGTGCCCAAAACAGATGAAATTTCCTTCTAAAGTACTGAATTTCATTCCCCTTCAAAATTTAAAATATCCAGGTGGCGCTAAGGGAAAAAAATTATCGGCAGATACTCTAGTATCGGAATGTCGCCGATTCCTTCATTCCCACGGGTGCAAGAGGGCACCTGGCAACGCGTTTTCACTGCATATCCTAATGAATCACTTGTTCTTACAGAGACAAATTGCTATGCATTGACATTGCGAGTATTCAAAAAGGTGCAATAAATATCGATGAATTTTATTTTAAAAAACCGACGATTATGGTTATAAATATATTGCGGATGAAAATATTTTAGTCAGGGGCATATGGTATAATGTGCGTATATCCCCAGGAACCAATGTTTCCTGGATTATGGAAATAGTGTGTGGGAAAATAAACAGGAACCTACAAGAATATTCTATTTATTTTTTTTTTTCGCTCTCTCTAAAATATAGAATTGTATTTCCGTGTTTTTTATAACTTATACAGGAAATAGTGAATTATAATTAAATATGAAAACTTATTGAAATTATTTTATTAATTTTTTAACTCACAAAATATTTTATAATGTAGTATATTTTAATTAATTTAATTTACCCTTTTTACTAAAATGATTGATGTATTTTTCATCTAAGATGAAGATTAGAGATAACTTAAAATCTCAAATATTTCTTTGACAAAAAATGATAACAGAATTTACGGAGTATAAACTTTGATAATCGAAAATATTCCATTACGTTTCAATTTCATTAGCTTTAATTTACATTTACCTTAAAATTTCTACATTACAAAACAATAAATAACAAAAAAGGAAAAAACAAAGTAAATTTAGTAAACTTTGTTAAAATCAAAATTTTAAATGCTATGAAAAATAAGCTTCTAGCTTTTCTTTCAATTTTCAACAAATATATATATATAGTTTTCTTTACTTTCAATACTTTTTCAATTTTTTTAGAGAAAATCATAATTAACCCTTTAGCACGCAGTATCCTCGTTCCGAGGACGCAATTTTTAATTCCAAACTGCAAAAATAATTTTTCAACGAAATTTTACTTTAATAAGCCTTAGCGGAAAAAAGGCTTTAGGCGCATATTAGGCGAGACATATCAAACCCTTGACAATAGCTTCAGGGCCACGATCCCAATCCCTTCCTCAGCTTCGCTAATTTTTTCTGTTCAATTTTGACCTTTTATTTCTTATGATTTTAGCCCCTCCCCTTTTTTTCCCAACACATTTGTGATTGTTGGTTTTTTCGCTTTCATCCCATGCTTTTTTGTATGGACTTTTTGACTCTTCCCCCCCCCCCCCCCTTTTTTTTTTTTTTCCTTTCTGAAGTGCGATTTTTGTATGGATTTTTCGACTTCTACTCCCCCCCCCTCCCCTCCGTTTTCTACATTCTAAAGCGCGGTGGAAAAGTCAATGAAAAAAATGAATAAATGAAAAAACAAATAATTGCCAATAATTGCGATAATTGCTAAAAAAGTTAACCATTTGCCTACTATTAGCTGACTCATCTTCGCCAAACTTCCTTATACTCACGTAATACAGCAATGCTCCGACCACTGTATTAATAGGTCTCGATGTTTATACCTTAAGTTCTTAAGTCATTTGTTTCTCACCTTCTAACCTTGTTCGTAAATTCCGAGGGCATTTTATATTAAATGAGTGTAATTGTCTTGTCCCTTCAAATGGTTAACAGCAGATAATACAAAAATGTGCAATACTGAAACATGAGAAATCTGATTAGTTTAACAAAATTTAAAAGAAAAAAAAATGCAAATCACAGGTTTAATTTATGGTAAAGAAATTTTTCAAATGTTTAGATGCCCATAAAATCGTATAATAAATAATTAAAATATAACATTTTTAATTGCTTAAATAAGATAGAAAACAATTTATATATTTCTTTAAACAGAATTAAATGAAAACGTTTCAGTTAGTTATTTTAATTTCAGTTATTATTATTATTTTTATTATTATTTTGTACATGAACAATATAAAAGTTTCATACATTTTTAAGATTTTTTCCTTCCGTATATTATACTAATGTGAATTTTAATTAATAATATTATACTGAGTGATTCTGTATATAATTAAATTTTTTTAAATTATTTAACATGTTTCTTTTTTGTAAAGAAACTGGATTTTTCCACCAGCTCCTCAATTGCTGGTCACTATATTCAGTTATGTAAATTAATTAATGTCAGTAACAAACAATCCTTAAAATTATTTTAATATCATTATAAACATTCATTTTCATCTAAATTTATACTGTTATTTTGAAACGTATACATATTGTACGTATTCTTAAGCAATCTTCTACTTATTAATTTAGTTCATCTTCTTTTACATTCGACAACGCTTATTGATTTGATATTTAAAAAATATACATGTTAAACGTACTCTTAATTAATCTTACGAACTTTTACATTCAACAAAAATTATATACAAATTATTATTTAAAAAATAAATGTGCATATTATACATACTATTAAATAATCTCTAACTTACCTTTCCTTAACTTCACTGCTATATATTTTTTATATTCAACAAAGTTTGTACATGTTATAAAATGTACATGTTATGCATAATCTTAAAATATCTTCTATTTACTTGTAATTAATATTAAAAACTTTTACACTCAACAAAGTTTTAAATTTGATTTAAAAATATGTTGTTATGCATTTTTAAATTATTTTCTGCTTAAGCTAATTCATTTCAATGAAAGTAAAAGAAAATTTAAATTTAATTAAATAGCTTTTATTGATTTTTTTAAATAAGATTGGAGAACTCAGCACTAAATACTTTTTTAATTGTTTACTAAATCTCGAATATTATTAACAAAAATTTTCTGTTCTTCTCAATAACTCAATCTTTGTACTCTTCTAAAAACTTTTTTAAATGTCACTCTTTCTTTTCCTTGAAATTATATTTGAATTCCCAAATTAATAATTTGGGAAATAAAGTGAAGGTAAATAAGCCATTAAGCATAAAAATAAATTATTTTTATTGAAGAAAACGCAAATATCTATATATATTACTGAAATTAAAAGTTTTTTCCCAAGAATGCATTAGAAATTCTAATATATCACAATCGGTACACTGTTGAAAATTTGGTGCTAGTTTGAACCAAAACTTGGTACTGAAGTAGCTGCAACCACCCGATCGTTTAACTTTTTGCCATGATTTGGTAATTTTATGTTGAACCAAATATTGGCATTATGTTTTAAATAAAACAACAACAACAACAACAACAACAACAACAACAATAATAATAATAATAATATCAAAAATTTGTCGAGACGGTGATCGAGCTAAAGACCTTCTTGTCTCAAATCTAACACTCTGACAGTGTGCTACGTTTTCTTGTCCGCTAGTTCTGTTGTGTTTGGTTGATTCTGATAAAAGGGCTAAATTTTCTAAGGTCTTGTCTTGGCCCACGGGAGAGATGTCGCACAAAATTTGCACTTTACCCTACATTTTCGACCACTCTCTTTAATTTAAGCTTGGTTTGGTTACAATAAGAATTTTATAGATTCATACTTCTCTTCTGAATGGTTGTATGACAGCTCCAAGTTCTGGTGCGACTTAAGTTCAATCGCAAGAAGTAGAAAATTTAAAAGTGAACCATAATATAGTATGGCTTATAGCTTTACTCCATACAGTGGTTCAAGTTTCAACTGAAATTTTCAGCGATGTAGGTAGTTTTTGATAAAAGGGTAGACATATATACTTTTCTTGATTATAATAAATTTCTAAGTAATATTTTGAAATATTACTTATTCTCTATATTTCGCAAGTAAAGAGGGACTCTTTTAATTTAATAGGATAAATTAAATCTGTATCGTATAGCTAAAACGCATTTTAATCTATATTTCAGTAATAAATAACACTTAAGTGGTATTAACATTTTGCGGTCGGCAGATTTTTCCTATTTTAAAAAGTAAGCTCCGTCTTCTGGCATTATTCTGAAATATTACTCTCTCTAACAAAAGATATTTACGTATTTGTGTTGAAATCTTTTTTTATTTACCGCAGTCGTACTACTATCATATATATACGTCCACGGTACTGAACGTGTTAGGGGGTTATATGGTTTTCAAAGGAAAAAGCATATTTTCTCTATTTTCTTTAATATAAAAAAAAAATAGAAATTTTAAATTAAATTTTTTAACGTATAAAATAGCAGCCGTAATAAAGTTTTTTATGTCTTTTGGTTATTGAAGTTTAATTTAAAAAATAGTTTTAAAATTCTTGTGAAGTATATCGCAAATAACACAGTGATTAATCAATAAATCAGGCATTTTTGAGATAAGCATGAAAAAGTTTATTAAACATTTTATTTAATATACTACTTGCATATAGGTGACCAATTATATAAAATTAATATTATTGGATAATTAGAAATAAGTGATTTTAATAACTTGGAGTGGGAGCCCAAAAAGTGTCGACTTCACGTTTTACATGATAGTGATGAAGTGATGCTTCGATTCTCCGTTGATTTCGCCAAAACCTGCTATCGCAGCCAAATTCAAAAGCATAGGGGGGGGGAAAAAATGGTTGTAATTATGTTGCATATAAACACATGTAAATTTTTTGAAAAGTTTACCAGATAATTAGAATTTAAACGGTTCTTAATGGAAACCAACTTTGCCAAAAATGATTTCGTGGGAAGGCGGAAGTTTTCAGCAAATTAAGGTACCATGATGTGAGACTAGGAATGCACACATGGCGACGAACTACATTTATCGCCAAGCTTAAAGGAAACCGAAACATCGAAAAAAGACATAACATGCTATTGTAGATCTGCCTTATGTTAAAGGAAAAATAATATATGGTCAAAAAATTGGGAGTGTTGCAATTAGAAAAAGATAGTTATGTGGGAAGAGGGGGTGGGATATACAAATTTAAAGAACACATTGTATATTAATTTAAGTTATAATTTACAGATCATAAAAATCTTTCGTTACATTAAAATAGTTTGCTATACAATTATAATTTTTTAAAAAAAAATATGTGATAATTGACATCATAGCAACATTTAAACAAAATTTTATAAAATTTTAATTCAAAATTTCGAAAAATTCTGCTGCGTCCTGGTTTTCGGAAGGTTTTCAGAAAAGCGATGGGCACGGTTTCTCAAACTTAATGCATCCATCTTATTGAAATTTTGCTCCCTTCTTCAAAATAGAATAGGCTAGTGCTTGAATGAAGGATTAAAAAAAAAATCTGAAATTTGAACTTTTGGCAGAGTTTTATCTAAAAGCGATACAATTTTCGGCACATTTTAAACAACGCATAGCCTTTTAAAAATTTTTTAATTAAAAAAAAAAAAAAAAGAAAAAAGAAAATAATAAAACTTTAATTCAAAATTTTGAAAAATTCAGCTTGGTTCTGGTTTTCGGAAGATTTTCAGAAAAGCGATCGGCAGTGTTTCTCAAAAACTAATGAATCTACCTCATTGAAATTTCGCTCACTTCTTCAAAATAGAACAGACTAGTGCTTGAATGAAGATTTTTTTTTTTTTTTTTTTTTTTAAATGAAATGTGAACTTTTGGCAGAGTTGTTTGGAAAAACAATACAATTTTCGGTACATTTTACCCAGCATATAAGCCTTGTAAAATTTGTTTTAATTAAGAAAAAAAGAAAAGAAAAGAAAGAAAAAGTACAAGAAAGAAAGAAAGAAACATTTTTCGTTCAAGCACTAGTCAGTTATATTTTGAAAAAGTGTATGAAATTTCAGTAAGATCAGAGCATTAATATTTGAGAAATCGTGTTCACGGTTTTTCTGAAGGGTCTCCAGAAATCAGGACCCACTAGCTGAATTTTCCAAATTTTTTAATGAAAATAAAGGTTGTTTAAAGGTATGCTCAAAATTTTAAATAAAAATTTTTATTATTATATTTAAGAAAGACAAAAAAAGAAAGAAAGAAAATAACCTTTTTTTTTTTAGCCTTCAAAACCCATGCCCCTTTAGCGTGGATAAGAGATGGGGCACCATTTTTTTTTGCTGTCTGCTATTTACAGATACATGTCCGAAAAAGGTTAATACGTTCCAAACAAACGAAATAAGATACATTTAGGATTGTAACTTATTCAAATTAGAAAAATAGAATAATAAACATTTATATGATTATCCTAGTTATTCAGAAGACCATATTAGAAAATAAAATCATATTTAGAGATTTTAAATGTTACATTTCTTTTAAAAATAATAGCGTGTTTCGATTTTTTTTTTTTTTTTTTTTTGCTAATTTGAGCATGATACACCCGAACTCTATTTCTGCATTAACAAAATTGACTTTTAGTTTTTATAATTACGAAGCATATTTTATTTTTTAAACTGAAATCTATGCCTCTAAAATTTTCATCTTTTCTTTTATAAATGAAAGCAAAGCTCACATAGTTCAGTTAAAAATTGTTTAAAAGTAGGTTAAATGCATTTTTTATTTACTTTTATTTATTTTATCAAAATAATAAATAATACGAAGTTAATACGGACTAAAATTAATGCAAGGCTAAATCGTGCACTCTCTACTAACCGCAAAAATGATGTTAATTTGATTATAATAATTATCATATCATTTATGTAATTACAAAATTCTCAGATAAATAGAAATCGAGCCCATTTCACCTTAATTCGAACATTAAACTTTTCTGCTTTATCCCTTTATTGAATTATTCTCTTGAATCTCACAGGTGGTCATTTCTGTTTGATTCTAAGAACGTTTGTCTTAGAATTCGTTTATAGACACATCTAGAATTTTTTTTTATATATATTTATATATTTGGCTTCTAATTCAATTCATTTGCGTTTATGATCCAATTGTCTGTTCCGATCTATGATCTAGTTTTCTTAAAACTGCTATGAATAGGAAGTAATTGTAATAGCATATTAACGGACATTTCAGCACGTCTTTGCTGAAAATGACCTCTATTTTCATGGTATGCTTTTACCTGGAATCGTATTACTAAAAAGAATGCTTTTATCTTATCTGCGGTTTTATATAGAAATTTCTTTAAGCGATCATTATTAGATCTTATTTTTCATATACATATTTTAATGTGTAAAATCCTCAGATATTTTACCTAAAAGTTATTTTGAGAGAGAATCATATTACTTTTTCATTTACTTAAAATTATTTATTTATTTATTTATTTATTTATCGCGATCAGCAGTCATTTTTAATTTCTCTTACCCATAAAGTAGAGAAAGTATTGTTTTCGGGTCAAATTTTCAAAATTGAATTTTTGTTTTTTTTACAGGTTTTGAGGTTCCCTGAATCCAAAAATCATGTTTTTAGTGGATGGTCTGTGTGTGTGTGTGTGTCTGACTGTGTGTCTGTCTGCTATCAGCATATCTCAAAAACAAATTATAGCAAAAAGTCCAAACTTGGTATTCTATATGTGTATGATACAGGGATGCTACACTAAACTTTTCGTTGAGATCAGGAAAATGGTTCGCGTACAGGAGCACCCAAGAGAATAAAAATACATTACTATGGGGAAAATTGCAGGTAAGTAGAATAAAACACCTATAGGTTGCACTAAACCAAATGAAACGAATATATATATATATATATATATATATATATATATATATTATATACGTAAAAACATGTTTCATGTGGAATATGGTATAGAAATCATTCACTTTTCATTTATAGGGCTACACTAAAAACTAGATACTTGAAATTCATGAAAGTGTACTTCAGGTTGGGCCATGTCTTAATATAGGCTTATATTTATGTGCTCCACATGATGTATACTTAACTTTTAGAAGATATACAGGGCTTCCAATATTTAAGCGATAACATTCTTTTTTATTGTTATTGGAAGTGCTTTACTGCAATATTTTACCATGTCCAGGAAAGCTGCTCAGGAATTGAAATTAATTCTTCATAACCATATGGTAAATAACGTATTTTTTTTAAAGCTAAATATTCATCGCTTGGATTTTTGTATATTTAGACATTTTGAGGTTTCTTGAATACCGAATTCAAGTTTTTAACTTTTGATCTTTGTCTGTGTCTGTTAGAATAAATTAAAAACAAATAATTTCAGGCGATCCAAATGTAGTATTTTGAAGTTAATGTGTTTGTTACTAGAAAAGTTTGATCAAGATTGATAAGCTTCAATGAATGTTGGCGTGAAAGTTGTCTGAATAATTTTAAATGAACTTTTGAATTTAATAACAGATTTGAATTCTATAATAATATAGGTTCAGTAGTAAAATGAGGGGTTGAAGGGGGCGGTAGTCCCCCTCACACAGAATTACTTTTCAAATAAAGCTGCTCCGAAGCCTAATTTGAATTTTAAACATAGGTTTGCGTAGCAGTACTCGTTATCTTACCTCTTAATCTCCAATCTGCATTTATAGTATTAAATTTCAGGGTAAGAGAAAGTTGTGTGAGTGACACACCAGATTATTTTCCTTCTAGTTCTTTTCAAATGATTACGCTTTACGCCAGAAATGAAAATTTCGTGATCCAGAAAGGCTGCTTGTTTTAATATTTATTGACCAAAAAATATAATAGGTTATTTCATGAAAATGAAGCAAAAAAAGTTCATATGTAAACTGATGAAACTATTAGTTTCTTAATTAAACATATACTCTACTTTTAAACAATAGTAATTTTATAATTATTTAATAATGATATAAATACACCATAATAATAGAAAATATTACAGTCTGGATAATTCTAATAAATTACATCTAGGTTGTATTATCTAGTATTATGAGAATTAAAAGTTTCTAAAGTGAAAGACAAAATTGCATACTCATGATGAAATTGATAAAATAATCACAATGCAAAAAAAAAAAAAAAACTACTACTAAAATATTACATCTTTTGAATACAATATTTTTTGTTACGCTGATCACGTAAAGATGGTAGCATGAATTTTTATAATTTTTTTCATTTAGGTTTAAATTGAGATGGAGGTAAACTTTATGACACATTTAAATTAATCTACTTGAGTTTAAAAACTATAAGAATATAAAGTTGTACTTCTATATAAATGTAAGATTGCAGATCTATAAATTTCAAGGAATCAATTAAAGTATACCATTATTATAAGGTTGAAACGATTTTAAGTTGGTTTGTTTCATGGCAAAAACAATTTGAAATCAATTCCTAATTTAATATTCAAATTATTTTTAACGATTTCTGACAAAACTACAAAACAATTTTTTCGTGCCCATCATCTAAAGATCTATTCATATAACTTGGAAAACTTAAAAATAGTAATGAAATACAAAACAGGATGAGGCGCAATATAGGGATTAAACTGCAAACAAATTACACAACTGAGTCCAATAAAATTATCTATTTTCAAACACGTACACACAAATTTATCGACACAGTGATGATTAATAATTCTGTAAACGGGTGTACAGAGTGACTATTCATAGTCAAAATATTTAATGAGGTAGTAAAATATGTTATTTGGGGGAAATATTTTGTTTAAATTTCTCAGCCTTTTAAAACTTTCAGTAGAAAGAATGTGTTTCTCATGTTTACTTGATAATCACAGCTTATTTGTTAAACTTAGAAACATGAATTAATTACACAGGTCTAAATCAAAACTTTGAATTTGATAATTTCGACTTATCATGATCTTTAAGTTTTTTGGTGTGCTGAAACCGAAACTGAGGCCAGTTTTTCTACATCACGTATAGATACAAGGTCACGTATAGATACTACGCCAATACAGGGTGTCTACCGACACAATTTCTTCCGTTGTTCTTCCACCAATATAATTATATGATTTTTGTAGTATGTTTCCGTTATTAATTATAATTTATCGTGGAAACGTACTAGAAACTACCGAAAATGAAGAAACTGCGTCGGTAGACACCCTGCATTGGTAAGAATCCATACGTGTTAGAGAAAAACTGGCTTCATTTTCGGTTTCAACACACCAAAAAACGTATGTATCAGCTAAAATTACGATATTAAAGACAAACTATGTTTTTGTAGACCTGTGTTATTAGTTTTTATCTATGTACATTGTTAAAAATTTGGTGTTAGTTTGAACCAAAACTTGGTACTGAAGTAGCTATAACCACCCGATGGTTTAACATTTTACCATGTTTTGGTAATTTTATCTTGAACTAAATGTTAGTATTATTTTTGAAATAAAAATAAAATTCAAAATTCGTCCGAGACTGATATCGAACTTAAGACCTTCTTGGATTAAAGTCAAGAACTCTGGCATTGTGCTTGCTTTCATTCCCGTTAATTCTGTTTCGTTGATTTTGGTAAAGGGGGCTAAATTTTCTAGTGTCTTACCTTGGCCCATGGGTGAGTTGTTGCACAAAATTTTCACATTACCCTACGTTTTCGATCATGCCAAAGGGTTTTAACTTAAAAAAAAAAAAAAAAAAAAAAAAAAAAAAAGAAAAGAAAGAAAGAAAGGAAAAAGAAAGAAAGAAAAACGACTTTTAGAAATATATATATATATATATATATATATATATATATATATTAGGTCGTTGCAAAAGTTCGTGCGGACGCGGATCATTTTATTGCCTCCAAAGACGAGAGCTTCTATCGCCGTGGTATACATTTGTTACCCGAAAAATGGGCAAAGGTTGTAGAAAGTAATGGAGCGTATTTTGATTAAAAAGTGTCATTTGGCCGGATGTATTTATATGAAATAAAGCAATAAAAAATTGCACGAACTTTTGCAACGACCTAATAAATATGTTAATTTATAAACAATTCTGAACATTTTGATACTTCATTTATGATTCTACGTACGTTCAAAAGTTATGAGCAAGATTGTGGCCGACTTCAAGGTTAAAACTCACTGCATTTCCATAAAGTGTTTTTTGTCATTATCCGTTAAATAGGGACACAGATAACCTATTGCTTCTTTGTGGTCTTAAAATATTTATACAAACACGTTTCCTAAATTAAATTATTGTTTTAGAGATATTTCGAATTCTGTTATTTTAAAAAAGTGTGTAAAACTTTTTACATACATTTAAAAAAAATGACTGAATAATGTTAATATAATATTACTAAATATTAACTCATCATGTAAGATATTCTGTAAATGAGCTTGCAAAACTATATAGAATAAATCTAATGTGGACACCACATGACTTCCTTATACACTCATTGGAATATAAATATTGTTATGAAAACATTGATATTTATGTGTGAGGTAACTGATTCGTACATACATAAAGTCGTCACGAAAAATCGCGTAAAACCGTAGATATCTCTATAATGGGAGCTTCTATTTAGATCAAATTTGCAGGTGCACAACTAGACATCACCAGTTACAAATATAAATTTTCAACATTTTATGATCATTCCTTTTCGAGCCAGGCGAGATGCAAAATCCATTTCGCAAATCGAGATTGCAATACTCCTTTATACTTTGTATAAGGAAGTAATAAAAAATGGAAGTTTTTATTTTTCTTTTCTTTTTTCGTTTCTTTTTTCATTTCTTTCTTTTTCTTTCTTTCTTTTTTTTTTTTTTTTTTTGAAAATTTTGCGATAGTGGCAAAAAAGCTGTTTCGAAAAACATTCCTGATATCGGTTACAATTACACTAATAAATTTAGAACCAAAATACTTGGAATCATAAATAAACCATGAAAATTAAATAGAAACTTTTTTTTTTTTTTCAAAATTATTCCTATCTCAACAAATATTTTCTTTCTTTCTTTTCTTTTCTAATACCCTACATGCTATATATATAAATAAGTGGATTTTTTTTTTTAACCGTTATATTTCCCTGAATATATATGGCAAACTCATAAGAATTTACACAGATAATGAAACAAATCCTCATAATCACATGCTACCGCCAAAACGCATTTAAAACATTACTTTTTACAGGATGATCTAAAACATCTTGATTTTTGTTTGATTTTTTACTAGTTCCCCCTTTTTCTCTTCAAGACACCACAACTTTTACTGAAATATATGAAATATAGCATATCCTTTACACTACCAAAGTTTCCAGCTGATTCCTAAAGAATTTTTCTACTTATTTGACAAAACGTCTAAATTTGAACGATATTTTAACATCATACCTATCGACAGGGCTTTAAAGTTTCGTTTTATTAAAAAGCGAATAATTTCGAATTAATGGAAAAGTGTCACAAAAAAAGGCAGGACGTCATATTTATAGCTATAAAACGTATACTCAAATATCATGTATGACCTTAAACTATACAAAAAGCCATTTTTCAACAAAATTGGAAATCATTTATGACTTCGGCTTGTCTGTCTGTCTACGCTCCCAAAAATATTTAAGATTGCTATAGAATGTTCCCTATTGAAAATGGAGTAAATATTACTTCTGGTTCGTGTATAGAAACAGCCACAGGAATTCCAAAGCATTTCTGTTAATCCCCTTTTAATACTTTTATTTTCCACAAATCATAATGAAATTGACATTAGTTATTCATATGCCGAAAAATATTAGTTCTATGGTGTATAGTATGTTAACATTAAGATTTATAGGGCCACACCACGTATTCCGATACATTAAGGGTTGTAAATTGGTAATTGCTGCAATAACATTTTCATTTTTATTAAGGACTATTTTTAACACTTTATAAACAATGTTTATGGGTGATCACGACTTGAATTAGTTTATTTGACTGCCTTTCTGTTCCTCTGACTATCCTTCTATCTATCCATCTATCTATCTGTCGATCTGTCCGCTTCTAGCTTCCGTAAATGTTTACAAATTTCTTTAAAATGACATATGTTATTCCCATTTCATGTTCCCTATTTAAAATGATATAAACAGCACAACTTATTTATGTACAGGGTCTCCAAAAAGAATCCGAGAGTATTGCGTTCTGAGAGAATATTTTTTATAAATCATATCTAAATAACTTCGTACTCTACAAAACATCATGAAATTAACATTTATTATAAATATGTTAATAAAAATGTTTTCTATGGAATTTCGTATGATTAGCGTTGAGGTTTACAAAGCTACACAAATATATTCTGATACATTAAAGGCTACAGTTGGAAATTGCTGAATTCGTATTTTCGTTAGTTTTAAGGGTTTTTTACATTTTTCAACAATGTTTAAGTGTGATTATGAATTTAACTAAACCATTTATCGCTCTTTCTGTAACCCTGTCTTTCCGTTATGTGATTAACTAGGCAAAGCATATTGGTCCCGTGGGCAAAGTGCATAGTTAAACGATGAATCGAGTAAGCACAGTTGGGAAGTAATAATAGTCTATGCGAACCGCATGTTTTTTCGTTCTTGTTGTTCAAAAAAACGCGTTTTATAGCATGTTGCGGGATGAGCAAATTTTGCTACATTTATTTTTCCCAAGAAATCGTCTGGGGTCACCGAAGCGGGGGATCCATTCCCTCCGTGGAGGATCAAAATTGTGATGGCATGTCTCCGGAACACCTCTAGGGTTGAGTCCCAGACCATTGCCAATTGCGCATTGTGCAGCACTAGTGCGGCGTAAAACCCATCCATCCATCCATCCCGTGGAATTCGTGGAATAAGCAGTCAAACAGTTAAATTAAAGTTTTTATTTATTTTATTGTCAAAAATTTTTTATACGTCACAAACTTTCAAATTCATCGTATTTCTAAGAATGACTTAAAACTGAATTCCAATATTTCATTATATATGTATGCATGTCAAGCTAATAAATGTGTGTTAATATTTCACAAGAAAATTATTCCCATCCTGATTAATCTTACTGATAAATTAATACATTTCTTTCACACGACTGCCACGTGCCGCGCAGTGTGTCAGCACGTGTCAGTTCGTGGCACACGTAACCATGGGTTGGCCATCACTATTTAAAAAAGTTACTAGATTTTTGAACTTTTAAGGATGCAACAAGATGAAAGATTGTTCCGGAGTTTCATCTATATCCACCTATAACATCCTGTTGTTTGTTTCACTTTATAGAAACGATCAGATAGGACGGATCTTCAATCTTACTAAAAAGTAAGTGCAACAGCTGATACCTTCTAACGTGCTAAGGTGTGTTCTTCCTGGCAGTCCAGATGCTAAAGGCCCGTGCCCGCTCTTTAAGGGGATCCCCAGGGGAAGGGGACCCCCCCGAGGAAGTGGGACCCGAATATACATACTGAAAAAATGGATATTTATGTGGCTCGTTCTCAATGTGTCATTGGCTATATAACACGATTAAGGATAGGACAAAGTCTTCTATACAATGGTGCAAGCACATTCTTAATGGGTGCGCCCGGTATCGATAAAGAGAGGCGGATTTTTTTTTCCCTTTTAAATATTGGAAAAGGATGAGGGGTGTTGTTCCAATGGCTATTTGTAAGTGATATAAAAGTTAGAAAGGGAATTAGAAAAAATAGGGGTGAGGATATGTCGGCAGGCTGTGGTTTTTAAGAACTGCCTTGGAGGAAGTCAAGTATCGCTGAAAGGTAAATTAATTAATTGCTGAAATTTTATTTGCTGCCTTGCTTATTTGAATGAGAAATAAACTAATTCTTTTCAGTTCTCCAGCCTTTTTTTTTATCAATAATTTTGTGCCGTCTCCAGTTCCATAGACCATATAAAATACTTTTTCTTCTCTCTCTCTCTCTCTCTCTCTATTTTCCTTTGTTTTACAAACAAGTTAAAATGAACAATTTATAATCGATTTAAAAGAAAAAGAAAAAATAGAAAAGAAAATTAAAAGGAAAAGGAAAAAGGAAAGGAAAAGAAAAAGGAAAATTCAAAGGAAAAAGAAAATAATCTTATTTATAATTTTCCATTTTAATAGTTTATTTTCTAAATGAGATAATAATTACATCAATTTAATGAAAATTACAACATTTTCACGAAGTCACAGAAAAATTTAGATAAAATCTTTACTTATTGATTTTTTCTTTCTTTCTTTTTTTTTTTTTTTTTAACATATACTTAATATTTTATTCTGAACCTATAAAGAGCGAAAAATACAATTACAATGGAGCACCTTTTATACGTTTCTCATTTATACGTTTTTCAACTTCGGTCCCAAATCATTCCATTGAATTCTAATGTTAAAATATTTCGTTTATACGACTCAAGTAAATTCTTAATTTCACTTATACGATTTTTTTTTCCCTCCTTGTAGAATCCCAAGTTTGAGTTTCATTTCAGGATTAAAAAGAAAAAAAAAAAAAAGAGAGAGAGAAAAAGAAAAAGAAAGATTTTTATGTTTTATCTTTTCTTAGAACTATCTGTGTATATTTGACATTACGGTTGAAGAAACACGTTTTTTTTTTTTTTTTTTTTCCTTCCTTTTAATCGTTTGCAAAAATGTCATCTTCGTTTAGAGAACGAAACGCTTTGTCTTTAAAGGTTAAAATCGACATCTTGAAAAAAATTTCTGAATTTCTATATTTTTAATTATCATTTTATTTTTATTCTACCTTTTAAAAATATTTTAAATTTAATTAAAAATATATCTTATTCGAATAAATGTAAAGGAAATCATGAAAATTGATTAGACTTTTATTATTAATATGACACTTTATTGTGTATTAATGATAAAACGAATTTTCAGTTGTACGTTTTTTTTTTTTTTTTTTTTTTTCAGTTATACGCTTTTAGGAACGGTCCCCTGAAAAACGTATAAACGGTGCTCCACTGTAGTTTAATTTTCGATTTTTCATCATCCAAATAAAATAAAATAAATCAATTGTTGACAAACAAGAACAAAATTAAGGGTTGCGAATTTTCTAAATGTAGAAATAGAGTTTAAAAAAATTTCATTGGGCAATGATGTAATGAGTGATTCTATTAATAAATTTATCCGTAAAACAACACGGGATTTGGCTGTCGATGATGGTAGGTAGAGAGTCTCCTTATGCATAGACAAAAATCTGTTTTTATTTTAGATCTGTCTTGACTAATTGACTATGAAAGAGTAACTTATAGTTTCACTTTTAACCCGCGAGAACGCTTTGTGGTATTTTAAAACCTAAGATAAAAGAGGAAAAACTGACATACATACATACTATATATATATATATATATATATATATATATATATAGAGAGAGAGAGAGAGAGAGAGAGAGAGATAATATAGTTTGAGTTTCTTTTGGAATATGGGTAGTAAATAGTTGTTGCATATTACCTTTTTGATTTAGTCTAAAAAAAAATATCTTCTAATATACATATCATTTTGTGAAATGCTCTGAATATAGTAATGTGCCATCAATTATTTTTAATTTCTTGTAAAAATGAATTTAATAGTTTATTTATTTATTTATTTTTTTAATTTTTTTTTTAATATATTAAAAATTTTTAATCTTATGGTCATTTCAGTGAAATATTTAACTCAATGTTATATTTGATGTATAGATTTCATACAGAAAATATATAACCTCTTTCCCCCTATATATATATATATAGAGAGAGAGAGATAGTTATAGATTTTTACACTTTATATGTTTCCTAATTTTATATTAAATTTTTCATTGACATACTAAACATTTTCACGGGAAGAAAAAATAAAATATATATATATATATATATATATATATATATATATGAAAGAAAACACTATTGGGATAGAAATATACCCCAGCACGTCTTCTTGGTAGAATTCAGGTGAGCGTCCTGGCGGTATTATATATATATAAAATTTTCAGATGTTTCCTTATTTTATATTATGTTTTTACATTTATTTTCTAAACATTTCAACGAAAAAAAAAAAAAAGAAAGAATAGAATGAATGAAAGCACTATTGGGATAGAAATATACCCCAGGGCATCTTGATCGAATTCAGATGAGCGTCCTGGCGAGTTAAATATTGGCGACTGGCTTCCCATATTTTACTTCGATCTTCACCAATTTTAAAACACATACATAATAATAATACAGTTGAACATCGTTAACGTGAATCTCAAGCGGGATAAAAACTTTATTCATGCTATCACTAAATAACCTTCGTATAACTAAACTAATCTTTATTTTGACGGGGATTGTGGAAACAGTTCATGTTAAAAGTAATTCAAGTGACAGTGTTCACGTTAACGAGGTTAGACTACAATAATAATAACATTATGTATAAATTGCGGAATATAATCCAATATTATGAGAATGTTTTTGTCAATTCCAGTTTTTATACCAAGTAATATTTACAATTTTTTAATGTCAAATTATTTTCATAATGTATGCAAAGGTGATTAATTCATATGACTGAAGTATCAAAATTCTGAGTATTGTCTGAGTGAGTGAAAGTTCAAACATCTCAGAATTTTAAATAATGTCATTGTATTTTACACAAAATAAACTGCTGGGTCTATTGAAAATATTGTTACAAGATCTTGATTACTATTTGGGTAGTGTACAAAAGTTTAGTTTATTTTGAAGGGAAACAACACCATGGTAGATAGTTTAGGGTCCTAGGTCTATGGCCTATGGGTGGAGTGCCCTCCGTGGGATCTTTCTAAAGGATCCTAACCCGAATTTACACGAGTTTCGGAGAAAGCCACGGAAAACTCCGAAAAGTTAGGTCGACGAGCGTGACCTGGAATCGAACCTGGTACTTCCAGTCTACCAGCTTTGAACTCAGAATCGCTCGGTTACTGGTGGCGCGACAACCCCATGTATTTGATACTAAATATCGGAATCTTAAACTTTGTTTCTGGTATACATTTTTTTCTTTTTTGCAATAATTTCTGTCGCCCACTATGATTGTTCTTTAACAAAGAGAAGCAAATGAAATGCTAGCTATTACTTAACAATAATTATGACGTTATGACTTTCTGTAGTCCGCATTCAAAGTTAAATTTTTGTTAGGTGAACGAAAACTTAACCATGTAATAAATTATGGGCTGTGCCGATTAATCAATTAATCGGTTCGGTTAATCGATCAATGCTTAGTCCCGATCAATTTTTTTAATCGAGGTAATCGGTCCGATTAATTCGATTAAAAATCTTCAAAATCCGATTAAAATTTCAAACTACGAATTAAAGTAAAAATTTAAAATGCTGTTCTTCCTACAAAATATTGCCCCATTAGTAGCTGAACGGTTCTGTGCTCAAAACTGGTAGACAGGAAATGCCGGATTCGATCTCAGGTCGCGCTCGTCAACCTAGCCGTTCGGAGTTTTCTGTGGTTTTCTCCGAAACTCACGCAAATACGTACTAGAACCCTTCAGAATGGCCCCCACGAAGGGCACTCCACCTATAGTTCTAGTATCCTAGTGAAGTCAGTTGGTTTTAATCCCAAATACACACACTCCTGCAAAACATTTTTTCACATATTCGCTTTATATATATAAATTTCACATAAGATCAAGTTTAGATCCCGAAAATGTCAAGGTGCTTGTGTTTTTTAATGGATTGCTTAAAACAGTATCTTTTTTACGACCTGTTGTGTAATTGTATTTGAAAATGAACTTGTAGGTGTGTTTCACATTCTAATATATTATATATGAGTAAGTGTAATTTTAATATTTATAAGGTATTTGTATTATTATTATTATTATTATTATTATTATTATTATTATATATCAATAATTAGGAGGTAACAGTACTAAATATGTTTATTAAATATCTTCACAATTAAATCTAAGTTTAATAGGAAATGTATTTCGTAAAATAAATATGATCTATAAATGCTCAGTCACGTACGAAAAACTACATTTTATTTTCAACGTGTTGTAATATCTTTGAATTTTAAACAGTTTTTCATTTATTAAAAAAAAAAGTAAGAAGTTTTCTTTTTTTAATTATTTATTTCTTAAGGAACTAGTTAAATCAACATCTATATCATTTTTATGGTCTGACGTGTACTATATGGGAATTAAAAAAAAAACATATAGGAGAGTTTTATTTATCGTTGAAATAAAATTATACAAAGAAAAATGAAAAGCGATTAAAAATCCGATTAATCAGCCGATTAATTGATTAATGAACTACGATTAACCTAGTTAAAACTGTTAATCGATTCCCACCCTTAAGTAAATTTTGAGTTCAGATTGCTTTAGAAAACGTTCAGCGTAGCTTTCAAACAGATAGTCAGAGTAATTTATTGTACATTGTAATCGGTGAGCGTAATTGCTATATTGCATTATGCCCTGTTCAACTTTTCAAACAAAATTAATCTCGTGTACATCATAATGAGTTACAATTGTATATATTTATTTTTTAAATCTTTTTTAAAACGTTATTTTATTCTCTAATAATAATTTTTTTTCGGTTTTTATAACAAACTATCCATAATGAAGATAAGTGTTTAAATTTATTTACTAATACAGTAAAACCTCTCTAAGTTGGACACCTACGGTTCCAAGAAAAAGTGTCCAACTTATAGGGGTTAGACATAATGTTAATGGATACATTCCGTTCCAGAAAAAGCGTCCAACTTAGAGGGGTGTCCAACTTGAGAGGTTTCACTGTATTATAACAACGTTGTTTTATACATTTACAAATACGTGGGAACAAGGGTTAGTTTTCTTGCACCTGGGGCTACGAAATTTTTCAACTATGGTGGTAAGTGATTCATTTCGGAATTAACTAAAGAATGAAGGATAACTTTCTTTAAAATAAACCGTCCATAAATGAACCAACCGCAGTAATTGTTCAGCAAGTCAAAGATAGAAACCATTCATTACCTCTGGGAATTTTCGAAAAGTATTTCCTTCATCTTTACTTAGGGCGGTCAGTTTTAAAAAACTTAAAAGAAAGTAATCCATTTTCGAAATACTTCGGGAACTCTATAGTGAAGATTAAGTTTGTAGACTTGATTTCTGTTTTCGAACTTCATAAAACGGACTGTGTCAATGAAGAGTTGATTTTCAAGGTGATTTATTGTGTGATGTCTACATCAGTGTCAAAAAAACGTGGGAGGTATAGGCAGTTCATTGAAAGCGGTAGAGTTGTTTAGAACAATTCAACATAGGATTTCAAAAAGGAGGATGGTTTCAAACACGGGAACCTTTTTTTTAAGCGCGTGTGAAAGTGAGAAAGTCCTTAGCAATGACAGGTGATCAAGAAACTGTGGGGCATCCCTATGATTTCGCTTTTGAATTTAGGATCTTCGTCAAACAATGAATGTCACCATCATTTTCATCCAGAAAACCAGTGAAAACGAGTTTATGAACAAGTTTACCGCTTACCTCAAAGAACTGTATTTGGCAAATAAAGATGAGGTACTTGGTCAATCTACTCGGTTGCAGAGATGGGGGCGTGTCATATAGAAAGAAGCTTGACAATGAAAATATCCTTTCTCCGAAAAAAATTCTAAAGGTTTTTCATTTGCTTCTGGGAAAAAATATGAGACTGGTATTTTTTCAAGAGTTCTCGGTTGCTTTGATCGTTTGTTAAATCTTCAATATCGTAAAGTGACTCAGTTTTAATAATGTGTCTAGAACTTGTCTTGTATACCTATCCTTTTAAGACATTATTGGTTTAAAATGATCTAAAATAGAGCAGTTTTTGTAATTTTCTATCTTTCTTTCTTCTTTATGCTTCTTCTTCTTCTTTTTTTTTTTTTTTTTTTTTCTTTTTTTTCACCAGAAACTACAAACTTTAAATCCTGTAATATGTTTTTCTGCGTGAATACATTATGGTTTATGAGTAAAGATCTGTTAACAGGAAAATGTTTCTGAAGAAATGTGATGAAAATTGCGTCCGATTCAAAATAGGTACAAAGAAAGCTTACTTAATTTATCAATTTGAATAATTTTTCAATGGTTGTTTCAAAATGAAGCTATTTTTAATTACACAAATAATAATAATGAAAGAAAAGAATCAAAATGACTTAAAACTGGACATCGGTAGGTCGGTAACCGGAAAAAATGGTAACTGAAAAAATGGTCGTAATTAGATCTGTCAACTGTTGCAAGATTTATTAAAATCGATCAGTTAACTTATGAATTCCACATTAAATATAGGTTTTGACTAATTTTCAGATATCGGTCTCGCTGATAAGAATAAACAAGTATAAGCTTCATCAAAGTGGACAATGTAAGTGTATTTGAAAATTAGGAGTATGGTTGCAAGAATAAAATAAACTTTATCTCAAATTAGGTTCAGTAAAATAGATAATGAATGTTAAAATCCGAATAAACTACTACGTCAGAAACGCCAAAGAAAAATATTGGAAATGCATACAGCTGTTTCGGTAGCCTAAAGCTTCAGTGCAAAAAGTACCGTACAGTGCTTCTTATTATCTTCAGTGCTTCCTTTTTGCACTGAAGACGGTACGCTTTAGGCTACCGAAACAGCTGTATGCATTTCCAATACTTTTCTTTGGCGTTTCTGACGTAGTAGTTTATTCGATTTTTAATATTCCAACGCGAAGTCTCCTGTTATTATTACATAATGAATGCGTTTCAGCTTTTTTCTTTTTTTTTTTTTTTCTGAAAATTTATTATTTCACAGGTTTTTTTTTTTTTTTTTTTTTCCCTAAAAGTTTAATATTTTACAGTTTTTTTCGAAAATTTCTTTTTAGCAATTTCTTTTTAAGGCTAGCATCAAGCACGGGTAATTCTAGCAAGCTTCAAATATTTGAGTTTAAGAACGATGATTAGAAGATATATTTTGTCCTACTCTATGTTTGCTAAAATAAATTGTAGGAAATTTTCAGGTTTTTTTTTTTTTTTTTTTTTTTTTTTTTTTTTTTTTGGGGGGGGGGGTAAATTTGTTTTGGATAACAGTAAAACATATTGAAAATGTGTTTAAAGATATCCCTTATTGTCTTCTTATAAAATTATTGTTATTTTTCAAACCATTTTTAATCCATCAGAGAGATAACATAATCTTTTGAATGTCGTTTTCGACTACATATTATTAAAACAATCCAATAAATTTAGTAGTAGATGATTTTTCTGGTAATTACAGACAGACACTGCAGATTTTCCACACACCATAATATTTACATACACAGATTTTCACCATAATATTTACATATATTTAAATCTTTAATTAAAACAATTTAGAATTAAACAAAAACCATTTTTAAAAAATCTCCCCTGACTGGGATCGAACGCTAGACCTCCTTTAGGTTCGTAGCGTGGAGCTATGCCTCAACGCCACGACGTCCACGTAGGGAAAGTCTTTTTTTCAATATAGTTTTTTTGTTTGCTCCCAGAGTGTTTACAAACAAATATACAAACATACATACATACAGGTGAAGCTAATAAAAGAATGTTAAAAATGCAGTAAAAGCATCGTTTATATGTCATTCGAGAGGCTAACATAAAACAAAGTAAAAATAAGGTGCATAATCGAATTTTTAATAAACAAGATTGATTATTATAAATTTGATAGTATTCGAAGGAAATTTTATGTAAAAGAAATGGTATAAAGATTTTTTTTTTAATGATGGTTTTTTTTTTCTATTTGTGGTAAGCATTCATTTACCTAAAAACTTTCAATAATCGTCTGAAGTGCTGATTTTTCTCGAGTATTAAATACATTATGAATCGAATTAAGTTTTTTTTTTTTTTTTTTTAGTGCTAGAGGCCTATTTCAGTCGGTACAGTTGTCGAATTTTTATAGGTCACTCTTAATTAGTGCTAGAGGCCTATTTCAGTCGGTTTATTGAATGAAGTCCCCCCAAGGCCCAACTTTGCCATGAGTCCCCCCCCAGGCCCAACTTTGCCATGAGTCCCCCCCAAGGTACCCCTATTTCAGTCGGTACAGCGTTGTCGAATTTTTATAATACACTCTTAATTAGTGCTAGAGGCCTATTTCAGTCGGTTTATTGAATGGGGATTTATTGAATGAAGTCCCCCCAAGGCCCAACTTTGACATGAGTCCCCCCAGGCCCAACTTTGACATGAGTCCCCCCCCAAGGTACAACTTTGACATGAGTCCCCCCAAGGCCCAACTTTGACATGAGTCCCCCCCCAGGCCCAACTTTGACATGAGTCCCCCCAAGGCCCAACTTTGACATGAGTCCCCCCCCCCCAAGGTACAACTTTGACATGAGTCCCCCCCACAAGGCACACCTTTGACATGAGTCCCCCCCCCAAGGCACACCTCCCCCTCATTGGGAAAAAGAGAAAAAACGTTGTTTTGCGGCTATAAGACAGTTTGGACTTCCAACGTTATTTGTTACAGTATCTGCAGCTGAAACACATTGGTTTGATTTAATGAAAACTTTATCATGGAATTTAGATCGTCACGAATTAACTAAAGAAGAATTTGTCGATATTAACAAGTTTAGCAGTAGGCCTCTGGCACTAAATTAAAATCTGTCAATGTCAGATTTTCATGTTTTAAATAATGAAATAATGTCGGGTCTGTATATATATATATATATTTTAAATTGGACATCTGTAATTTATTTATTTTATATTGTCTCGAACTAAATACTTTGGAATAAATAAATAATAAATATATAAATTGCATTAAATTTCTTAGAATAACAATGCTCCCAGAAAAAGGATTTAATTAAAACTACAGAATGTATTTTGTCAAAAAAAAAAAAAAAAAAAATATTCCTTAGAAGTAAAGAAGTATTGCTAACTTGTAAAAGCTTTTTCTGTTTAACAACTTCTGCTAATTTTCAATAATTATGTTTGATGTATGTGATAGTCGATTAGACGACGAACAGACAATTAGACAAAAATAACCATTAAAAACCTATGATGGATATTGAATAAAAATAATCTGGAGTGTCACTCACACGACTTTCTCTTACCCTAAAATTTAATACTATAAATATAAGTTGGAGATAAAGAGGTAAGATAACGAGAACTGATATGTACAACGATGTTAAAACAATTCAAATTAGGCTTACGAATAGTTTTATATGATAATTGGTTCTGTGTGAGGGAGGCTACCACCCCCCTCAATCCCTCGTGTCATTATTGCATACACATTTATATAGAATTTAAATCTGAATTAAAATTAAAAGTTCACTTAAAATTATTCAGACAACTTTCACTCGCAATATACCTTGAAACTTATCAGTCTTGATCAAACTTTTCCAGCAACAAACTTATATGAACTTGAAAATATAACTTTTGGATCTCCTAAAATTATTTATTTTTAAGTTACTCTAAGACACACAGACAAAGATCAAATGTTAAAAATTTGACTTCGGTAATCAGGAAGCCTCAAAACGTGTAAATATACAAAAAACAAGCGATGAATATTTAGCTTTTAAACATATATTATTTATCATATGTCTATGAGGAATTCATTTCAGCTCCTGAGCAACTTTCCAGGACATGAGGAAATATTACAGTAGAGCACTTCCACTAACAATAAAAAACAGTGTTATCGCTAAAATATTTGTAGCCCTGTATATCTTTCGAAGATTATATACAGACCAAATGGTTCACCTAAATATAATCCTATAGTTATAACACACGGCACAACCTTAAATACACTACCATCAATTTTCAGCTGTTGCCGCACTGTAATCTAGTTCTTTTGTGTAGCCCTGTAAATGAACTGTGGATGATTTCCCAACCATATTCTACATGAGACATGTTTTTATGCATATAAAATATATATATTCGTTTCAATTGTTTTAGTGCAGTCTATAGCTGTTAAACGCTACATACCCGCAATTTCCCCCATAGACGTAATGTATTTGAATTCTCTTGGGCGTCCCTGTACATGAACCACTAGCTTCATCTCAACAAACAGCAGCATCCCTAAATCATACACATTTAGAATACCAACTTTAGACTTTCTGCTACTATTTGTTCTTGAGATATTCTGATAACAGACAGACAGACAGACACACACACACACACACACACACCAACCGCTAAAAACATGATTTTTGGATTCAGGGGACCTCGAAACGTGTAAATGGAACAAAAACTCGCTTTCGGAAATTTGGCCTTAAAACAATACTGTCTCTACCTTATGGGTAAGAGAAAGTAAAAAAAAAAAAAAAAATCTAGATATTGGTAATACTAAAGACACAAAATAAATAAATAATAAAAAAAAAATTACATTTTTATTTTATTTATTTAATTATTGTTTATTTGCAAGAATTAACAAATAATAATATAATTAATTTTACTATAATTTTGTATATTTCTAATTTATTTATATTATTTTTTTAAATATATATTAATTTATATTATATTATTTTTAATTTTTATTTATTTTTATTTTATTTTTATTTATTTTTTTTTGGGGGGGAGGGGGGTAATATATATGTTTTTTTTTTTTTTTTAATTGCAAAAATAATGCTTAAAATTATTTTGTTAATCGAAACAAAGTTTTATTCAAACGTATTTACACAAAAAAATTTGTCTTTTTCAAATAAATTTTGGCTAGTTAATAAAATTTCTTTCTGAGTGTGAATAAATCATTATCGCAGCAAACACAACTTAACAAATTCTTCTCATAGTGACAAAAATTTTTCAAAAAAGTAAAGCAATATAAAAATAATTGTCCTTCTGCGTCGGAAACCCGTCGAACCATTTGTGGGAAACCGAGGCGTGAATTACAACTAGTGAGAAATTTCTCATGAAAAATCACGTTCTCGTTCAACATTTAAAACTTACAACCATTGACTCAAACAAATAAAATAAAACGAAGAAAAAAATTCAACTTTCTTTCTTTCTTTTTTTTTTCTTCCTACCTTCTTATACAGATGAGCTAAGTTTCTTTCGCTACCACATTTCAAACATATAGGAAGGTAGCTAATGATTCTTTTGAAGAAAGACTAACATACACTTTGTAATGACCCGTAACACCTTCTTTTCTTATTATTATTATCTTATTTTCGTGGGTTATAAAGGAAATGTGATTTAAACAGTGAAATGAAATCGACGTTGGAGCAATAAGCTTCGCACTTCTTTTGTCTGAACTATTTGTGAGACTCGTTATGAGTAGATACATATTGCGGCAAGATCTGTGTGATTTGATTGCCCGAAGAAAGTTATGCTTGGGCTGAAATAAGGCTGATATGAATTGTTTTATAGAAAATCTATCTTATCATTTCCTGTGCAGATCCGGTCTTTTTTTATTTAAGAATTTCGATTTTGCTTTTTTGTCTTCACATTCCTTCTCTATTGTTTTCAATATGTTTTGCTCTTGATATAACATTTTGGGAACTTAAAAAATAAAATGATTCATTTCGATGTGAATAAATCATTACTTAAGTATGTAATGATTTATTTCTATGTGAACTATCGCAGAAAAGTTTCTCATCCAGATTTAATTTAAATTTTTGACAGATACTTGCATGTTATTCATATCTATATACATATATCTATTTTTACTTTTATTTTTTATGACTTTTCATTTTCTTTTGAATACACTTTTCAAATGGGATTGAACTTTTATTTTTCTGCAAACCTTTTATGATTCTGTAAAATAACTACTTGAATGTTCAGGATGTTTTTTTTCCTCACTGAAGAAAATACACAGGCAAAATATAGGGTTGAAAGATTTAGCAATTAATAATATTGTTCTCTAAAAGTATTCGGATTCAAATTATAGTGCATGTATTTGCCGCAGTGTGTCCAGTATATGTACGTAAATCATTTTTGTGGTACGTATACCGTAAATTATTATTATTATTATTATTATTATTATGTCTGTAAGGTTAGGACATCCAAACGTTGCACTAGCTTTAACATGCAGTACATGTGTCATGTGATATATTTACCAGGAAACATAATATATTTTACGATATGAAAGATTTTCCGAACTTTATCTAAACTGTAATTTCATGACAATCTTTTCTTTTTTTTTTTTTTTTTTTTTTTTTTACAGCGCGGCTAATTTTTTCGGTTTTTGTATTATTTAATAACCAAGCCAAAATCATCCCATTTCTTTTATTAGACGTTGGGCAATCTGAATCATCGACGAACATACTACTCCATAGGAAACCAGAAAAAAAAAAAAAAATGGCTGTGGTTTACTAGGTCTTAACATTATTCTAAAGCAACGCAGTGTACAATTGGCGACGATCTGGGATTCAACCTTAGGTCCAGAGACATGCAATCCCAATATTGATACTCTGCAGAGGAGAGTGAGCAAAATAAGGACGTTGAGTTGAGGTGGAGTGGGTGGCTGTTCAATTGTTAATTGCTTGAAAATTCTGGAAACTGCAAAAATTTATCGTAGTATAGATTTGGACAGCCTAGATGACATTGAATCTGAAACTACTCCAAAATGCTGGTTACACCCTGGGAAACAAGCCCCCTTAAAAATGAATTTTATAAAGAAAATATATTTCAAATCTGTAAGGATGCAAGTAAGATAAAATTTAAGACTGGCTGCGTTTTTGTTGTTTATCATAATGACAGAGTAACTAAAGAGGATAAATTTAAAATACATTCGAATTGCTCTAATAGTCAAGAAGAAGCATTTGCTATACTGGAAGCTTTAAAATGAATCTCTTCCAGTAATGGTTTATTGCTTAACAATATAGTGGTATACACTGACAGTCAAATAACAATATATAAAACTCAAAATAGGAAATGTCACAGTGAAACAATAGAGAAAATTCGCCTTTTGCCTTGGAAACTGTCGACAGAAATTTAAAATTTGCATTGAATGGATCAGAGATTATTCGGGTAATTTTGGTAGTGAAAAAGCGAACGAACTTGCTAAAGTTGCGGCTCCTTCAGTATCGCCAAATCACTTTTTAAAAGGCCGAAATTTCAACAGACGACTGGTCTTCAACTGATAAAGGTAGTATAACAAAGAAGTTTTTTCCATCGGTTTAAAAAAGGCTAAATAGAAATCTGAACTGTACTTTTAAAATCACCCAAATTCTTTTTGGCACGGCAGAAATAATGATTCTTATTCAGATTCAAACATATGCTGATTCCCCTCAGTGCTCTTGTGATCAGGATGAAATTCAAAGCACGGAACACATTTTGTCATTCTGCCCTCAACTCGATCCTTATATAGATATATAAACTACATAAATGTGGTGATGAGTGGAATATCGTCGCCTTCAGAATTTGAAATCTTAATTAGACATTCTGATGATGATTATTAGCTGTCTAAAAGATAATATTATTGCGTTGGCCACACAGGATAAGCTGTAAAAAAAGTCAAGTTAAAAATTATAGATGTAACAGATTACCCAAACACGAATCCAAGAGGCTATTGGTTGATCAGTTCAGATGAATTTATTGATTACTTGAAAAAAGATATTTTGTAGCGGGACCATAGAACTCCAAGAAAAAACTTAATAAATTTTGACAATAGCAATATGTAGTGAGAAGCAAGGAGTGGGGAAACAGTACCGGGCACAAGGCCGAGCCCCAAGTCCTAAACATTATTGAGTTATATCATGATCGAAAGTCAGTAAGAAAGAGAGCTCCAAAACTGGAGCAAAAAGAAAAAAAAAAAAAATGACAATGCATTTGGCGTTTAACTATAGACGCCAAGTTCAAAGTTTAAGATAGAAAAGGGTTGAAGTACGTTACGATTATTTTTATGTAATTTTTGAAAAGGCGACGAGTACTTCAATGGCCGTTGTTAGTGAATGTTGGCATGATTTCGCCAAGTAATTTAGTTCCTAGAAAAAAAAAAAAAAAAAAAAAAAAAAAGCTAAGCAAATATTTTATCTGGCTGATGATGTAAATTAGGCGACAAGAGGACACATGAGTTACATTTCGATGTAAGATTAAAAGAAACCGAATTAATTATTTTCTGATTTCACAAAACAAAACGATAGAAATAAGTCAAAACATATCTTTTCCAACGCGAAAAGAATTTTCATTACGTTACGATTGCTAAGTGAATTCTGGGAATTGATCAAAGAATTTGTTTAAATTGCATTGAAAAAGATATGAAAGGGAAGATAGAAAACGTATATTGTAAATTTATTATTTAAAGGTTAAAAACAGTTATGTCATTATATTTTAAATAGTTTTGTTTAAGATTAAATAATTTTATGTACAGTTTTATTTATTTATTTAGATAATTTATCTATCTTTTAAAGAGAAAAAATAAAATAAATTTTATAATATGTGATAATCTACATCACAGACCTGACTTCTGTTTATTTCTACGCTTTATTAGTAGCATTCTTTTCTTGAATTTTTGACTTTTACTGTCTTCTTGTTTTCTGTTAACTCTTTGACGCAGATGGGACACCGGTGTCCCTTTTGCTTATTTATTTTTTGACGCTCATTTTACAAATATTATTATTATATGATAGTTTTTTATTATAAAAGAGAGTCTAATAGTTACTATAAAAAATCTATTAGGTTATCAGAGTAAATTTTTTACTAAAATAACAATGTTAAATAAATGTAGTTTGAAAAAATTTTATCAACCAATTTCAAAAATTTATTTCTAATTAAATTTGATTATTTAAAAAAGATCAGTAATGAATTATTGCTACTCCTATGTCTAAGTAATTGTAAATAAGAGCAATTTGTAAAAATATTTATTCATGGGACGCCCGTGTCCCATGATGAATTTACCTTTAACGCAGAAAGGGACACCAGTGCCACACTCTATATTTCAGAACCAAAATTAATTAAAATTTTAAATATAACATTTTCCACTTACTTTGATCTAAAATAACTTAAAACTATCAAAAAAGTGTAAAAATTATGTTTGATGAGAAATCTGCTTCAAAGGGTTAACTGCATCTCTTATGTTTGAATTTAAAATGTATACATTCTTTGTTTTGTTTTAATGCGCTTAGTACGTCATGGAACACGATATAATAAAGTTATATATATATTCAAAAAAGAGAGCGAGAGAGAAAGAGCTACACAGTGGGCACTCGGCGACGGTTTAAGATTCATCTCTAGAAATCACTGGAAACATGTTATTGTTATATTGATCCTTCGCTAAGGAAATCGGTGGGGGGGAAAAAAATAAGAAAAAAGTTATATAAAAGAAAAGTAGAATCTGTTGAAAAATATTATAAGAGAATACAATAATAATAAAAAGAGATATAATACTTTGTCGTATATTTTTTTGACATCTTACACGGACTTATATCTAAAGAACAAACTTTCATTAAATTATTTATTTTAATTTATAATTGTTGCCAAAAAAATTAAACTTTAAATTTTACATCTACTTTTTAAGATAGCACGCGATCATGTTTTATATAAAAATTAAATTATTAAATTCATTTTTTTACTTATTTTATTTCATATTGCTCACCCACTTTTTATTTCCTAGTTCAAAATTATTAAAAAAAAAAAAAAAAACTTTTTCGATATCGTTTGTTACGATACTGATTGTTATTAATTTTCTTTTCTTTTTCTTTCAATAATAGTAATAATAAAAAAAAAGATTTTGATGAAATTCTGGCAAAAGCAGAATTTAGTTTAGGACGGAGGACTATTAGTTTTTTTTTTTTTTTTTTTTTTTTTCTTTTTTCAAATTATAACATCGCTTTCAAATTATTCAATTAAATTTTAGATAAATTTTAGATTTCGACAAATGTCCAACTATCGAAAACGACAACGCAAAAATCCCAGATTGAGACTAATAGTCCTCAGTCGTTAAAAAAAAAAAAAAAAAAAAGGATATGTATAAGAATTTTTAATTTAAATATTTGTTTGTTCATTTATTTATTTTTTACGTTTTAAAAATTGTTGCATCCGAGGTGTTTTTGATAACTGCGCCATCATTTAGACTAGCTTAGCCCGAGACCGCCTGGGAAAAAAATTGGCACCAACTCCGTCCGTGCAGATTTCTGATGATAGAGTGCTCGCTTAATATAAAAAGGGGGCAAATTAAAATTTATTCAACATACATTTTCTATACACATTTTAGGTATGAAAGATATTTTGATTGATGTGATTGTTTTAATTTGACTGTAATTTTTGAGTTTACTTGTAGAAAATGTGGATTAATTATTATTATTATTATTAAATATTAAACACAAAATATGTAGAATTTAATTGTGAGATGCCATGCCATTAAGACTTTTAATTATTTATATAAGACTTTTAATGATTTAGCAAATAGATTTTCATTGATTATAACCCACGAATGACGTAAATATATTTATCATTATACGCAAAAATGTTGAATATTATTTCTGGACAATTTTACAAATATTATTTACGATGAATTTGAAATAAAATTAATGTATTGTTATTTTGCTAATTAAAATTAGCTATGTTGGTTAAATATCACTTATTTTTGTTTAATTTTATTTTGTAGAAAATAAATATTTAATAATCATGTTTAAAAGTTTATATATTTATTCATTTTTATTTAAATTATTTGTATAATTTCATTTTCGTGACATTTTTATACTATTAAACACGAAAACTTTTTTTTTTTTTTTTTTTTTTTTTTTTTTCTTGTGTTGCTCACCTTTCTAACACAGCGATATTTTCTATTTTCTTTCTTTCAATTCTTCTCTCTCTCTCTTTTATGAATGTAGTTGAAAAAGGTTGGGGTTTCTCTATCAGATGGCAACATATTAATTAATGTGTTTTACCTTTTCTTTCTTTCCTTTTTTTTTTTCTTATAATAAATATTACGTATCTGCAATCGTTCTCCTGACGAAGGGTTGTGTCTTCTTTCGACCCGAAACAATTGTCGTGAGTTCTTGCACTTTATGATGTTTATTCAAAGTTTTGTACTTATTACTTTTAAACGCCAATTCTGTGGTGCTTTTTTATAATAGTTGGTACCTGGTGCTAATTTAATACAAAGATACTTTGATTAAAAGAAAAACGAAAGAAGAAAGAAGAAGAATAAAAAGAAAGAAAACAAATGTTTTGCTCGATTTTTCATACTGTAAACTAAATAGGATATAAAAAATTGTCATTTTTGCAGAAATATAAGTGGAGTTGTAATTCAAGAAAACCTTAAAATGTATTTGTTTTAAGATAGTGCTCCATCCAGGAACTTTACCTAAGGAAGAAATGTTTGAACGTCATGGAAGGACATTAGAGTTTCGGGAAAAAAATTTAAATCTTTTGTCGGAGCGCGCGAAATTGCTCTGAATACGGTAGTTAACATTTGTGACGTACGCAATGAAAATTTGAATAAACTATAAAATTGCGAAGAGACAGATTATTAATTATATCATTCTATTATACTTTCGGAAAGCGAAAATTTGCCTGTGGGGGCACACTTACTCACATCCTGCTGTAAACTCAATTAATATCTGTGGCCAAAGGACGCGTGGAAGTAAAGAAGTCTCCAAGGAAGGCCAGGTGGGCTGCGCGCGTGTCTTTCGCCTCCGAAAAACAACAGGATGACAGCCGTACACTCATAAACACTGCTAACTGCACACAGGATATACTTCTGCTACGCACACTGACTAAAGTTCACCTGCCCCCTCTTTTACGCGATGACCCTTCGTTCGTTTGCCACGCGATGTTGCACACTACAAGAATTTCTATACATTCATGATTGTGAGATTAAAATGAATTTAGATTATTCTCTGAATAATATGTGATGATGAATTTGGGAAGAATGGGAGAGAGAGAGAGTAAAAAAAGCCAATGTAATTTTTATATCGCTATCTTTTTTTTTTTTTTTTTTTTTTTTTTTTTTTAGATTTCGTTTACTGCACTATGAACCAAGGAAAGTGGCGAATACATCATAACAGGTTTACCGATGGTTTTATTTATTTATTTATTTATTTTTTCTTTATAAAAATAAATAATGGTTACAGATAAATATCAGTAGCATATTTATGCTGTACTCTTATTAGGGGATCAGATCCACATTACTAGTTAAAAAAATGACTAAAATTTTACTTACAATACCTGAAAAAATAATTTGTTTTAAATCGTGTAAATTTTAACATACGTTAAGAAAGATTTTATCGGACTACAACAACTATCATTTTAATTCTACATTTTTAATTTAATATTTTCTTTCTTTAGGGTGAGAGATAGATTTCCTTCATACAAAATATACCAAGTGAAAATGGTTCTTTTTTTTTTTTTTTTTTTCTTCCTTTGTCAACAATCTGAAAAAAAAAAAAAAAAAAAAAATGTGCGGAAAGAATTTTCGGAAATTAATGTAACAACTTTTGCTTAGTAACACAACTTCATCTTTTTAGGGTGAAAAATCACACACACACATATACGTATTTATATATGTATAAATTTTGGTTTGTGTTATTGTTTAATCTAATTTCCTTTTTTTATTTTGTTTTGTTGCAAGATAGAGACATTGACATGAATTAGCTATATAGTTTTCCGAAATCTTGCACTCTGCTGATAGAAATGCAAGTTTCCTGATGAGTGAACATTTCTATTTTTCAGCATTTAAAATTCCGATTTTCAATTCATGAATCCTCTCTTTTTTTTTTTTTTTCCCTTTTATCTGATCTCTTTGATAATTTTATCATTTTCTCTTTTCTATAAAATGTTGACTGTTTCTATTAATTTGATGGTTTTTGCCAAATATTATCTCATCGTTAGGCTTATGTGTTATGTTTGTGTCATTTCTCTCCTGCGTAAGTACTTTAACTTGTTTTTACTAATCATTGGTACTCAAATTAAATTATCACCGTGACAATAATTTTATTCGAAATAAATCTCATTTAAAATCTAATTATATGTTGGTTTTTCATCTATCTTTTGTTTGCTGAGTGTTACAAAGGTATTAAATTATTCAATATATATATATATATATATATATATATATACGATATTTGACACCTAGAGAAACTTAACTACTGGAGGAATACCAGTTTTGTAGCCATATAAAATGAATTTAGATATCTGCTAACATAGGTTTCTGAATTTTTGGTTTAGCTTGTGTCTGCGTAAAGTGTGCATGTATAATGCATGTTTTTTCTTTCATCATTTTAATTCGTGTATATATGTGATAAAATTGTCATAATAATAAAATATTATACAAATTAAAAATAAATAATCTCCCATTAAATTAAATTATTTATTTTGTTTTATTTTGTTTCAGAAATTCGATTCTGCTTCAAGAAAGAAACTTTGAATGTGCTAGTGTGTATACGAGTAGAAAAAGAAATAAATTAAGAATGTCTTACAATGCAAAATCAATTTATTCATTACAGACGAAAAAGCAATGTATCGAGAGTAACATCATATGTAATATCAAAATAACTGAAAAGGTTTTATTGTATTGTAGTAGAAAATCAATAAATCATTCATAAAACTAATATGTTGTGGCCACCACAAGACTTTCTTCTATATTTTTCTATATAAATTCACTCAGTTCAAATAATTTACAAAAAATATTATTTATAAAAAATATCTGCCATGATGAATGAAGGCAATTTTTATCATAGAGAAAACTGAGACTAAATATCCAAAGAAAGACAGTTTGACTAACATCTTAAAAAAAATGGGTTTTCATAATGGTTATCTCATGTATCAAGTCTTGTACAGTTAAAAGCCATAGAAGTTGAAATACAGCATTCCCGTTCTCGGGAAAAACTACACTATAGCAGTACAGTCTATTGGCAGATATACATCCAAATTGAATTGGCATAATGTATGATAATGGCGTTCTCACATATCAAGTGTTGCTTGATTACACACATTAGTACCTGAGATAGTGTCTTCCTTTAACCCATTAACCGCCAAAACTAGAAATAATGATTTTTTTTTCTAAATATAAACAGTATTACTCATTATTTTGATCATATATAAAAATAATTTAAAATAAAATTATTAAAACTAGTCTAATCTTACTAAATACAGGGTGTTGTATTTGTACAACTTCAGTGGAATAAGAGTATAGAATGAAGACAAATAAATGTTTACGGAAATTTCCTTGCAGAAGTATAAAACAGCAAACACTACAGATGACTAATTATTTTATTGTGAAACATTTTTGTTACAAGTTATGTAAGCTTATTCAAATATGATGATTTTCAAAAGTTCTGGATTGATTAGTGCTTCAAGTTTGAAATTAATTTTTAAATATAAAATTATTTTTCAGATCAATTTTTTTTTGTAATAAAATAAACATCTATCGTTTCCTTATTTAAAAGCAATACTCAATATAAAATATATTTTTTAGTTTACTGTTAAACGTAATTATTTCTGGTGTTGCGTTCACGCAACACCATCGGGTAAAGGGTTAAACTGAGGAAATCGCTGTATAAAAGCACCACCTGTTGAGCAATTAGCACCAAAAGTTGATTTGTAGTAACTTATGTCAAGGTGCAACCACATGAAAATTTTTATGCAATTTCTCGCAGTAGTTTCTGAGATCCCTTCCTTAAATTATAAAAATCGCGGCACAGTAGCGCCACTTGTTGAGCAGTTGACCCCAAAGTTTATAGGCACTAACATATGTCAAGATGCATCTATTTATAATTTTATATGCATTTTTATGCAGTAGTTCTTGAAATATAGCCTTTTCTTAAATTGGGGAAATCACTACATAGCAGCGCCATTTATTGAACTGTTGACAACAAAAGTTCATAGGCACTAATTTATATCAAGTTGCATCTATATATGACTTTATATGCATTTTCGTGCAGTAGTTTCTGAGATATAGTCTTCCCTTAAATTGTGGAAATCGCTGCACAGCAGAACCACCTATTCAACGATTGACACCAAAAATAAATAAATAAACTTCACAAAAACAAATCATAAAAGCTTCATTAAAAAAATAAAAAATAAAAAACTTTTTGAGAAAAATGTTGCACACATTTTTTGTTTTACTTCAACAATAATTGTCAATCTAAAAAAGTATTTTCGAAAAATTGCAAATTTTCTTATCCTTTTTACATTCTCGTACCCATATAGGATATAGAAAATATTGTTTTTCGATCAAATATTCGAAACTTAGATTTTGCGATTATAGCCCATTTTGAGGTCCTTTGAAACCAAAAGTAGCGTTAGCGGTTGGTCTGTATATCTGTGAAAACTGTTATCAGCATAACACGAGAAAAAATATCAGTAGGTTGACCCGAACTCCGTCAAATCTATATCATATGGGGATGCTTACTAGAAATATGTGAAAATCGGACAAATATCGGACAAAATACTTTATTAAAATCGGACAAATGGTTCGAGTGCAAAGATATACAAAATTATTTAAATACATTATGTCTATAGGCGAAAATTTTGGTAGATGTAGTTTTACTTATTTAGACTGCCCGAATAAAAATAAAATTGATATAAGTTCTCTATATGCTCAAAAACACGTTTCGCATACAATAAAGTATGAAAATTACTTTTTTTTTGTATTTAGAAGGCGACGCAAAAGAATTGAGATACATTAGTGCTAAGCTCGGAAAATGTTGAAAGGGCATTCCAAATAGTGTTATGCGCATACTTATTATTTTGTACTCTGCTGAATTTAAGTACATTGTTTAATACGTATGCAAATTACACGTAATATACTGGACTACTAGAAATTAGTCCAATAAGTTTCAGAGTGTGATGTGAGTGGCAATTTTCTGAATAATTTTAAATAAGTTTTAAATTTTAATAGCATTTTTTGTATGTATTTCCTTATATATTTTATGGATGTAGCTATAATATTCAATAGAAAGGTTGAAAGGGCCGGTAACCCCACCCCCCCATCCCGCAAAGAAATTTTTCTAAAATAAAACTCTAAATTCTTTCTAAAGATGAAACACAGTATTCCACACACAATGTATTAAAAATCATAATATTTTAGAAAATCTGAAAAAAAAGAAAGTAAAGAAAGAAATCGTAAGATAATATGAAATTTGGTGAAGGGGTATTTCATTTTATATAAATTTATTTTATCGAAACAAATTTACAAATATAAATTGGAGCTATTTATACATCATCAAAAAACCTAAATTAAACCTCAAAGAAGTTAACTTCTGATTATGCACCAAAGATTGAAGAAATCTACTTACTAAACGTTTAATCATTGATAATATATTTTTAAACCCATTTAATTGGAATAATAACTGATAATTCCATTTTATTCAACTGATACCATTAATATTTGAATTTAAATATTTTACTTGTAGCGCAGGTGTGATATTTTTACCTGTATGACAACTGTTGTGTGCGACAAAATATCTCTAGGTTTTTTTTTTTTTTTTTTTTTTTTTCTTTATCATTCTCTTATTCCTTACAAATGCAAAGATTTTTCTTTTTCTTGGATCTTGCCTGCAGATTATTGCTCGAGAAAACAGCTTGCACTTTGGAATTGCGCGTGGCAGGTTTTTACCTTTTAAGAATTGGCGAAGCGCAGATGTTTTTCCCTGCAAACCACCAGCTTACTTCTTCGAGAAGCAGATGAATTAAAAAGTGCGGCCGAAGAAGTGGGGGGAGGGTAAGAGTTAAAATGGATTTTAGAATTTGAATTACTGAAGTGAAATGAAAAGAATTTAGTTCAAAAGTTTAAAGAAGTTTTTTTTTTTCCCCCACTTTTTCTTTCTTTCTTTTTTTCTTTTTCTGATATATTTAACATTCCTCTAAAAGATGATAATTAGCGTGAAGAAATGTAAAGTTAATATTTATCGAAATTGTATTTCATTAAATGGGAAAAATACTTGTAAATTATTGCCTTTGAATTATAAATTTTACGTACATGTACATTAAAATATACCAATATTAAGTGTATTCAAATTTTTCTAAAACTACTAAAATTAAAATAAATAAAACAGAGAAAATTAAAGTTAAAAAAAAAAAAATTAAATTGAAAAATAATAATAATAAACTCTCCCTGCAAACTAATTTATATATTGATATAAATTATTTTACATGAAGAGTTTAATTTATTATTACTATTTTTTTAATTATTCTTTAATATATACGTATTCTCAATTTTGCGTTATTATAATTTAACCATACATTCTAATCACATATTTGAAAATTATTTTGTAGATTTATTTACAAGTTAATTTTTAAGAACTATTTTTGTGCTTGAATTTGAAAAATTTGAAAAATACTTAGAAAATTAATTTGAACGAATCCACGGAATAATACCCAAATACATGTTTAGAATATATTGTTAAATTATATTGAAAAATCGATGGAAAACTTTAAAAATTTGCTACTGGAGAGACTATTAAATATATATATATATATATATATATATATATATATATATATATTTTTATATATTTGAATTTTCAATTTTATTGTGTTAAATTTCAGAAGTTTTCCATGAATTTAATATACTTAGTATTGTTATATTTCAATGCATATCTATGCAAAATTTCAGTGTAAATCCGTCTGATTCTTATCTCATCCTTTTGAATTATATCTTAATTTATCTTGGTCGAGTTTTTATTCACATTCTACTTCCTCCACTTTATAATGACAAATACGTTTGGATGGGAAGAAGAACAGTTGGTTCTTTCCGAAATAATTGTTTTGTTGCAAAAGAAGTTTTAATTATAATAAATTGATAATTTAATTTTCGAAATTTTATGTAGTCTTTACTTAAGTATAATGTTAAGAAAACACTAAAAGTATACCGTGTGTGTGTGTTTGTGTGTGATACTTTATCATATCAAACAGAACTATTAAATACTAATAATAATAAAAAAAAAATCTTAATTTTCGGTTTGCGAACGAAAGTAAATCACAGCATTTATTTATGGATAAGAAAAATGGCGTATCACGTGTTGATAAGATGTACGTTTTCATTACACATATGCCTGTACAGACACAATGAATGAAAAAAAAAAAAAAAAAAAAAAAAAAACTTGTAGACTATTTAATTAAAGTATCTATCGACTGAATTAGTTAAATTTATTTTCTAAAAAAATATCAGAAATTGTATGTTATATATTACCATAAACATATAAATATTTTAAATGCACATTCCTTTTAATACTAACAACTGTATTATCTGCAATTAAAATTTAGTTTTAAAAAAGAGTAAAAATTAAGGAGTAGTAGGAAAATACTTGGAATGTAACCATGTAAAACATTAATCACAAATACTAAAGGGACATTTTATTTAATAAATTGGTTCTTTTAGTATTCTTCGACCATTTTTGTTGCGAGCATAGGTGTCTCTGTGCATATGCTGACATAACGACTCCAGTGTTAAAATAGGAATAATGATGATGATAACACTTGTGGTTGAGAGAAAATACGCGATATTGGAAACGCCGAATGATTAGATGTTAACCAAATCCCAACTTTTCGGTGAATTTGACAACCCCCCCCCCACCACCACCTTTCCACCTAGAGCCTTTGGTATCATCCTCAATGCTAGGCGCGGGAAACGTTGTTACACTATAATAAAAAGATTTCTCAAAAATCCTAATGCATAAACTTCTTGTATATCCCATGTCTTTCTTTTTCAGATTCATATTAATTAATAGTAATGGTTTTCACGTTTCTGAAATGAAAATATCCATATACGCTTTTAGAGTCCTGCATGGAGTCGGGTAACATCTGACCTAAAACCGACAGTTATTTGAGCCAACCCGATACACGATCCGAACACAATGAAATTTTCATCGACTCGAAACCAAAACGAAATTTTTGTCTTCCTGAATCAGATGCAAACTAAACATGAAAGCCTAAAAAAAGGGGGAAAATAATCATTCATGACGGATTGGGATAATCAGAAAAATTTACACTGGAGAGTTGGAAAAAATGTACTTTAACCCTTTCTATTTTCGCAATGAAAGCAAATGTATAACATTCATTAATGCAACGATTTTTCAATGTTTTTCTTTGTTTTTATCGAATTTCAAACCTTTGTTCATACTCTGTACGTTAGATAGCAAGCATTACTCCGAAGTTTAACAAATGGTATTTCAGAGGAAGCCATATGCTGAAAACATTTTAAATTGCTTAGTAGGCGTGAGTGCACCTTGCTGCTTTGTTGTTGCACTTCTGTCTATTTTTTTTTTTCACCTGATGAGGTCCCTACTTGAATAAATTTCAACACGCACACACACAGAGTGCACACACACCTCTACTCATGGGCCAAATTTTAAGAATAGATAAAATATATATAAATAAGCGTCCTTGTATAGATTATGGGGTCGGAAAAGAAAAGCGTAGCCGGAAAATCAAGAAATGAGGAGGAAATGAAAAATATTCGCATTAATGCAATCAGTGCTTTAAATACATCGATTAGAAGCATCATTATTACTATATATATCATTTTATGTAATCATTTGCACAGAAAAAAAAAGTTTCTTAACAATTTAACACTTAAAAGACACTGTTACAGTTATTAAAAAATAACAAGAAGTAACCGGTGACATTTGCGGCCATGGATTCCTATGTACAATTCTGAATCTATATGATGTGCCCTATCTTCCGTTAAAGTTTGGCTGATGGATTCAGGGACGCCTTGTACATATATATACATATTTATTTACAGAGTTGCCAACATTTTAATTTATTCCGGAGCTTTTTTAGTTCCGCCTTTATTTCATATCTCTTTTCTTTTTCTTTTATTCCTTTTTTTTTTTTTTTTTTTTATCGTAGTTATGTGTTTGAGAAAAAATATTAGCAACTATACATAATATTGCTTTTAATGTTTTTCTTACAGTTTAATTTGAGTGAATCCTTCTATTATTAGAATAATGTTAGATGTAATAATATCTTTAAAATATATTTTTCTCATATGACAGAATAATTGTTTGCTGATATAGCTGCACGCATCGCATTTCCATTTTAAAACTATACTTACGTACTTTTGTATAAACTTTTAAACTTGAACTTACATTTAATAATCAATCGATTATTCTAATCAACATATTTCATCATACAAAAAAATAAAATAAAAATAAAAATAAAAATAAAAATAAAATAAATGCAGCATATTTATTATTAAATTTATTAATACATTTTTTTTTAATTTTGTTTAAATTGAACAGTTCTTTAAAATTCGGTTTAAATGTATAAATTCGTAATCGTCACAAATTAGTGAACATTTAAAGATCTTCATGACATGTTAAAGTTTTTTTTTTTTTTTTTTTTTTTTTTTCAATATAACAATAATAGGTATTTACGATTAAAAAAAGAAAAGAATAATTGCATTTACATCGGAAATTAAAGGGAGATGAATGATGTCTAAAGAATTTATCATTTAAAGGAAATAAATATTTATATATGTATAAAATGTTCTTATGTAGGCATTTGTGTTTGGAAATGATATTGTAACGAAGATTTAGCCTATCCCATACGTTACGCTAAACAAAAGGCAAAATCAAACATGTGATTGTCAATTCTAGAAATTAAAAGGATTAAAATTACCTTCCAATATAGATTAATATGGCTTCAATACTTTAAAACGCGGCCTTTTGAATTATTTAGTTTTAAATCACTTTTCTTCTAAACATAATTTGCCTACTGTTCATATTTTGTTTACATATCTTTAATAAGAAATTCACTTTAATTAGTAAAAGACATTGAATTTTAATTTTAATTGTTTTAACTTTTAATTTTAATTGTTTCATTTTAAGTGCTATTGGAAAGATAGTACTGGAAAGCGACAAATATTAAATAATAGCGCTTAAAACAGATCAATTAAAGATAATAGTTAATTTTAAAGAGTATAGTGGGAAGGTCAAAATAAACTTGAAAGTTTTAGTCAGAATTTTTTTTTTTTTTTTTTTTTTTTTTTTTTTGTGAATGTGAATACACAAATGCAAATATTTTATCCATAGATATAGTAATTTATATACATCTATCATCCCCATGTTATTGAGCAAAGATTTTCGATCCCTAAAAATTTTTTTGGCATCAGCCATTAGCCGGTATTGGAACTCGGCAATTGTAATAGAATAGAATGTAGATAAATTTTCAAAATTCCGATGTATTACCTGACTTTCAATTGTACTAATAAATATATGAAAGGAAATAGAATAAGTTTTCATAAGTAGGTTATATTTGACTACTTTATGAAAAATATAATTTTTATAATCAGTTGCTTTGTTATTATTATGAAATAATTACTGTCTTCAGATTTAATGGAATACTTTTCTTTCTTTCATTCTTTTTTTTTTTTTTTTTTTTTTTTTTTTTTAATTTTATATTAATAAGTGATATGGAATTTTAAAAATTCTTTTAAATATAGTTAGCAGCGAAGTTGGTAAAGCTCGCCAGTTTTAATACATAAAAAAAAAAAAAAAAAGTTTAACTTAAAAGAAAAAAAAATAATAAAATAAATATTTTTTATTACTTTATTAAAAAAAAAAAAAAAGAAAAGAAAAGAAAAGAAAGAAAGAAAAATGAGTATCTGCAGTTTTTCATTCACCTTTAGTACATAAATTATTCATAAATTTTATTTGCTAAGTTACAAGTGTATTCCCTCGGAGAAAGACGACCATCGGACGGGACTTTAACCCGAGTGAAAAGGAATCACTTTTTTATATCCATGATTTTATCATTCATCATTTATCCAAACAAATTTATTTAATTCCAAAAAATAATGATAAATATTTTTATTAAATCAAAAATTTTATATAATCAATTTTGTACACAAAGCAGGTTAAAAGTTATCATGTGCTCCGCAAAATTTACACAATTATTTCCCAAGCATACTTAAATTTTAACTTTAATTAATTTAAATACGTTTAAAATTTAACTAATCAAACTTAAAAAAACATTTATGAATATTTCAAACTGTAGTAAAAAATTTTTATTATGTATTAAAAAAAAGTCCTTCTCAAAATATAAATAAATAAATAAATAAATATTGAAACTGAAAGTCATAAGTTGTATTGATGGAGTTATACTTTCCTGACTTGGAGTGGGAAAAAAAAAAAAAAAAAAAAAGAAGGAAAGAAAGAAAGAAAGAAAGAAAAAGAGAAAGAGAAAGAAAGAAAGAAAAGATAAGAAAAGAAAAAAGAAAAAAAGATAAGAAAAGAAAAGAAAAAAGAAAAAAAGAAAAAAAGAAAGTTAAAACGAAAATGAAATTATGAAAAAATAATATATCAAAAAAATCTCCCTTCTCTAATTGACAGCTCTCTTACTAATAAGAAAAGATTAATAAATTTCAAATATTTCTCCTATTTTTAAATATAACATCATAATAATATCTTTATTGCCATTCAGCCTTTAATTTTTATTTTTTGTACGAATTTCGCTTCTAAATTAGTTAATATTAATGCAATATGAGGAGGTTTCTATAAAACATGAGCACAAATTCATAATTTAAAGCGATAAAATAAATATAAGTTTATAATTATTTTTCGTTATTAGCGATTTAATTCAAATCGTGCTTTAGAACAGAATCATAAATTTTAACGAACGAAAACAAATTATTTTTTTGATTTCAAAAATAGTTGCAAAACAATCGTATTTATTTCGCAAGTTAAAAATATCCAACGCAGAAATAACTGACCACGGACCTGTAAATTGGTTTTTCCGTTGAGTCCACTAACGATGGGATAGCGTTTGGAAGAAGGAGGATGGAGAGTGGAGAAATTTTTCACTTCGTCTTCTCCAACTTGTTTTTACGAAAACTTGAGAGGTAGTAAGAAAAATTATATGCATATCAATTAAGATATCGCATTTCCTACTTAAGGTAAAATTAACACTTAAGATAAAATAATACATTTTACATTTATGTATTAAGAAGCATTTTATTTCATTGTTAGTTACTAAAATAAAATATTTACTCCTGATTTTTAAAAGTGTTTTCGGCTGTTTACTTGGAGTATATTGTATATATACAGAAATAATTTAGTTCTTATAAATGGAGGATCTGTGAGAATTTTGTTTCTAATGAAATTTTCGCTGGAAAAGTGTTTCGATTTCACTTTTATTCCAGATCACTTTAAAATAGGAAACCAAATCTGGGATGAATTGACAAAAATATTCGACTGTGCACCATGCCTAATGGAATGCAAAGACCAAAGCGCACTCTGATGCCACGCGACTGACTAACATCTGGCACGTGCAGGTATATACATCATGCCATCTGCTGCTTTTCCCCAAAAATATAACATAAGATCGCCACGTGCTCGGGGACAAAGAACCGATGATAAAGGCGGGAAGCCCTAGCGTTCATCCAATAGGACGCGAGTTGACAAGTGGCGCGTGGTACTGCAGTACATGCCAGTACAAAAGATACCTTGGAGAAGAGGTGCGGGCGCCGGGGATGTGAGGACGTGGGGAATAGAAGAGGATGTTTAGTTGTAGATTTTTTTCCTTATTCTGTATACACCGGAGAAGGTGTGTAAGGATGTAGACTATGGTGGCCCGGGGGTTGGGTTTTAATGAGATTATTTTTTAGGCTTCGGAAGGAAAGCTCTTATATATCTCAGGAAACGCGATGAAAACGTCGAATAAATCTTCTTTCTCTAAAAGTACTTGATTGCAGAAATCCGCGTTGATTTTTTTCACCTTTAACAATGACAGGCTTTTTTAAAATCATTTCTAAAGAACCAATTCTGAAGAAAAAGAGAAAATCTACAGTGGAAGTTAGGTTCACAAGTGTCAAAAGTTGTCTGGGTGTGAAAACAACATCACCTTTTAACACATTCTATGCATTGTATTACTCATCACTAATTATTATTTACTGACTGATTGTGGCAACAATTAATTACACTTTCTTCTGCAATCTTTATAAACATTGATGATCAATATCCAAATTTAATCCTGTTAATATCTGACGTAAATGAAAATTTTGTATTTTATGTAAAATACTTAAAAAAAAAAAAAAAAAAAAAAAAAAAAAAAAGTTAAAGAATAGTTACGTTATTTAATTCGAAAATAGAAAATGAAATAATTATTTATAGAAATTAAAAGTATTGGGTCGATTTAAAACGTGAAAAGAGCATGTGTATGTTTGAACTGAATTCAGTAACAGGCTTGAATTATAGCTACAATTTTTTTTATTTTTTTTTATTTCTGGAAGTAATGCTCTACTTTACGACGTCATTGATCAATTAAATACATTGATCAATTAAATACGAAATTATAAGCATGGATTTAAATTTTTAAATTGTAAGTTTGTTATTTAGAACCGACGTTTAAACTCATGAAATTTAAAAATAAATTTATATTTAATACATCATTCATGTGCATTAATAATAAAATTTAAATATAAATTTATACTTATAAAAATTTATATGAATTTATATTTATGTACTTTTTTCGTATACAGTCGGTAACAAAAGTGTCCGAACACTAGCAAAAATTCCTATGCAAAAAAAGTACGCTTAATACAGTTTTGCTGAATAAATCCTTGTCGATTCGTGTTCTTAGACTGACTAAGAACAGGATTCGACAAGGATTTATTTAACAAAACACTATTAAGTGTATTTTTTTTATATAGGAATTTTCGCTAGTGTTCGGACACTTTTGTTACCGACTGTACATGAGTCTAGTTCCAGATACATGAAAAGGATTTTAAAAGCAGAGACGATGGTTAGAGAGAAAAAAAGAAGAAAAAAAAAGAGAGAGAAGTAGAAGAAGAAGAATGTTTTGACAATTTTTTTTATTGCTATCTGTATTTAATCAAAATATATATATCAATAATGCACTAATCCAATTTAATTTAAAAAAAAATAATTGTTATGTATATACACAAATTACATTTTTCATTTATGTTACCTCTATTGCAATATCGTTATTATAAAGTTTAATGACTAAGGGAGAATAAACGCATCAACCTTTAGAGAGGGGAAAAAAAACACTTAAACAAATGAAATATACATAATAGAAAGCTCGTTTCGTAGGTGGTCAACGTTTTTAAAAAATACATATAATGAATATATAATAATAATAATAATATTTTTATAGCGTATTCTGTATAAAGATTTTCTTACCGACTGTTTGAATTTTCCACTAAAATTTAAGTAAAAACATATTCCAGTTGGTGAAATTTTATAAAAGAAATAAAATCAAAATATAACACGCACACACACACACACAAAAAAAAAAAAAAAAAAAAAAAAAAATTCAAAATTAAGACAAGGGTAGTTGTATTACCAAACCTTCTCTTTACATAGCTCTATCAGATTATATTTTTATCAGCCTCTTATTTCAACAAATATTATTTACAATATAGAAATTGCATTAAAGTGGCCTTATTTTTTGTATAGCGAAATTTTTATATTATCTGAACGTACTTAATTACTAAAATAGTATTCAAATTAAAATTTTACATAAAGGTATCAGTTATTAAGGGCGTTATTTATTATTCATATATTTACCTTATCTACAGAAACATTCAATATTTAACTTTTATTTTTCATACGAATTTTGCTTCGTATATCTTTTGTATCGTTAATATATTTTATCATTACCATCTTTTGTATAGTAACGAATTCTAACGTAAGTATGAAAATGATGTTCTAAAACGATATTTCAAATCGATAATATGAATGTAAATTTACTAATTTTTTGCATAATTACAATAGATTCATAATTTTAGCAAACACAAACAAATATTTAAACAAATTCATTTAAATTTTTTATTTAAAAAAAAAAATAGTTGTTAAAAAATTCTACATATTCCGCAGTCAAGAATTTAAGATTTAGAAAAATTGATCACACGGACATGTAGATTGGTTTTTCCGCCGAGTCCACTAAACGAAAGGAGCGTTTGTATGAAGGAGGATGGAGCGGAGAAAAACGTTTATTCTCTAGATACTCCCTATTCAAGTTTATTTCTAATTTATATATCTGTACTCTGGACTTAAAGGACACCATGACCATTTTTTGAAAAGAGTTACCACCATATCTTTGATGTGTTTTTATGAAATACATTTGTCATGAATAAAAAAAATAGACATGGCTTTACATTCTAATGTCATATTCTTCATAGTAACTGGACCTCTATATAAATCAAAAAATCCACATAAAGGACAAGGTGCTAACTCTTTTCACAAAATGAGCATCCTTTACCTCTGGGTTATGGATATTACCGAGGTTATACCTTTTACTAAGCATAAAAAATAATGAAAGATTTTCAGTACATTATTATTATTATTATTTGGCAGAATATACGACGATAAAGGATCTTCTAAATCACGTGTAAAATTTTTCAAAGACCATCATAAAAGGCATAATCTTTTTCTAATATATATATATATATATATACTATTTTATTTTTTATTTTTATTTTTTTTTCAAAGAAATATACTGCACGAAAAACAAATACTGTTTAGCCACTTGGTAGAATTTCCATATCATTTTTAATCCCACTTCCGATCCCGTATTATCTCATTAGGGAAGTTGCTAAGGTGTGGTTTCTCCGTTTGTAGAAAAAAACTATCGTATTCCTCTTAATTCGGAATCATTTCTCCACCTTACAAAATTTTCTTCAGAAAACTTTGCTGCAGTGCACGAAAGTCTGTCCGTCTTGCCATCTGTGCAGATCGGGAGGGGGAAAGGCAGGTACAGACATCTGCTGCCGAATCTTGACATCCTTATGTAGCCCCTTTTACCACGGGGGTACGCTATTTTATTGCTTCCCTTTAAACTTCCCGTCTGTTAGATTCAACTTGACTTGAAAAGTGTTCCTTGGCTTTTAAGATGGGTGACTTGTTATTTATTAGAAGGGGGCATCAAAAATATGGGTCTTAAGACAATTTTAATACCCCCCAAAAAGGTGACTGCGCCTCTTAAGCAGATGAACAGATCGGACATTTTGATGATGTATTAAAATACGTTCGCGTGTTCGAAGCATTAAGAATCACAAAAGCCAGTTTATGGGCTTGTGCGCTTCCAAAATCGGAAATCATTTTCCGGTAGAATGATATTACTTTTTCCTTTTGGACTTACTACATCAATTAGATCTTGCTATAAACGATGTAATATTTTTTTTATACTACTGTTCTTTGCAATCGCATAAAGTCTTGTGAACGGGTAAAAACTAGAATACATAATTTAACAATCCCACATTAAAGTTGGTATAGCTCTCGTTGATGAATCATCAAGTTATATTTTTTGGTACTTCATGGGAATAAATAATTTTACAGCTTCGTGGACATTTTAATACATGTTGTAACACATTGCTTGGTCACAAAGAAGCAAATTTTTATAGCTAAAAAAATCGAATTGTGCAGCATTTAAGTATTTTTGTTATTATGTTTTTAAATGCTCAAAAGTCGCATTATAATTTAAGATCACTGAGTCATTTAAAAATAAGACTATGTCAGAGGAAGAATCATCGGCATGTTTTTGTGTCTAAAAAGAAAACATTCAAAAGGTGTCGTCTTCAAAAAATATTGAAAAAAATATAGGTGATTCTACTTTTCATAAAACACCAGAAAGGGAAAAAATTATCGAGCGACCACAAAAAATTATCAAAATTAAGCATATTTGGCGATTTAGCGCTGTTAGACGATAAGTTCACTAGCACCGAGATAACGGTACGAACAGAACCGTGTTTTGCTTCTCCACCAAGTACTCAAAATCAATTGCCTAACAGTGTAAAATCGCCAAAAATTTTTAATTTTGATAATTTTTTGTGGTCGTAGTAATTCATTTCAGCCGATAATTTTTTCACTTTCTGGTGTTTTATGAAGAGTAGAATCACATGTATTTTTTTCAATATTTTTTTAAGACGACACCTTTTGAATGTTTCCTTGTAAGATAAAAGAAAAACCTCGGGAAAAGTTTAAATAATTACGTTTAGAAATGCTTCATTTTAATGGTTAAAAAATAAAAGTGAATAGGTTTTACAATAATCATCGGAACAAATTTAAAAATCCAATTTATAATGTGACGTGGGTAGATACTCTTACTTATTTAAATAGAATTTTAAAGAATTTGTATAAATAAGAACACACATGGACAGATAAACGCGCATGTCATAAACATTTTCAGACTAAACTAGTTGAAAATTGTTTAAAAGCATTCTCTAAACTATTTTTAAAGAATAAAATATTAGTTATATCAACAAGTGAGATTTTTTTTTCTTGAATTATTACATGCATTAAAATAATAATAATAATAATAAAAGTAAAAAATTAAAAATTAAAAATTCACTAATATTCTTATAATTTTTACACCTTTGTAGATTTGACGGGCGTCTGCAATAAAGCAAATAGCCACCGACTTTATCATCTTTCAACAACAGATTCAACCTACAAGCGCGATAATGAAAAAAATCCTGCATCATCCACAGCTAAGTCATCCCGGACTTCTTTTAACCTAAATTACTTTCAAAGCAGGTTTCCTCTCCTCCCGGATACAATTGACGAGAGAGATGGACTAGGCTTAATAATCAGGACATAATGTTTCCATGCCTGCAACATTTGCAAAACGTCGTCCGCAATCAATAATGATTTGCTAAAACTGTAAATTGAAGTTTAATATTAAGTTTATTAATTGTCTAAGATATTCAATTTAAGTTGATTGATTAGTCTAATTGACGAGTCCTAAGTTAAAATGCATTAGACAAAGACAAATATAAATTTTACTAAATAAATAAAAAATAAAAATTTAAGGCTGAAAATTTCGATAATTATATTCAGCATGATAAGATAAACTAACATGTTGTGACCCCCACAAGACCTTTTTTTTTATACTTTCCTATACAAATTCACTCAATACAAATAATTTATTAAAACTATTAATTATTAAAATGATCTACCATGATGAATGCAGGCTATTTTGATCTTAGAGAAAACTAACACTAAATATTCAAAGAAAGACAGTTTTATTCTCTATAAAAAACATCCTAAAAAATGCGTTTTAATAATGGGTATCTGTATCTCACATATAAAGTTTCGTACAGTTACATGCCATAGAAGTTCAGATATAGCCTTCCCATTCTCGTAGGAAATTGCAGTATAGCGGCAACATCTACTGACCGACATGCATCGAAATTAAATCAGCGAAATGACTCATAACAGTTTTTTTTTTTTTTTTTTTTTTTTTTTCATATCAAGTTTTGTTTTATTATACGCAATAGAATCTTATATACAGCCTTCCCTTAAACTGCGGAAATTTTTACGAATCCAATACTTTCTTCTGTTGAATATCGAAGAAGGTAAAAATATGGAATTGCTTGAGCAAAACAGATTGTAAAAATATGTAATACCTCCTTTATTGTGTTAATTTTTCTGATCGATTTTACGTTTTGAGGGGAAAGGTGATTAAGCTTATTTAACATGGAAAGCCACCAAAATAAAGGAACAAGGCTAGAAGAAAGAAAAAAAAAATTGAATTTTCCCCCAAAGTTCTAAAAATAGAAAATTTTGCTGAAAAATTCCGTGACGAATCTTTGCAGTTGGAAATTAAAATTAGATCGTATATAATATATCCCACTCCACCACCCTTCAAGGGGTTAAGGGGATGGACGATATTATAAAATTCATTTTTAAATTACCTTCATAAAATTAAGAAATGTGTATACATAAATATGAAAATATTAAGTATACTAAAATTCCTTTAAAAATACTTTAAAAAAAAAAAAGGCTAAAATTATATATATATATATATATATATATTGCGGGGGGGAGGGGGAGTTAAATGCTTCAGCCATGCTAGCTTTTAATTTTCACAGTTAATATCAAAATATTATTTTTCAAATATATATACCGAACATATTTCGGTATTATTTTGTGGATCCATTGACAAGTTAATTATTTAGAAAGATTTTTATGTTTTTGAATGGTGAAATTTCATGGAAATTTCAAGTTTTTCAAAACTTAAAAGTGTTTTAAAAGCTTTAAAGAACTTTAGTTTCATATTTTACTATAAATAACTTGAGTCTTCAACAAGAACATCTCAACGTATTTGTAGAAATTATTTAAAACTGCTGTTTAAAGTTTTAATTAAGACAAAAATTATAAAAAATACACCTATTCCAATATAAAATTTCGTCAATATATTGTAACGCCACAGCGAGCTAAGTTTATTCCAAGAAGCATGCAAAATTCATCCACGGTTCAACATTTAGTTATTAAGTAAAGAAAAAAATAATGAAAATGAAAGAGAACAGGAATTGTTTGTGAGGAACTCGAGAAGAAATAAAATCTCGGTTGTTCTATGAATTTTGAGTTGGATTTTTTTTCTCTCTCTTGTGTGTTAGTTGGGGGAATTGCTCTCCAACTTTTGGTGAATTGTAAATTATATGGTCTGTAAATTATAACGCTCAAATTGAGTGTCTGAAATACAAATAGTGTAAATACGAGTGAAATTAAACTGTATACTTATTTTTGTAAAAAGTTGAGTAATACGCTGCAGAATTTTTGAAAGTAGCCTATTTAGTACAAAGAAGTACGTTACAATATATATATATATATATATATATATTTAATAAGATTTAGTTTGAAATTAGTAATACAGAAGTATTTAAATAATAATAATAATAATAATAATAATAATAATAATTTTGAACTTGTTTTACCTTTACTTGTTTAAGTAGTTTCGAAAAAAACGTTATTGTACTTAATACAGTTGCATATTTTAATGCACATGTATGCGGAATTTTCTCACTTTAATAATTTTATTACAAAAAGAACTTTAAAACTTTAGTCTACCGCCCCCTTAATTAATTAATGAACTTGGGTGATAAATCTCTATTAGTTTCTTAGCAATAACTTTTAATTAATGCACTTACACAATAATGAAAATTAACAACGGAAATAGATAATACATATTTTTATTAACCGTTTTGTCCACGCAGCCTTATCATTTGTAGCATGATGTATATATATTTTTTATTAAAAATTTCTGTTTGTAATGAATGAACTACTTTTTTGTTATATCGCACCGAATTAAATGAGAACAAAGTGAAATCTCCCTCCCTGAATCGATCGGAGAAATTTCTATAAATAAATAACCGTATTTGCTGAAAACCACATATAAGCATATAAATCAAACTCATCCAGAGATAGCTCTATATGTATATATTTCCAAGGTTGAATTCTGAGATAGCATACAGCAGAAAAAAAGAGAAGAGAAAAGAAAAGATAAAATCTGTGTGAAGAGATTTTAATTACACCCAAAAAAACCCTTTTACAATTTAACAGTCTCTGATCACCAATCCCAATCTATCTCTATATGGTAAAATTTGTTTATAGAAAGATTCGTCATCTAATTTATATTTTTAAATTGCGTTTTCACATTCAGAAAATTCACACGCGTTAAATTAATACTTGTTTATTCTTTTTTTTTTTTTTTTTTTTTTTTTTTAAACAGTTTTAATACTTTAATTTTGAGTTTAAAAATGGGAAACACGTTAACTAAGTGTATGTTTCTTATTTTTTAGCCGTAGAACGAAATATAATATAAAAAAAATATAATAATATATAAATATAATAAAACGAAATATAAAAACAATATATTTTTTGGAAAATGATTACTAATTTAACGGTTGTGAATTTTACGAATGTTAAAACAGAATTTAAAAAAATAAATTAGACAATGAATCATTCTATAAACAAATTTTACTAGAATTACATGGAGTTTAATGACCGCAGAAGAGAAAATTGTAAGAGAAAAAGAGGAGTCTTAATATTTTTTGTTGTCCTTGTTACTTCTCTCTTGCCTAGGATAAAAAAAAAAAAAAAAAAAAAACAGTAGTGTATCCTATACCAATAGCGGATACTTTAAAAATATAAACTAAAAAATAAATAAATATTTTTTTTTATTCTTGTATAGGTTTGAACAACGTTCAGAGTTGGATTTAGAATCCTCTGCTACTGATATCTTGAACTACAAATATTTCTAGACATCAGTTTTCGAATGAGGGCTACTTTAATTGAACAAATTTGAACATTTTTTTCCTTTTGCCATTTTTGTTTGTTGTTTTGTATAAAGAAATAAAATTTTGTTTGCTTTATCTTTGCTTATTTTTAACTAATTTCGTGTACCCTCTGCTTGAATTTAAAAAGAATTTCGGCAAAAAACCCATTTTCAAGCATATAACTTTACTTCCAATTATCTCAGCAAGATTAATTTTCATGTGTGGGTTGGTTATGCCTTCCCAACACGCACTGTAAAATGATTTTACGAAATTCCCCCCTGCCCCCCTTTTAAAGGTATGTGTGTTGGAGGGGACAAATTATCACAGGATAACAATTTTTTCGTACGTCGATTGGTTATGCGTACTCAAGACACACACTACGAAAGGATTTTGGGAAATTCCATCCTCTCTTCCCCTAGAGGGTTGGGGGGGGGGCACAAAAAACATGTTTCCATGAATAACTCTGCCAAATTATCTTAGAATGGCAATTTTTGATGTGCGGTCTGCTTATGCGTACTCAAAACACACTATAAAGGTATTTTGTGAAATTCCACCCTACCACCTTTTGGGGAGTTTGGGGGGGAGGCAAAAAACAGGTATCCATGCGTAACTCTGCAGTAAATTATCTTGGAAAGGAGATTTTTGATACTTGGGTTGGTTATGTATCTAACTCTTAGTATAAGAGATTTTGCAAAATTCCCTCCCCCCCCCCTCTTTAAGAGAGAGTGGGGGTAAAAGTCACGCTTTAAAACATAACTCTGCTTCAAATAATCTCAGGATCTCGATTTTTTTTTTTTATGTGTCGGTTAGGTATGTTTATGCAACCTGCACTATAAAAGGATTTTCCGAAATAATCCCCCCTCCCGTTGAGGCAGACGGGGCAAAAAAACACGTTTTCAAGTTTAAATCTGCTCCAAATTACCTTAGAATAGCGAATTTTGGTGTGTGTGCGTGTTGATTAAGTGTACGCAGTATGCATTTTGATTTGATTTTAAGCACTTCCGAAGGCATTGGGGCTCCAGACTCAAAGTGTAACGAGCGGAAAAAACTGCTACTGAAGGTAGCGGGAACATTAACTTAGATTTTGACTGCTTTTAATGATTTTTTTTTTTAGATTTTTTTATTATTACGTATTAATAATATGGTATTTATAGGATTCATTTCAATATAATGACCAGCGAAGCGGGCAAAGCCTCCTTGCCCGGCAAGAAAAGTGACACAGCTCAAATATGCAGTACTCGATAAAAAGCAACTTAAAGATAACGATAAAGCATTGACATAAAACTGACACTACTGCCTCTCAAGTAGATAAATTTCTAGGTAAAGATTTAACGCTTTTTATGTACGTTGACGCACTTCATAAAATTTTTCCAATGACATAAAATCAAAATTGCCTATTTGGGTGCGAGACGACTAAAATAATCTGGTGTGTCACTCACACGACTTTCTCTTATACATTGAAATTTAATACTATAAATGCAGGTTGCAGATTAATAGGTAAGATAACGAGTACTGTTATGTAAACCTGTGTTAAACAACTGAAATTAGGCTTCGGAAGAGTTTTATATGATAATTAGTTCTGTGTGAGGGGGGTGGTAGCCCCCCTCAATCCCCCGTTTCATTAATGCAACTACATTTATATAGAATTTAATTCGGTTATTAAAAAATAATTCTCTTTTTAAAAAATAATTTATTAAAATTATTATTTAAAAAAATTATCTTTTATGATAAGGCAGACGATTTCCATATTAGAGAAGTAGTATAACACCAACTATCCAAAAAATGTCCATTTTATTCTCAATATTTAAAAAAAAAAGTACGATTTTTTTCTAAGTTTTTTTTTTTTTGTAAAAAAAAATCGATAACTTTGTTTTAAATTATCGCAGATCGATGGTTCAACCATTCGTTTTAAAGGTATTGGTGAGCTCTTTTGAAAGATACCCATCATGATAATTTACTCCCCTTGAAGGGGGACTTCCCCCCCCCCAGGGAGGGAGGCGAGACTCCTATGCACACATTTTTTTTTTTTTTTCCCAGTTAACTATCTCTATTACAAAAAATATATATTCGTTTCATTTGGTTTAGTGCAGTCTATAGACGTTAAACTCTACTTTCCTGCAATTTCCCCCATAGACGTAATGTATTAGAATTCTCTTGATTGCCCCTGTACACGAAACATTTGCTTGATCTTAACGAAAAGCTTACTGTAGCATCCCTATATGATACACATTTAGAATACCAAGTTTGAACTTTCTGCCATAATTTGTTTTTGAGATATGCTGATAACAGACAGACTCACACACAGACATACAGACACACAGACCATTTGCTAAACACATGAATTTCGTATTCAGGGGACCTCAAAACGTGTAAATATAGCAAAATCTCGCGTGCGAAAATTTGACCCCAAAACAATACTTTCTCTACCTTATGGGTAAGAGAAAGTAATAAATGTGCGAAACTCATTTACTGTGAGAAATTTTTAATTTTGTATTAACATTCAATATTTTTAAGCGTATCTATTACATGTTATGATAAAATATCATCTTGACCAGTAGTAGTCAGCTACGTCATCTCAGTTTTAAGTTCAGATCTAGCAGTGGACTTAACTTAGCATTTAAGCAAATTGACATTCTGATACGAATATCAATTCATTTTACCCAAAAATTGATTGGAATATGCTTCAATTTATAAAGATATGAGGTTATTTTTTCCCAATTTTTTAGAAGAGATTTGCAATTTTTGGTAATGACACGCAGATTCCAAGTAAATATCTGAAAGGAAGACTGGCTATGCCTTTGTATTTATAAGATTATCACACAAAGGGTATTGCTGTAAGGCGATTAAGGCCGATTGGCTATACGAGGGTCGTAGGCCTGGGTAGTGTACCCTCCGTGGGAGGTCTTTCTAAGGGGACCTAGCCCATATTTACACACGTTTCGGAAAAAAACACTGAAAACACCGAACAGTTAAGTAGATGAACGCGACCAAGTATCGAACCTGGCAGTTCCCGATGATTAGTTTTAGGCGCAGTACCGAACGGCCATTGGTGGGGCCTATCACACAAAAGGGTAATTAAAATTTTAATTACAAATTGAGACTCATTAAAAAAAAAAAATGCGTTATTGGTGCCGCTAAATTTTATATATATATATATATATATATACATATATATATATATATATATATATATATATATATATATCTGTTCTTTTAACGCATTAATGACTGTTAAAATACCTTTTGTTAATAAAATATACATTTTCAATCAGAAATCGTTTTATTTCGCCTGTTCTGAAAAAACAAAGGTATCCACTACTGGAACAGAAAAAGTGTCCACTTCTAGCGCATTTGAAGCTATCGAGAAAATTAAATTTTCGAGTATAAAAATGATTCAGCTATCATTTTGTGCAGTACAGTCACGCATAGAAATAATTAATTCAGTTATCGAGCACAGCCACGAAAATTAAGAAAATTACTCAAAAAATAGCCAGAAAAGATTCTTAAGTAGGTGTAGTTACCCTGTATATGCTAGAGAATTTATTGTCCTGAGGTAAAATTTTCAATATTGAGTTTTTGCTATATTTACACTTTTTCAGGCTCCTGAACCTAAAACAGGCTTTTAACGGTCTCTCTCTCTCTGTGTGTGTGTCTGCGTGTAAGTCTGCTATCAGCCTAATTCAAAACAAACAATAGCAGGAAGTCCAAATTGAGATTTCTAAATGTATATCATATAGGGATCTTTACTGAAAATATTTACAGAATAAATACGGAAAATGTTTAAGTGTACAGAAGCATTCAAAATTATTAAAATTCGTCATGTTTCTATGGGTAAAATTTCTCGAAAGTACAATTTAACATCTTTAGAACACTAAAGAAAATAAAATTGCCATATATCTTGGTACAAAAGTATCACGGAAAATACATGGTATAAAAAAATATTTATCCTTCATTTATTGAGCCACACACACACAAAAATTAACTAATTAATTAATTAATTAAATTAATAAATAAATAACAGCAACTTCAACAGCAACAATAAAATAAAATTAATTAATTAATTAAATGAAAAATTAATCAGCAGGAAGCATTGATTTCTTTTTATTATTATTATTTACTGAATTAAATTTTCGAGAATTTTTAATACGCTTACATTGTTTCTTTGCACTGTTACATGCAAATTTTAATAATTTTAAGACAGCAAATTTACAAACACACACACTAACAAACAAAAAAGATTTAGAGGCAGAGAGGAAGATAATTATTTTTCTAAATAACCACTTTCATACTTATATATATTGCACTAGCTATATGCAAGCTCATACTGGATATCTGTAAGTTGACGGACTTAGGCTTCTAATTGCGGTTTCACACTGAGTAGTATAATATACCACTGTGCACATGAGTTTGTAACCCCAGAAACACCATGTGTGAAATTATCATATTGTTTTAAATATGAAACTAGAAAATTGAGTTTATTTTTTATGAAGAATGATTTAGTATAATAATTTGTTTAGTCAACAAGGGCGTCAAGAAAGCCTAGTCAGAAGGAGCATGGGGGACTCCCGGGCAAGCCTGTACGTTCGTATTTTGATTTTCTCACGCTCATGCCTAATGAACCGAATGTATCTAAGTCAAAAGATCAGTTTTATTCTCGGATATCTTTTGTATTTTTCTTTTCCGCGGTCCTTAAAATCCCTATTAATAATGATTTTAAGGACTTCGCAGTTTTTGTGGTCCTCAGTAGCAGCTTAGCGGTGACAAAAGTGTATCGATTTCTCCCACTGGACTTTTAAACGGTTGACATTTTGACAAGAGTTCTGAAAATCCTTTTCTTTTATTCTTTTGTTGGTTTATAAACTTGTTAAGATTTTCGGCAGTCCATTAAAAAGGGAAAGTGAAAACTGAACTGTCAGAAATATGTCACGATATATGACCAAATTTAGTGTGTTATCTGTATGAAGTGTAATAGGTGTGACCACCCAAACTACCCAAGACCACCAAGGGTCTCACTGAAGCTTTTGCTGATTTCGCAATTTTAAGATCACCGTGCTGTTTATCTAGAAAGTTTAAATGCCTAAAAAAAAAAAAAAAAAAAAAAAAAAAAAAAAAAATTAAAATGCAGTATCTTCTTTAAAGAGTTCATTCTATATTATACTATATTGAACGTACAGGAGTACTTTTACACTTCTTACTCTGCACTGAAAGTATAGATATGAGAATCGGTACACTCCCTACGACATTTAAGAGTAAATTAAAGACTAAAATATTTTTACACATTAAATAGTCTATGAAATATATGGAATCACGGTTATATGGCAGATGCGTACATGACATTTGCGTACAAACTGAAATTAGTGACACTTGCGTACAAGTCCAGGTGTTCCAAATGTTACAGATCTGTTTTCGAAAAATCAAGTGGTATTTCCGTACAAAATTTGTTTCGCTGTATTTTTCGTTTGTAACACAAAGGGGTTGTATCCATATGTTAAACTTGAAGATAAATACTTTTATATAAATACGTGAATTTTCTCTTATGCATGTAGTCTTACGACTGACAAACAGGGTTGGGGTTTAGGACGTCTGAAACTGGTTTTGGACGGGACAGGTGGTTTTTACCGTCCAAAACTGTACAAAACTATCCGAAAGTGTCCAAAACCTAAAATTATAAGAAATTCTATTTCCTACATTCTCAGTAGCAATTATAATTAGTAATTAAAAGTATTTTATACTGAAAATTTAGACCTTTTTAAGTTAAAAGAAATTTACAATTTATAAATAGCTATAAAAAAATTTAATTTTAACGACTCAAAAAATTTTCTTACAATAAAAAATGTATGATATTATATTCAAAATGAATAATTTGTCTCTTTTTTTTTAATTGCAAAATACTTTTACATATCCAATATTTTACAGAAATTATTTTTAAAAGTTCTTTTATAAGTTACATACATTAAAAGATACCAAAAATAAAATATAAAAGTTATAATTAGGCAATGAAGTATATGCATTTTAAAAACAGCAGATATGTCCCCCCCCCCCCCCAAAAAAAAAAGAAAAAAAAAATCTTCAAAGTGTGTATTACTTAATATTTTTACATATATATTTTCTCAATTATTCAAAAATAAAATAAAATATGTTTGTGTAGCTGCACATTTTTAATATTTATTTCAAGATGATTTATTGTAAATCTTATATATATATATATACATATATATAAAATAATTATATATTAATTTGTTCTCTTAATATATTTATTCACGTTGCCTATGTATACTGTGTATGTGTGTGTAAATATTATAAATATCAATATTTGAGGTAGAATTATCCACATTTTTCTATTAAAGCTTCAGTAATAAATTTTTACTTTTAAATATTATAATTGTTAATATATGTATCTTTCACTAAACATTGTGGAATATACTGGAAAATGTTACAAAACAACAATAATTATAATAATTTTGTAATTTTTTCAAATATTTGCATATTTTTAATAAAATATAATTCTACTAAAAATATAGTTTTGGACAGTTTAGGACAGTTTAAGACACCAAAGTTTTGGACAGTACGGTAAAAACCATGGTTTATACCGTGGTTTTTACCATAGTGTCCGAAACCTTACCAACCCTGCTGACAAAGTTATGAGCTTAAGGCTAGCCGTAGTTACTTTCTGAAATGACATTCAATTATTTATTCACTGAGTCAAGATCAATAAAGGTCCTTATAAATGCTATTAAGATCTTTAAAAATATTTTTATTTCTTAAATACTTTTTTTACTTTTTAACAAGTATGAATTTTTTTGTCTCCAATAAAGAAAAAAAAAAAGTTAAAAAAAGATCTCTCTTCTTTATCAATAACGAATTGAATCATATTCCAATTCCTGAAATTATTTGTCGTTCACCTATATACCTCTCTTTCTGATCTCCCCCCCCCACAAAAAAAAAAAAAAAAAAAACATTCTGTGTGTTTAAAAATGAAAAAAAAATCGCTAACTTTATTTTAAATTATCGCAGATCGATGGTTCAACCATTCGTTTTAAAGGTATTGGTGAGCTCTTTTGAAAGATACCCATCATGAAACTTTACTCCCCTCGAGGGTGGACTTCCCCCCCCCCCCAGGGGGTGAGGCGGGGCTCCTATATGCACAATTTTTTTTTCCCAGTTGATTATCTCTGTTACAAAAAACATATATTCGTTTCATTTGGTTTAGTGCAGTCCAACGAAAAGCTTTCTGTAACATTCCTATATGATATACATTTAGAATACCGAGTTTGGGATTTCTGCTACTATTTGTTCTTGAGATATGCTGATAACACAGACAGACAGACACACAGACCATTCGCTAAAAACATGATTTTCGTATTCAGGGACCTCAGAACATGTAGATACAAAAAAAACGCAGGTTCGAAAATTTGACCCTAAAACAATACTTTCTCGACCCTATGGGTAAGAGAAAGTAAAAAGAAAAGAAAAAGAAGGAAAGAATAGAAAGAAAGAAAAAGGTTTTAATGTTTGCATTATATGGATACAACCCCTTCATGCAATAATCCTCAAATAAAGCGAAAGAAATTTTGTACGCAAGTGCCACTAGATTTTTTAAAAACACACCTGTAATATTTAAACCACCTGGACATGTACGCAAGTGCCACTGTTTTCAGCTTGTACGCAAATGTCATGTACGCATCTGTCACAACACCATGGAATCACAATTATATATTTTTTTTTCACTATTATTAAATGCCACTACCCGTGAGATATTTTCCTGTAAAGTAAACCAATTGGCTTTTTTTTTAGATTTATTTAATAAAAAGAATTATGGGTTTAAAGAAATTCCAGAATTTGTCATTTTTTAAAACATACAAAACATCAAAATTTTCAATAAATAAATGTTTTTTTTTTTTTTTTTTTTTTTTTTTTGTAAAAAGTTGTAACTAAATAAACATGATTTGACTAAATATTAATTCATTTTGTAGATATCCTTTATAAAACTGTGTAGAAAGTTTTAAAATAATAAATGGAGGAATTTCTTTTTTTTTTTTTTTTTTATCGTGCGTATGGTAGCATAAAAGCACTTTTGAAAGAATAACTTTTGAAACGCCATAAAGTTCGGTCTTGACACCAGGTAGATAACTTTTGAACCAAAATGTGTGCGTAGAAGAAAAATGAAGCATTAAAATATTCAAAATAATAAAAAAAAAAATTTATATTAACTTTTTTTTTTTACGATTATGTAAACATATCGAGTACATATATAAATACTAATAAATAAATAAATAAAGCGAAAATATTTATTAGATTACTTGTAAAACGACTTTTTCCCCTGAAAAAAGTACACCAGCATCTGGGAGGTTCTGCCCTCGAAGCTAGTAGACGTGAGGTGCCGGGTTCGATCGCCCTTGCCGTTCGGAGTTTTCCGTGGTTTTCTCTGACACTTGTGTAAATAGGGGTTGGGACTTGTTAGGTGGTTGTGTAAAACCGGCCGATATAATCTAGAACATATCACTCATTCTTTCAGCCATGTGTGCTTATCTTTTTTTTTTTTTTTTACATTTTATTTTGTTGGAATTAAGAGAAAATTCAAGCGAAAATAACGATCACCCTTCTCTAAAAGTTTTACAGACATGACCTTAATTAATTAATTCACTTTGTGAAGAATAGGAAACCGCAAAATTGATTCTAACTCTTTTTCGTTTAAAGAGATTTTTTAAAAAAGGGTGTGTGTGGGGGGGGGGGGGATAATTCAAAAAATCATGTCTAAATTGGCACTTTTGAATGGGCTTTTCTTTCTTTTTTCTTTCTTTCTTATTTTATTTTATTTTATTTATTTATTTATTTTTTCATTCGTAAACTTATGAAAATTTCAGACATTCGACTTTAAATGCTAGAAAATCAAAACGCTTTTTTTATTTTATATAAAGGCACGATATATATATATATATATATATAATTTTTTTTTTTTTTTTTCCTAAATGAACAATTTGATCTAATTTTTAACATTTGATGGTTAAAGTGAAGTCGCAGTTACACAAAAACGATAATCTTTGTTATCTTTTCAATCATTTCAATTATAATTCTTTCAAATGTCATGTGTTTGTGACTAAAAATAAATCCACAAGTTGGTCAGCATTTTTAGCATTCTTCAATGAAATTTGTGGTTGTAAGGGCTAAGACCGATTGACGCTCGCAAGTTTCGGGGAAAACAATGGATAACGTCGAACGGCTAGGTCGACGAGCGTTACCTGCGATCGAACCCGGCGCTTCCCGTCTTTCTAGTTTTGAGAGGTTACCCCTTGTAACAAAGGTTTTTTTTTTTTTTTTAATCCTAAAAATATACTCACATGGTTATTATTATTATTATTTTCAAATAAAGTTTTTATTTAATTTATTCCTTCATATTTGCACACACATGTGCACATGTCCTTTCTTTTATTAAGAATTAAGGAGTTTTGTATAACAATACTTTCAATATTCCTTTTGCAAAGAAGTCTATTTTCATGTTTGTAAGAAACCTGTTTTCAGTACTATGTATATCTTTCTAGAATATATAATGTGTATAAAAAACTTTTACAAACAACAGTTTATTGCATTAAAATACGAAATTTTAATCATTTACTCTGTCTGGTTTGTATGTAGGATTTAAAAAGAAATTGCGGCATTTGCTTGTTTTAGGATTTATGGCTGATTGGGATTGCGGTTGGGACCTAGGCCTGGTTAAGAAGCCTCCCGGATGGCTCTTTCTAAAATGTCCTAGCCCGTAATTACAGCTGCTTCAGCTTCAGTGAAAACCGCGGAAAATTCGTAACGGTTAGACTGATGAGCGTGAACTGGGTTAAAAGTTAAAACCCGGTACCCGTCTATTAGCTTTGAGAGCATAACCTTCAGGCTGCGTTAGGAGAGGGAGTGGTAATTTCTTAATAATTGTAGATCATTATTTTTGTGTAAAAATAATAATATATACTTATACCAAAGTTGACAGAACAGTATAGATAGATTATCTTATCCAGAATGCACTTATTTATATTCCAATGGTTGTGGTTATAATCTTTATTTATTTATTTATAAATTATTGTTTTTATTTATTTATTTATAAACTACTGTTTTTATTTATTCTTTGAAAACAAATTTTCTTTATTTTTAACTTTCTGTTTTGTGATTTATTATTATTATTATTGTTGTTGTTGTTTAATTGCATGAGGCACTGTGAAAAAACTTTTTAATATTATTTTCAACTCAGATTACTTGCACGTTGCACTCCTGCATTTTTTTCTTTTACTGATGAAGGGCTCTGCTTAATTATTTCGATCCGAAACAGTTCTAATATATTTTTGTAGTTGTTTATAAAGTTCTTATTCATCATTAAATCAGTTTTACGATAAGTTTTATTTCAACTTATACTCTAGAACTTATCTGGAATGTAATATTTGTAATAGTTCTGTGTATTGTTTTTATTCATTTATAAACTATTGTTTTTATTTATGTTATTTGAAAATACATTTTACTTATTTTTAACTTTCTATTATATGAATATTTTTAACGGTTCAGCTTTATTGTGTTTTGTGACTTTAAATTAATGTGTTAAAATTTCAGTAAAGCTAAAAACACTTTTTTTAAAAAATATACTAACAAGTTTTTCTACTGTACTGCTATGTAAATTTACATTACGATTAATAATATATATATATATTTTTCAATTTTATAAAATCTGTGTAATAGTGAAAGAATTAACAGTAAATTTCGAAACATATTTACATTACCAATACTGCTATACTGCTATATACGAATCACAGAAGTATTGTATGATGCTAATGTTCATATATATATAATTTATTAAAATGAAGAATAAAATACAGTAAATAATAAAAGTCCTATCTACATATTATATATTTAAAATAATATATTGGCCATGATAGTAATTTGCAAATATTTCTAATATATATATATATATATATATATATATATACAAGCAAATAAATTAGTATTACAAAGTCTTAGATTATATAAGTAAAATCTTTCAATAACAATGCATTGTAGTTCTAAATATATACCAAATTTAATATAACGTGTAATATATAAAAAAAAATCAATATGATTCATTTAAATTGTGTTATTTTTAAAGCTAAAAGTTAAAAAAAAAATCTTGTAGAAATTGGAGATTTCTTTTGTTAAATTTACAATCCAATAATTTACATATTTATTCTTAAAAAAAGAAAATTTTTCATTATGAAACTTCAGGGAAACTTTACTAAAGTAATATATTCTCTCCGAGTCACACAAATTTGCGTCGAAGGAAAGCGGAGAAAACTCCTAGTAAGTGTTCGTCGCTCCATTCATTCATGGTTTCAGTCTGTCATGTGACATGTGACGATAGTAAGCCCTTCCATATATGGAAATGGCCACGCGCAGGTGTAGCCTCCTTCTGCTGCTGCCCCCTAGCGGCGTACCAAAGCGAAACTGCTGCTCCGTTGTTCTGGATTATGAAAAAAGTGGAAGCTATTTATTGAGCAGAAACTTTATGATAATAGTTTTTAACTTTATGTAACAGAATTCAGGTTATCTCTTTTTATTGTATGCTCTTGCTCATATATATTTTCGATTATCTTTCACCATAATATAAATATAAGTACATAAGTTTATAAATTATAAATATTAAATTTTCCTAGATACGCTCAAAATTTTATTTTAAAGAATATATTTTTTTCTTTTTTAATTGAGAAGAAAAAATAAAAGAAAGTTTTTGGACCTTTTTAGAGTCACATTTTTTTTTTTTTTTTTTTTTTAAGAACTTAAAAGAAATATTTAAGCAAATGAAACGTTTATTCTTATTATCATACTATAACTATTATGTCTATTTACGATAGTTTTATAAATAGGAAGAATAGTTTTATAAATAGAAAATTATTGAAAAGGGACATAATGTAAAATAAATATATGGTAAAATTTTAGAAGTTTTGAATATTAAAAACAACAACAATCGAAATAACAATAGTAATAAAATTAAATAAGAACAATAAGAATAAGATTACTTTTTTAAAAAAAAAATTATTCTCCTGTAATTTTTTTTTTCTTTAAATTTTCTATTGGAATTTAAATTTTTCATGGCTTTGAATAATTTTAACATTATAAATTATATATTTCTTCTTCTTCTTCTTCTTCTTCTTTTTTTTTTTTTTTTCAAAAACAAAACCTGTTAATCTAAGGCAAAAAATCATTCTCCCATACTTTTTCATTATTTTATTATATGAAAAAAACATCCTTAAACCTATTTAATCTATTCACCCCCTTTTCATTTTTCCGACCGATTTTTCTCTCAAGATTGTACTGTCTCAGGGCCCTAACCTTACTACAGGATTTCCGTCAAACTATTTTCTTAAGACTACTTCTAAAATTTTGAGGGGTTGCCTAAATCATAATCGTTTCCCATATTCTAAAATCAAAGCACCCCCGGAAAAATACTAAAGAGAAAAAAAGGATCCCCCTTTTTACTATAATTCAGGGGGGACCATTGTGTTCTATCGATGTTTGTGAACCAAACTAGCATCCGTTCCCTCCTCCAATCAGCGCGCGTCGACGTTTCATCCAATCAGAGAGCCAGGATTCCATTATGTGTCCCCCAAGTATATGTCCGCGAGCACTGTGGATAATTCAGTAATCGCCTGTGCGCGCTAGAGTCGACACTGATGTGTGAGTGCTAGATACTAGTCAAACATCTTTTTAACTCCACGGCAAACGTCCCGGCGCTCTGATGGCGGATTTTGTGATTCATAACTGGATTTAATTGACGTTTGGATTTTTCTCCATGCTTTTTCTATGATGCAATAACACAAAACATTTTTTTAAATGTGTGGATTTTTTACTGTGATTTCGTCTACTGTGTTTTCTCCACATAGGATGTACTTATATCAATAAGAGTGGATTTTTTACCGATTGTCTCCTAACAATTGTGATTTTTGGTGTTCTCTGTGGATTTTCGTACGACTTCTAGCGGCAAAGATGCAGTGGGAAGGAGTACGCTTATTATCTATTTTTGTGATATTTACTCTGTCTATGACGGTAAGTGTGCATTTTTTATTGTTTTTCATTGTGATTTAAAAAGGATCCTTTTGACGGGTTTTTAAATTTTAGAAGTATTTTTATTCGATGATATTACACTATTTAGAAAATTAATAAGCTTTTTAATTTGTTCTTATTTAATTATGCATCTAAAGAATGTCTACGCAGTCATTAAAATAATTTTACGACGACTAATTTGACGAGCATATTGTATTTAGAAAGTTGATAAATTATTTAAATCGTTCTTTTTAATTATTTTTCTGCAGAATATTTTCGAAGCTGTTGAACATTTTAGGAGTAATTTGTCGAAATTGTTAAAAGATAGTTATTAAGCTCTTAAAATTTTTAGGAGTAATTTGTTGAGATTGTTAGATTTAGAAATGTAATGAGCTCTTTAATTCGCTCTCTTTTAGTATTTTTTTGGAGAATATTTTCAAAGCTGTTAAACATTTTAAGAGTAATTTGTGGAGGATGCTACATTTAAAAAATTAATAAGCTCTTTAATTCGTTCTTTTTAAGTATTTTCTAGTGGATATTAAAGAAGCTCATAAAATTTTTAGGAGGAGTAATTTGTCAAGGATGTTACATTTAGAAATTTAAAGCTCTTTAACTCGTTCATTTTAATTATTTTTCTGATGAAAATTAATGAAGCCCTCCAAAATTTTAGGAGGAATAATTTGTGGAGTGTTTGATTTAGAAATTTAATAAGCTGTTAAATTATTTTTATTATTATTATTTTTCCGAAGAATATTAAGGTAGATATTAAAAATTTTATGACGAATAATTTGACAAGAAATTTATATACTTAATAAGCTCTTTAATGTCTTTTCAAATATTTTTCTGGAGAACCTTAATAAAGATATGAAAATTTGTTTTGAGTGTTATATAGAGAGAAATTAGTTCTTAAATTATAAATTTCCGTACGATAATTTGTTTCGCAAAATTTCGTCACTTTTAACAACCTTATGCAGAAATGCCTATAACAATTTTTTAAATGAAATTTACTGCAATTTTCGTTTATCTTTATTTTAAAATTTTGCATAACAATATTAATTTCTCTAACAAAGAACAATTTTCCACGAAAGCATTAATTCCTTTGCTTTTGTAAAGCATGTAACTATGCAAATATTTATTTATTTTTATTTTTTCCTAATTATTGAATAAACACATTAATTTTAAAAAGTGAACTTTGTTCATTTTTTACATTAACGACCGTAATGTAGTTATTAAAAAATGTAGAAAATGTCGCCACGATTTTAACAGTATCAAAATAACATTAAATTCAACGAGGAAAACTTTTCATATAGTAATTAAAACTAATTATTATCAAAATAACAATTTCAAATAATTAGTTAGTCGTGTAAAATAATTATTATTTCTTTTTTTATTATTATTTAAAGCGAAAACTTTTTAAAACTTGTATAACTAGACGAAGGGCACGTTCGTGATTTTACCTTTTGCGCTTAGGGGAATATGCTTCGAATTAGAATACAAAAAACGTTCGCAACTAGTTCAAGGTTCGCGCGGGGGTGCAGTCAGGGTCACCGCAATCGTCGGGTCGTGTGAAAAGAGCTGCTTTTTCGTTCCTTTATAGAACTGTTTTTGTTTTGGAATTCTTCCACTGGTCTAGAAGGAATGGGACCGTATTCGTTCATTTGTTTGTTTAATCGTTGCCTAATTTTTCTCTAAACAAGAATACATAAAAAAGGGACAATTATTCAGTTGCGAATTTAGCATAAGCTTGATAATAAAATGCAACTAGGAATCGTTGTGGGATTAAATAAATTGTGTTATATGTGCAAAAAAAAAGAAAAAATGAAAGTGAAAGTGAAAATTTACGAAATAATGTAATTTTAAAGTGATTGTTTTAGTAATTAAATGTATGTTAAATCATTTATAAATTGTAAATCAACTCGAAATACATTATTATTATTATTATTATTATTTTTCCTTAAATCGATCTACTTTTGGATTCCGAAACTAAATTTTGATGATACATTACTGCCATCTGGCGAATATTGTTTACACTACCAATGTATACACAAGAACTATTTTACAGTCATAGTATGAAACAACTCTTTACAATAACGTTGAATTTAACTTATTAAACTAAAAAATGTTATTTATTTATTCCTTAAAATGTTTGCTATTTGATTTGTCATTTGGATTGCGCCATTTTTAGTGAGACAAATTGCTTTAGAACATTCAGATTTAACAGTGCCTTTAATTAAAATATAGCACTGTGTCTTTTATTATACAGAAAACAAAACAAAAAATAATAAAACAAACAAATAAACAAAACAAAAGAACTTTTTTTAATGTTCTGCTGCCACTTTATGCTTTTAATTATACTCAATAAGAACTTAATGTTTTTTGCTGGTAATTTAACAATAAGTTCATCATGAGATGAATAAATGTAATTCATTTCGCTGTTCCCTCATTGTTACCTTGTTTCTTTCTTTTCAAAATGTTCCATTGAATATGTTTCTACTACGATCCTAATGATTCTGTGAGAAAAACCAAAAACAATTTCTCCTCCGTTTCTTCCATGATACTCGTCTCGTTTACAACTGTAAGCTTATGTAATATACTCTTAATCCTTCATTTTCTCTCAGATTTAGAGATCTTGATCTCCAAAAGAATGTCATTGTGGGAAAAAAAAATCGTATGAATTACCTTGGCACTGATACTTAGTGTACTTTGTAGGTATTCATGGGTATAAAAATGTATACCTCATATGTATATCATGAGTTAAGAAGAGTATGCACAAATAAATATTTATGCAGTGAAGAGCTTATTAATTTTCAAAATGTTTTTCATATATATCGTTGCTAAAATTATTTCTTTATGTCATGTGTTAAATAAAATTAAATCATACGTATGTTTACGTTTTGCAAAAGAACACATGCTTTGGGATTTCTTTCTTTCTTTTTTATCTCTACGATTCATGGATTTGTTCTTAAAGTTTTTAATGAAAATACATTTTTATCAATTCAATGTTTTTATTCTTCAGCTTTCTTAATAAATTTCCATGCATTTATGTTAATGTTTTCGATAGCCTAGCTCGGATCTCGTGATGGACTGCGATTTTAAATTTTAATCATCTATATAATAACTTCTTATTGTATTTTGTTAAGTTTAACTTTTTTTAAACATTGGAAAAATTAATAATTCGCTAAAATACTATTCTGCCACTTTATTATGAAAAATGCTGAAAGTGAATTATTCATTCATTCATTTTTTATTTTCCAATTTAATTTAGCTGGTTCTATAATGCAAATGTAATATCTGCTGTTGTATTATCAGTCAATTTTTGAAAAGAAAATGAATCTTTGGATATTATTTGGACTGTATCTTTTACATCTAATATAATAGTTAAACAACTTAATCTTATTTGTGGTTTTGATTAAATAATCGATTTGTTATTTATAAAAATTACTATCTGAGAGAAATAAGCATTCGTCATTTGAGCATATTATTGCATATGGAAATGTGGATTGCGATGTTCCAAGGATAATAATAACTTTGCCGCGTAGTTTAAAAATTTTAAAATTCACGTAATCGTTTATTTATTATTATTATTATTTATGCATTTATTTAGAAAGTAGATTTTAATAGTACGGATTACTAAACGTACAGTGAATGCTGATTAATCAATATTAGGCAGATTCTTAGAAAGAATGAAATTTTCATTGAGTTTTCATTCCTAACAGATGATTTTTGTTTAAAGTCAAAGATTTTAAAATAAAACCTCATGATATGATGCAAATTTTCGACAGCAAAATGGGAAAATCTTGTATGTTTTGACTTTTCAGTACCAGATTTTGGAATATAAATATTGTTTATTTAGACTACTACATTGCTATTTGTAATATTAGTAAAGTTATTCTGCTTAGTTAACTATTTATTATTCAACCCAGAGGTTATTTCATTGAAAAGTAAAATATAATATACATGATATAAATTAGTTTTTAAACTGTGCTTACTATTCTTCCTTTCTGATTGTGAATAATAATTTTATATTCATTTTGAACAATAATATCTGCGACTTTAGCTTCAAAATATTATATTACACACATTTAAAATCACCGCTTTCATCAATTAAACAAATTTTTTATTGTTACCAAAAAATATAAATATGTATTTATCGATAAATTTAAAGAAATCAAAACGGTTTTTCAAATAAATTGATAGAATACAATTATTACAATCAATATCTACTCTATATTAAACAAAAAAAGAAAAATAGTTAATTTTATTATTGTTATTATTATTTTACGTATACATTTACTGTTATGTTAAAATTTTATTTTCATTTAATTGGGGTTTTCTATATAGTGAATAAGGAACATATTTAAAGAAACGCCATAAAAATAAAAACTCGCCGAGAGTGAATCGTGCAATCGTTCCTACTATAAACAATTTCTGTGTATATTTGATTTTTGTGGTATTTCGTGTTTTCTTTGAACACCTTTTCCGGCGCGCTTTTTATTGCAGTTCTGTGTTATTTTTTGGAATAACCAATTTATAACATTATTATTTATGTGATTTTTAATGAAAAAATTCAACCTGTTTTTTTGTATAATCATGATTTCACACTCCAGGGCTAGATCTTATTTTTAAAAAACTTCTTTTTATTTGGTTATGCATTATAAACGTCTTTGTTTTGCGCAGAATTTCGGGGTTTTAACCCTTTATTCATAAGTAAACAAAAGAGTTTTTAACACGGAAAAGTTTTATTTTCATATAAATGGTACAAAAAATAAAATATCATGTTTTAAATAGTGATTATAATATACATTTTTAACGTTTTGAGGAATTACATGGAATTTTTTTTTTTTAAATGAAAGTTTTTTTTTTTTTTTTTTTTTTTTTACTTATTATTATTTTATTGCAATTATATATTATTAGTATTCAGCTGCCGTATATTGCTACAAAATATGATAACATATTGAAGCATTTTAAGCTATAATTGAAAATATATAGTATGCCTATTATTTTGAACGATTTTGTATACGAAGTTTATATGATACATGCAGCAATATAACAAATTGAAATTTATTGCTTTTGAAAAATAGTGATTCCATTGAAAATGTTATTTTCGAAATATCACCGAAAGATAGTACTAATATATTTTAATACTTTTATAAGGCTCGTATTCAAATTATACAGACGATTTTGAGCATATTTAAATGTAAGCTCACAATTTAAAAGGTATTTGTAAATATTAGTACTTTTATAAGGCCTTCATAATAAACAGACTATTTTAAAAATATTTAAATCAAAACTTACAATTTAAAAGACAGTTGTGAATATTATGATACTTTCATAAACTTATAAGCCTGTATTCTAATTATACATATTATTTTCAATGTGTAAGTCTAAGCCACAATTTGATAGGCATTTGTAAATATTTTAATACTACTTTTACATAGCCTTTATTTGAATCATGCAGGCAGTTTTGAATATATTTAAATCTAGACTACACTCGCTTTTAAAAAAGCATTTGTAAATATGTAATACATTGGAAAGGTTTGTTTGTATTCGAATTATATTTGAATTGAGGCTTGTATTCGACTATTTTGTATAGGTTTAAATCTGAGCTTGATAACAAAACGGGTTTGTTCCAGTATCAAGAATTCATTAGTCATTTTAACATTTTTATATGTATTTACTTACTTTAATCCTAACCGAAGAACGAACAAAGCGTTAATGTTTGTCAACAAAAGCTGAAAATGTTATACATCGCCATACCGATTTACGTCAATCAATTACACTTTACGGAAAATATTGTTTTCGGGTTGTCAGATACTATTTTGTGTGACCTTAACAATACATGCTACAAATATATACATATATGTATATATATATATATATATATATATATATTCCATAGACAACACAACGTAATAAATGTCAAAAGCTTGATTGTTTTTGTACCATTTCAAATAAATTAGATATTATTTATGCATACTTAAACAATAGACGCACAGATTAGATAAAATTATACTTTGAATTTGACGTGTAAATTAAAATCTTCTGAGGTTTAAATTAAATTTAACATAAGACGGTGAAATAATTTAATTGATTAATTACGTTATTAAATAACGTAATTACGCTATTTATTTATTTTTTATTTATTTATTTATTTATTTTTTTCTAGTGGTGATTGTGTTTAGATAATTTACCTGACATCAGGCTTTTATTTAATTTTCAATACCAGAATTTAAGTTTTTCTAATAATTAAATTCATAAAATAAGACTGAAATATCAATTTTGTGTGACTGCTAAACACAACTAAAATCAATATTTTTTCATAATGAGAGAACTGGTCCTCGCTGCAGTAAATTATATCTTTTCTCTCTGTACGAATACTATCTCCTTTGAATTAAAATAATAATAATAATAATCACGTTTTTCCCTCTGTAGGTTCAATCATCTGGAATGTTTGAACTGAAATTAGATACATTTGTCAATGAATTTGGACGAGATGCTGATGGTACATGTTGTAGAGGTGTGAAAACTTCAACTGGAATGTGTTCTGGAACGTGCCGCACAAGGTTTCGGGTTTGTTTAAAGCACTACCAAACAACAATAGATCCTAATCCACCGTGTACTTATGGCGAAGTACTTACTCCAGTACTTGGGAATAATTCTGTCCGGTTAGAACCAACCAATGATCCAGTGACGGGTTTTGCCAATCCCATAGTCTTCTCCTTTGACTTTTCTTGGGTGGTAAGTTCGATTTCTTTTAATTATTGTTATTGAATAATAAAATTTAAAAGTTAATTAACTGTTGTCAAGCGTTTAGTAAACTAGAAACTTATAAATGTTCTTATTGTCTTTTATAGGGCACTTTTTCACTTATCGTGGAAGCTTGGCATGAAAGCGAACCAGGTTCTCCCCCCGGTAAGAAAAATTTTAAATAATTTCTTTTGTACTGTGAAGCGCCTTTTGTATGCCTATCATTTAAACGTCAATTTAATATAGTCCCAATTCATCCCTATTTACTTTGCCAAAAAATAAATAAAAATAAAATAATTAAATATTTATACGATGCAAATATCTGTTATAAGTCGTTTTTCATTTGTCTAAAATGTGCAAATTTTCTACCCTATTTCTTGTTTCTTCGTTTCTCTGTTATTCAGTTTTTTAAGTTTCGTTAAATTTTTTTTTTTTTTTTTTTTTTTTGGGGGGGGGGGGGGTTGTTAGGTTAATAATGAAAACAATGAACTTAATTCGAATGCTTTACTTTGATACTCAGAAAATCAACACTTAAGATGATTTTTAATATTTCTTTTTGTAATTGAATGCCTATTTGCATGATTATAAATCGCACAATAATAAGTACTTTTATGGAATGTGCATTATATTGAAAAAATACATAAATATATATTCGAACTCAAACTAAGGAATCGTATTTAATATCTAGTGTGTGATCAAGTAAGACTTGGTTTTTCTTTTTTTTTTTTTTTAATTTATTTACAGTTTCCAATATGAACTCAATTATGAAACTGCAAACAATAACAATCTGAAAATTAATAATAATATTAAAATAAAATAAAATTATACTTTTTACATAAGATAGTATTCCTATTGACTTAAATTTGTAAGAATCCCCCACCCCCATTTAATACATTCTTTTTAGCTAGTACTTTTGAAAAAAAAAAAAAAAATATATATATATATATATATACACTTGTTTTATTGCACTATTTAAGAGCAAATTTCAATGAAATAATAAATTTATCACCGGAATTCTTTTAATTCCTTATTTTCAAATTTAAACTATCAAATTTTCCCTTAGATTCTTTTTTGCTCATGCTAAATTATATTTATGCTTCCGTTGCGATTCTTATTAATTTTCTTCTTCCTCTCCTCTACTCCCGACAGGCGCAGCGAAATACCAGACTTGCTTCTCATACTACTATTATTATCATCAACATTATTATACTATATTTTTTTAAGTGGGTAAAAGGGCGATTCTTAACTGCGCATGCGTACAGGTGTCGTCTGACCATCCTTTCACGTTAAAGGGAAGGGGGGAATTGAAGAAAAGAAAGAAAACACGAAAAAAGAGAGAGAAAACAACAGAGCCTTCAGCGGCGTGGGAACTCGGGAGGGGGGAGGAAGAGCGGACTCGGGGCCGAAATCGTGTTTTGTGGTCCGTGAAAAGCTCTACGGGTGAACCTGATGTGTGTAGGGGGGATTCCCAAATTAAAGCTCTATTTTTAAACTAAACTCAATCGTGATGTAATTTAGGTGAAGCGGTACACGTGCTCTTATGTAAACACTGGGTAATATAATATAAATGCTGTTTCAGTTTAACTTGACAAGAATTTGTTTATTATTCACAATATAGTATACTTGTCATAGTTATGCAACTGAAATATATATTACATAAATAACAGTCGTTAAAATTAAAATAATAATAAAAGTGGTAATAATATGTGTATTAAAATCTTTAAATTAAAGCGAAATGTTATTGATTAATATATATTATATATATTACGGGTGAATGTTTTAAAAATATTGTCGTTATATTTAAATGTTAGTGATAAATATGTTTGATTAATTAATTACGTTATTAGTTTAAATATATATATATATATATATATATTTCGACGTAGTTAAAACGACGCTTAATTAATTGTTCTGAAAGTTAATCACTCAAAATAGTCGCAGTATAGTTCATTTAAAATGGAAAATACCAGAGACAACTTGCATCTTATATTTATATTAATTATATGCACTTGTTTTTTCTTATATTTACAAAGCGGCCACTAATAAATATTTTTTAATTATGTATGATGTATACAATCCCTAAACACTCCTCCTCTACTCTTAAGGGGGGGGGGGGATATGTTATTTATATAGATACTGTCTTCCAATCAAAACTTTTTAAAAGTTAATAAAAATCGTCATTTTAATCTTTTGTTTTTTCCCCTATTATGGATTTTTATTTATATATTCATCAATACGTTTTTAAAAAATATTTTTCTTAATAATAGTTTATAAGTAACGTTTTGGGAGAGTGAAATTTTTTTCTCAAAATCCACTGCAAAAATATTAATTTTAATCCCTTGTTACGTGTTACTTCATTTGAAAAACACTGAATTTGTCTTAGCAGCTGAGATGCGTAGATCTAGATTTTTTTCTTCACTTTGTACTCCACCCCCGTAGCATTGGGGCCGTCAGACGGTAGCTGGCAAGCAGCTCGTTCGAAAGGTGCCTCAATGAGAGTAGTGTGGGAAAAGCGCCGCGGGCTAAAAGCCTGTTTCTGATCCATTCCTGCGATAAGTTTGCCTTCCCCCCTTACTATCTCCCCGCAATATTGTTAAGAAAAGGGCCAAGAAAGGAATGAAAGCTGGACTTCTTCTCGCCAAGCTTCCGCACTTGGCGATATGCGTCCGTGTATTTAATACGAATTAGAGAAAACGGATGAAAGTAAAACTATATATTTTGCTTGAATTGATATTTTTAAAGAAATTTTATTGCCCTTTGAATCTCAAAATTAATATTTTAATATTTTTTTTACGACATATATCTAATATTTTATCTATTATAAGTTCTATTAAAAAATAATTAAATAAACTTATTATTTTCGAGGGGAAGTGTAGGGAGCTTTTAAGGAAAAAGGTAATGTTAGAGGCAGCTTTAATAATTTTAGTGCCGTTTATAATTTTAGTTATCATTCAATTATGTATTACATATTATCTCTTATATTTTTATTCTTTGGCGAATATAAGTAAACATAACATGGCAACCCTGGTCTGTCAGATGCTTGCCTCTCAATAGTTTTTTTCAGTGAGGATAATACATAAAGTGCCACTTTCTTTGATAGCTGTTAGAAAATAGAAAGGGGGGGGGGGGGGGTGGGAACTTAAAAGAATGACTTAGGTATCTTATTATCAACAGTAGCTAAATGGATGTGCGCTTGTTTACTGTTATTCATGTATTGGCAATTTTACAATATTCAGTCTCTGTTATATTATTAACGTACAAAACTTGTGACGTTTTGTTTTACCTGTAAACAGATTCACTCTTTCCTCATCCCCATGACATCCTGTGGAATTTTATTATAATAAAGGATGAAATAAAATACTTAAATTATTATTTATTAAATATATTTATATATTATTATTATTTAAATTGCTCTCCAAGGTATAAAGCAATATACCATGTGTAAAATTTATTCAGTCCATATTTAAGGCACATTTAAAAAATTAGTTGTTATCTGTGAACATATATTTAAATTTTAATCCCAAATTAGTGCGCACAATTTAAAAGTCGATTACACATTTTTCATTACATCAGTGAAATTCACCCAGGTTAGTATTCTTGGGTTATCAGTTTATTCGTTTCTTATTCTATGTGAATTAGTATCACATATTGGGCATCTAACTATGTTTATGCATACTTCATTCTATAAACAAAGAAAAAAATTAATTAATTAAAAATAAAGCTGCGGTGCCAAATGCATAAATATTAAAAAATCCTTCGATTTTATTGTATTAGAATATTGTGTTTTAATCCGCGAGTCGATTTGTCATATCTCTCAATACCGCCCAATTACGGTCGCGGTAACAATAGTTATTATGTAGTTTTTTCTGAGAATTCCTATAAACGCTCATAACAGTAGCAGTTATTATACCCCTGCCTCCTTCTGCTAGCTCAGAGCCTCCACCAACCAACCCCAGGGCTGAATTCTAGGATGCCCCTAGTGAAAAAAAAAGGAAAAGAAAAAAGAAGAGGGGGTTACTAATGAGGACTGTAGTCTGCTACCGACAGCACCAGTCATTCATCAAGTGTTCAACGCACAAAGCCTGGCAGTGAAATCCGCCCCCCTTCGTACCTGAAGAGACTGGTTCTCAGTGGCATTTCCGAAGAAAGCCGATAGTGGTGTATTTCCCTGTGCGTTAATTACGATTTCTTGCCCAGTGTTATTTATTGCGTAGTTTATTTCAGAGTGCACAAGAGGGGGCGCGCGTTAGCGGTATAATTAAGTCGTTTGCGTGAAATGTGGAAAGGAATGTTCGTGTGGCGGATTTGTTAATCTTGAAAAGAAAATAATAATTCGCGTTTTTCTTTTTGGAAATGGTAGTTAAGAGACTATTTCAAAGCTCTCAAACAGTTTTAAATTCGTAAATTAAAAAAGAAAAAAAAAATCTAAAACTTGATTATAATATCATCATACTTGCCAACCATCTCATTATGAACCATACAATTTTTAGTACTCGCCTTTTTTTTTCACACCAATAATTTTTTAGAGTAATTTTAATCTTATTTAACCGTAACAACATTTGGAGAGAATTACTCTAAAAATATAGTGGTGTGAGAAAAGGGGCGTTTTTTCAGGGGGCGTTAACAATTGTACGGTTATTAATGAGGTGGTTGGCAAGTATGTATCATTGAATTGCTATAAAATATCCGAATTTTAATCAATTATGAGGATGTTGGACGTCTTTTGTGAGTTGTTTTTGAATTAAAATTCTATTTTGTATATTTATTCATTAAAATATAACAATACAAAGCGTGTTAAAATTATAAAACGGAAACTAAAAGGTACATCTAAATTTATTCAAATGCTTGTAAGGTATCTTGGCTTCAATTTATATAAAATATAGTGTAAAATCTGAGGGGGGAAAATAAGGAATTTTACTTTTTTTTTTTTTTTTAATATACGATAGCGCTTTGTACTGAGTGGCCATCCAGGGAAAGTCAGATAATTTTGAAAAATTTTTACGAAAACAAGCCGTATTTGAAAGCTCGTTATTCTAAATCTTCAAATTATTCACTAATGTTGTGAGATTTTGTGGAAAATAAATTGCAAAAATGGTCAGGAAAATTTAAAAACTTCTAATATCCACCTGATATGTAATATGTCCACCGTCCCGTTAAAGCATTTTCCAGTTCATCTATCGCGCGTTCCTTAATTTGTAATTTATTCTCTAGCGATCTAAATCTTTATCTACTGCAAATTAAACATTAAAAAGAAAGGGGGGATTTTTATTTATTTATTTATTTATTTATTTTTTTTTAAGGGGGGGGGGGTTGAAAGAGAATGCAAGTTTTTATAGCTGAGAATATAAAATTATAGATATAGTTTATTTTAAATTATTTTTTTCGAATCCTGAAATATGAAATAGATTGTTGAATTCTTTGCAAATACAACAGCAGTCACTAGTTATGGGTACCGTGGGAAAAGGAGTGACCACTTTTTCTGACCATCTGTCGTACTTTAAGGGTCAAACTTTGGCCAACTTCTCCTCCCTTACTTCATTCATCACGGTAAAATAGCTTCCTTACCCTTCTTTTTGATGTCGGACAAAGCTTTCTACTGTCAAGGGATGTTTCTTGTCAGAAGAATATTTATTCTAGCTTCGGAGAAGCAAAGACATATGTATATCTTAACACAATAAACTGCGTGTCCTCTAGAAAATTGCAAACTAGAACATGCAAACTGAATATTTTTTTACTATTCCTCCCCCCCCCCTTTTTTTTTTGGGGGGGGGATGAAGGAAAATAATTCTTTTTTCAGTTTTATATATTTAATTAATTTTTGAACGTTTTCTTCCAAAAAAAAAGTTTTTTTATTTGTATTATAGGTATAATTTTTGTTTCATTGTCTGTACGTAAAGACTTATAACAATAATTGAGGAGCAAACATTCAAACCATGTTTTCGCCGTCGGACACAATTTTTCAGACAACACAAAAACTAATAAATTAAAAAAAATAATAAAAACCTAATTATCATTTGTTTAGATGTATATGTAGACATATCTAAGAAGATATGTAGACATACTATTTTTATGTTAAATTTAAAGAAAAATCACTAACTCTTTTTTTTTTTTTTTTTTTTTTTGGAGAAAACACAGTCTGAATGTTTGCTCCTCAATTGTTTCTCTATAACAATAAGAAATTAATAAATGGTTATGTAGTAAAATTATAACTTATTATTAGTTTTCGCTTTAGATTTTAAGTCTTTATAAATAAATAATAATAAACACTGATAACACTTTTATTTTAAAAAACTAAGTAAAAAGAGATAGGGTGTAATAAAAATGGAATAAAAAGTCTATATGTTTTTTAACTATAAAAATAGCCTAAGATATCAAAAGAACGGAATGAAGAAATGATTTTAGAAAAAAGCGAAAACTTTCTCATGGGGAGAAGGAGGGGGGTCGACATCCTCTAGACCTACTTTTAAGCATACATCTGTCGCCCCCGTTGCGTAAGACTGCCTGTTCAGCTCTAACTAATTGTGCGGATTCACTCAAGTGACAAGTCGAGATTCACTGGAATATAACTTTTCACGTTCACTTAAAATGGATTTTTATCTCTATAAATTTACGTAATGTGAATCTCTCTAGATTTATGTAGTTTTTATTTATTGTTAAAAGAATTGTAGTTTCATTAAGCAAACTAAATTTTATTTCCAATATTCAGTTCGATTTTCCGTAACTTATTTATTGTTATTTCTCCCCACGAAGAAAAATACTTATTTTTTTGCAAAATATTTTCTAATGTTATGTAAGAAATATTTATTTTTCATTTCTTCAGTCCAATATTCAACTGTAATTGGAAATCGACATGCAGGTCGTCAACACAACCTTGAAACTACACTAAATCACCTGGTTTTATCCCTCCATTTTCTTTGTTCGCCAAATGGAAACTGTACATTCCTAGACGCTGTACATTAACAGGGGCAGTCCAACACTCGTGTAACTTTGTTGATATTATTTATATCCCTTAATAGTCTTTTATTCTGCTCTGTTAATGGAGGCGTATTATGTGACGCTTTTCCTTTTCAATGTTAGTTCATTGTTGGATTTTTACGACTTTCTGCCTTTGGGGCACCCAGACAAAGAACTTTTTACGGGCCATTTTTTATAGCTAACGAGGTTTTTTAAGGTATCTTTATGCCATTGACTACCTGAATTTAAAACTTGCCTATCTCGTCAGTTTTTCCTATTTACTTTTCCTAACTTATTTTTATGTATTTATCGTAATTTCATTTTTATTCACGCAAATAAACAAATTTTAGAAGTTTCGTTCATTTACGTACAAATTTGATTAAAGGGGAAAAAAATAAAATTTAGATTTATCAAGTTTTTGATGATAGGATTTGCATAGTTAATATCTCTTCTAAAATGGCTACCTTCCTTGTGGCCTTTCATTAGAGGTCTTTCAGAAAAGATAGTCAGACAATAAATTCTATAAATTAAATTGCTTTAATTATTCAAATTTACATTATTTGTCTATGTAACTTTTTAATAATTATTAATATTAGTTTGTTAGAATATTAAAAAAAAAAAAAAAAAAATCCAAGAATTATTTTATATACCATAACAAATATTGTTCAGATTGCCATAATTTCCAAGGTAGAAAAAAAGTCTTTATTAATCTCTAAATTTTTACTCGAATTTTGTCCTCTAAAATCAACATTGCTTATTTAGAAACCATTGCATTTAAATTTATATTATCAAAATAATGGCATGACACGAAATTCACTTTTTTCTACGCTTCAGTTTCGTCTCTCTAAGTATGCACATTCAGTGATGCGAATTCTTTCTTATCTATATAACTTCTTTTCTCTACTCTCTATTTCTAGGCAAGAAAAAAAAATTGCTCTGCCAAAATAGTATATTCTGGAAAGAGAGAGTTACACAATTGTTCAAGGGCCTGAAGGTAAATTGATATTAAGTTCTATTAGGAAAATTTGGGACCGAGAATGAAAACCGAAAAGATGACCCTAAGTAGAGGTGTCCCTCAAATAGAGGTGAATTTTTAGAGAGGTTTCACTTTGTTTCATTATATTTTAATCCAATTGGGATAAAAGGAGTTTAAAGAAAAAGAAAACCTAAATTAAGCATTTTACTAGATATCCCTTGTTGACACAGTTAACAGAAGAAAAAAGTATGGTTACATAAAAGGGAGATTTGTAGACAAGTATTGCGTAAGGTTGGAAGATCAAAAATCTCGTTGCAGGTGCGCAAGGTTAGGGTCACAACCGCGGAAGCTACATCTGCATTCCACTTTAAGTAGACCTATTTTGTCTTCTACAAAGTTACAACAAAATGAAAACATAAAATGTCAATTTTTTTTTTATATCCCTCACGGCATTAGGTTACATATTTCCACTTTGGTCAATAGTATACATAGTGTTGCCCTTTGAGTCTTTTTTTTTTTTTTTTTTTTGATAGAATAAATACAGAATTTAAAAATTACAATCCTTGTGCGCCTAAATTAGTTGTTGTTCCATAAAAAGTAAAAGATTAAAAAAAAAAAAAAAAATTCTATTCAATAACACATTTATTTTATTATTTTTAAAAGTAGATATTTAAAAAGATATTTTTAGAAAAATTAAAGAACTTACTATAAAAGGGAGGGAGGGTATTTTTTTTTTTCCATGATAGAAATAGTTAAAAAATAGCTATTAATTTCTTGTTACCTTTACCCATATATTTCTTGTTCTTGTGTTAATATGAGAGGCCTATCTTAAGGTTACATCGCGTGCATCAAAGTGCGTAGTTCCTTCCTTCGTCCAAAATGATCAATTAAGGAGGTTTCAGAAGTACTCGACCCTGGGGGTAGGGATCTGCAATAAACTGGAAGAGTGGGGGTTGGAGACCTCTTCATTATGACCCCTAGCACCCGCAACTACCTGAAGCGTAACGAAAGATCATGCAACTGGTGTTATTATTGTTGGACGTGATCTGGTCGCAGAATCTCTAAATTCAGTTAATGACTCGATATCTTAAACGTTTAATTTAATTCTCTGTTTTGCATTTAATAATAATAAAATATATGTTCCAGAATTATTTTAACCCTTTAACGTTATTTTTTCTTGAAATTGCTAAACTGATTTCAACAATGGCTATTGGATACATTGCTAATTATACATGTGTCTTGATAAAAAGGGGGTCGTTTTTAATTTTCGAGAAAATTTTGATTTGACACACATACATGTTAATTTCAATAAATTCAAATAATAATTAATTTAGTAAAAATATATCCCTCCCCCCCCCCTGAAAAACACTATAAATTGTAAAAATTCGCAACAGTTGTTTCACTAATAGCATGGGCTCTCTTCTTCAGAAAATACTAAGCAGCAGTTCATCATCAAAATAGGTAGAATGTTAAATGTTATGAATGTTTTTAACTGAGCATGCAAATTCTGCTTCAATCAAAAGTGCCATGTATTTTAGTTGTATAATCTATGTATGTTACTGAAGAAACTAATGTTCAGTTTTATTTCTTTTTTCTAGGTGCTGGTCGAAAATTAATAACACGATTAGCAACTCAAAGATATCTTGATGTTAGCCAATACTGGACGCAGGATATCCATAAAACCAACCATTCTGTTTTTTCATATGCTATTAGAGTGAGGTGCCTCGACAATTACTATGGAGATAGCTGTGAAAAATTGTGCAGGCCAAGAAATGATAAATTTGGTCATTATACTTGCAGCCCAACTGGTGATAAAGTGTGCCTCAGAGGTTGGACCGGCGAATATTGCACAATAGGTAATTATGAACATTGTACCTATATATAAACTTTTAAACGTATGGGTCTTTCTGATAAATGTCGCACCCATCACAAAATTTTAAGAACTAAGTTTAGAAAGTTAAATAATACTAATATTTAATTTTTTCTAAAATGATTTCTTAAAAATTTGTGACGGGTGAAACATTTAACAGATTGACCAATATATGAAACAATGAATAATAACAGATTGACCAATATATGAAACCGGTAAATTAAAAACACAGTTTTATTAATGTATTTAAATGGAGATTTTATTCATTCATAATAATTCTAATTTCTCGCAAATTATTTTGCTTTAAAGATTAAAAATGAAAATTTAAAAAAATCTTTGTTAAAAGAAAAATAAAATGTAATATATTGCATATAATATTTTGTTAAAAGAAAAATAAAATGTTTCATCGCGTTAATTAACTTTCCAGTCGTATCTGACCATCAGCATTCAAGTAAAAAAAGAGAAGTTCTAAGACTGCTGGCTGTGTTTTGTACGCAACTGCCCCACACACACATCGCAAGAGCAGCTGGTTACGGCCATTGACAAAGCCTACCAGCTGGCTTCTTGGGGAAAGAGCCAGTAAGGAAAAAACCTAAGAAAAAAATAGAGGGGTGTGTAGGCAAAGGCAGTGTCGTCTTGAGCTCCATCTGGTTCTGACTCGACAAAGGATGGACTTTTGCCGGTGTAGACTTCGAACCCTTATCCCAAGGAGGGAGGGGGGGGGGGGTGCAACGAAAAAATAATCTACATAAAAAATATTGAAAAAGGAAGTGGAAGCGAAGTCTCCCCCTCATCAGGTCCCCTCCGGAGGAAGTGCAGCATCTTGGGGATGTGCAGCTCGCAATGTCTATGATGGGAAACAAACTCGCTCAGGAAGTGACTGTTCTTCATTCTCGTGAGAAGTCTTCCACTTCCCTCCCTTATCGACTTATGGGAAAACTTCTTCTCTTAAGATACTAAAATTCCTAATCTGGGCTGAGAAGGGATGTCTGTGCAATATTTAAAAAAAAATTGTTGCTCCCTCAATTTTGGTACAGATGGTACACGTTAAGGTTAAGTGGATATTATTCACAAGTTAAGTACATACCTCTTCGGTTGATATTTTTATCTGGCGCCATGTCTACTATACATTTTGAAAGAATATCATACTTTAAAATAATAACAAGTCTTCCAAGACAGGTCCTATAAAAAATAAAATATATTTTAAATTTTACATTTGCTTTTATAACACGAGCTTAGGGATTAGCACAAAAGTAAAAATTTTACAAAAAACCAATAAGTGTAGGTTTCTCATTAAATTTTCCCATTATTCTAACGTTCCAATTAATTAATTATACATATATATATATATATAAGTTGAATACACTTCATCAATTATTTAAAATTAAGAAATGGTTTATATTTAATAATTATGTACTTTTAATTAAATATATAGTTTTTAGCTAATAGTAAAAACCTTTTGTCTACTTATTTTGAATACAAATTCTATATAAGAATTTTACAACTTAATTTTTTTCTTTTTTTCCCTAGCTGTATGCTTGAAAGGCTGCCATAATCAACACGGTTATTGCGACCAACCCAACGAGTGCAAGTGAGTATTATATTTATGAATTTATGTATTCGTAATTAAAAAGTCATATTCTCTACGCCTCTTAAAAATTAACAGTAATCTAATGATTTAACTAATTATTCCAAACCACAAAAATAATAATAAATAAATAAATAAAGATGAAAAAAAAATACAATTAAAATAATAACTATTTACGTCCAGGCTTAATTTTAGCTGAATCTAAGTTATTTCGCAAATTATAGTAAAGAAAACACTTTGTTAACTGTCATCTTGGCGATTTCCAGTAGCAAATATAGATAATAATTTAGTGTTTTTCTTTATTTTTCCCTTGGAGTGCTTCGCAAGAACTATTTAAGAAAAAGGAATAAACTACCACACCCTTATGTACCTGCCTGCTTTCTCCTGTTATCTCCCCAGAACCTCTGAGGGGGTCTAGGAAAGCTATTACCTATCTCTTCTTTTCGGAAAAATTCCTAAAAATTTCTGCTTGCTTTATCTTATCAGGCTGCACAGAAGCCAGAGGGGCTAAAAGCGGTTAGTGATGGTTATGTATCACTCTCCCTCTCCCCGCCCTTTTTTTTTTTTTCCCTCCATCAATTTAGAGAACATAATGAAAAATAAGAGTTCACTGGAGCCAAATAAGAAGTATTTGACTTATGTATTAAGATTTGATGCACTGTTTTATGTTTTAAATTGAGGAAACAGGGGAAGGGGCGAATAAAACATATGCAAATTTGCTTCCCGTATGTTTATTTTGATTATGATGCAGTATTTCCCCCAAGGATCATTTATCTGCTTATTTATTAATATTTAACAATATATGTATTTATATTTAAAATAATATTTGACTTTTATCTTTTTTTAGGTGTCGATTAGGATGGCAGGGTGCACATTGTGATCAGTGCATTCGTTACCCCGGTTGTCTTCATGGCACGTGTAATCAACCATGGCAGTGTAACTGCGATGAAGGATGGGGTGGACTTTTCTGCAATCAAGGTATGTGAAAGACTATGCATTTGATTTTCTCTATATTAGTATCCATAATGTGGCTTTAAATGAATACCTGCAAAAATAATTTCAAATGAATATCGCATTTTGGAATTAAAGCCAAAATCAGGATATAATTTACGCATGTTAAAGTTGTCCAAGCGTTGTCAATGAATTGGTTTTCTTAGTAAGCTAGATACTTTCCCATGTTTAGCATTGTATGTTCTCTTTGTTTTCTAACTATCACGTGATCTATGGCAGCCATCTTACGCCCCCCCCTCTTTTCTTTTGTTTAAGTTCACCTTCAGTTGTTGCGTGCTTTAACACTTCCGGTTCTGATACTAAGTAGCGTGGAGGTGAAAAGGAGAAAATATTAACAAACAAAACAAAGATATGAATTTCGTCCAGTGCTTGGTCTTTTTTTGTAGATAATTCTTACCTTTTATTCTATTTCAAGGCCGAACCCATTCGATGCAATCAAATTAATGGCTTCAAATCTAATTGGCTTAAAAAAAAAAAAAAAAAAACTTCTTTCTCTACAGTATCTTTGAAGAAACAATGATGAATTCTTTTTTCTTTGTAAAAATTATTTTGAGTTAACAGGATTTTATTTAGGTGGGAATGATGGAATATAGATGTGCATTTCTATCATTGTTAAATTGAAGAATATCTACTTTTGCCCGATGACGGGCGATTCCAAAATTAGTGCTCTCAAAATTGGTCTCTTTTAATGTCTTTCTGGATTATTAAAATTTTCTTATTTTGCAGTCCCCCCTCACCAATACCATATTAGCGTTTGGAAGTAAGGCTGGTTGACTACACGAGAGTCCTTGGCCTAGAGCTGTTTGACCATCGTGTGGGTCTTTCTGTGGCGCCCTAGCCTATATTTACGGGAGTTTCGAAGAAAACCACTGAAAACTCCGAACGGCCAATTCGACGAGCATGACCTGGGATCGAACACGACATTTCCCGTCTACCAGCTTTGAGCGCAGAACTGTTCCAGGCACTGGTTGTGCCCAACACCATATTAAATTACCCTTTATTTAGCCCTTTAACTGTCCCTTCTTAAAATTCATAAGAACATTTCATAGAATTTCGTTTTATGATAATGATCCTTTTATAAAATTTCCCCATGTTTTCAGTACTATTTTAAATGATTGCTTAATAAGAAATTCACAAATAAATTTTGTTTTTCACAAAAATGGGTCCCAAAAAATTAAAGTCTAGATTGACCCCCTGGCTTTAAATACTATTACTGTTATATGTGAATCAGTTTTATTATTGATATTTATTCAATTTATCAAATATATATATATGTAATTTTGTTTTAAACGCAATGTTTTTTTTTTAATTTACAGATCTAAATTATTGCACTAATCACAAGCCATGTAAACATGGAGGTACTTGCACCAATACTGGACAAGGATCATATACTTGTACTTGTGCTGAAGGATACAGTGGAACTAATTGTGAAGAAGAAATTGACGATTGCATCCACCAACCCTGTCTTAATGGTGGCACTTGCAAGGTAAAATGAAATGAAAATATTTTAATTATAATTCATAATTTCTTTTATTATTATAATTATTATTATTTTGTTAAAAAATCAAATAAAATAAAGTTGGATTTCTGAGTTAAATAATATAGTGAAAGGCGGAAATCTAACATTCACGTTTAGTCGTGAATATTTCACCTGTGGAAATTGACGTTTCTAAAATACTGTTAACTAGCGCCACCCAGTGGTCATCATAAGACGTTTATGTTCTCATTGATGAAAAATACATCTGGTTCCGTCATGAGGCTGTGTTTCATTTGTCAGGCGAAAGACGTTATTATTTTTTCTTGTTTTGTTAAAACTACTCATGTGTTGAGAACATATTGAGTTAAAGAACTTTTTTTTTTTTCCCTCAAACTTTAAAATAAATAAATTAATAATATTCTTCCCAAATTGTAACTTTCTCTTACCCTTTTTGTTTGCTTTTGCTCCCGTAGATTTTATTTTATTTATTTATTTTCCTGTCTAAAATTGACACAATTCAGACATATTTGCATCATGAAAAAATAATAAAAATAAATAAATAATAATTTAATTAAAAAAAAAAAAAAAAAAGAATGTGAAAATTTTCTCACGGTATTTGTGGTTTTGTTAGGTTGTTTATAAAATTAAAGTATGCTAATAAAGTCCTGTTTAAATTAACTGTAGTTTCTTTTTCATTCCCCCCCCCTTTTTTTTCCCCTCCTCAAGAATGCTTAGTCAAAAAATCAATGTTTATTACACTTAGTGTAAAAATTACAGTTTTAATCCTTTATATCTAATTATTGTTTTTTTTTTTTTCATTATTTTAGAGTGGTAATAAAAACTATACTTGCGAATGCAATCTTGGATTTTTTGGACGGAACTGTGAAACTGCTGCCAGCACTTGCACCGACGACCCTTGCCACAATAGTGGGACTTGCGTTGATGGCCCGAATGGATATCTTTGTGTCTGTACTACAGCCTTTGAAGGTGTTCAGTGTGATATTCAGAAAGATATATGTGATCCTAATCCTTGCAAAAACGGTATGCATTATTTATTATACTTCTAAACATCGATTATTTTTATGGAATATTGAATTTATAATTGTAATTTTCTTTACGTATTACTTATCTTAAATATAGACTCATTTTTTTCCGTTTTTTGTTTCAGGTGGCAGTTGCGTTCACAAGCATGATTCTTACACATGTGTCTGCCCTACTGGCTTCACAGGAGACAATTGCGAGTCAGATATCGATGACTGTCTCATCAACCCTTGCTTGAATGGCGGATCTTGTATCGATGATGTGAACTCCTTCCGTTGCTCATGTGTTCCTGGTTTTGTTGGATCTTTGTGTCAAAATAACGTGGATGACTGCCTCACCAAACCCTGCTCAAACGGTGGATCTTGCCATGATCTCATTAACGATTATCGTTGTGATTGCATGCCTGGTTTTAGCGGTAAAGACTGTTCCGTGAATATCGACGAATGTGAATCGAACCCATGTCTCAATGGTGGAACATGTGAGGATCTCGTCAACGAATTTGTGTGTCATTGTCCCGAAAAATTTGTGGGCAAGCAGTGTCAGAAACCTGAAGGATTAGTTGAAACAGTACTTCCTGTTCCAAAAGGCAATGGCATCGCAACTAGCAAATCTGGTAACAATAATGGCGTAAACCTAGAAAGGAATCAGCATCGTACTGTGGTATTAGTACCAAATAGTGAACAACTTAGTCGGGATAATAACATCGTTGCCAATCCAACAGCACTTTTGGAAATAGCACATCAAGTGTCTGATGAAGAAAGTATGGTGGATAGTGATGACAACTTTCCGTCTGAACAAGTGGCGTTAATAGTGTCGTTATCTCTTATTTTTATATTTCTGATTATCATTCTTCCCTTTGTGTATTACTACCTGCGCCATCGTAAACAAAAGCGTGAACAACGCGAACTTGATGCCGAAGCTTGTCGGCAAAATGAACAAAATAGTGTCATGAACAATAAATGTCTAGACAACCAAATAATTAACACTTTAGGCCTTCCGGGCCACAAGTCACTTAAAATGACCAATGAAGGTCAAGACTCTTCTTTATATCAGAAGGGAAGTGATGACCCCCTTCAAAGGACTAAATCTACAAAACTGTTAAATACAGACTGCACGTGTAGTAGCAGAACCAGCAAAATGCTGGACACAGACTTAGAGCACGATTGTGCACCAAGGACATTAGATAGGACAGACTCACTACCACAGCACATACCTTCCAGTAAAAGGTAATTAACACTAAATATCTGCCGTCTGTGATCTAGTTCCTCATTCAATGTAATTTATTTTTGTAACATACATATTATGAATAGATGTTTATTTAATATTATTCGTTACTGTCACTTGCACTATTTTATCAAACTTCTTGTTCATAAAAAGAAATGAAAAAAAAAAAAAAAAAATTTTTTTTAGTCTGAACATCTGCTTAAAATTTTTTGTTCTTAACGGCCCTCTTCACTCACCGTCGCCGGAATCCCGAACCAATGTTATTCTATGGGGAAATTTTCTTTACAAATAACTTATTAACTAATACATATTTTTAAATTCTGTTTTCACATTCAGAAAATTCCCAACTGTTAAATTGACGGACCTTTTTTAAAAATGTAATTTTTTTATTTTTAATATTTTATTTCGAAATTGCAAAATGAAAAAATTTCACATATTGAAAATTCGTATTTTGCAGCTTCAAAATAAAATATAAAAAATTAAAAAAATAATTTTTTAGAAAAGGTGCGTCAATTTAACAGCTGGGAACTTTCAGAATGTGAAAACAGAATTTAAAAATATGTATTAGTTAATAAGTTATTTGTAAAGAAAAATTTCCCATAGAATAACGTTAGTTTCGGCTTCCGGAGGCGGTGAGTGAAGAGGGCCCTTAAGAGTGGTGTTTCATCAATTAGTCATAAATATTTTCAAATTAGCAGATGAACACACTCTTATAAACAACAAAACTGTCTTTTAAGCATTTATTTATTTAAAATAAAATCACGATAAAAATTAGATTTTATTGATATGCAATTTTTTATCCCGTCGATTTTACTCTGTTAGACAGGACAATTTCTTTCAGAAAGATTTCTGTCCAACTAACAATGTTATATGTAAAAAGAAAATATTTTTGAGATAACTCACGCCAGACTGATAAGGTCGTAAGTGTAGTTATTATCCAATTATCCCAAGTCGGTAACTCCGTGAGCTCATTTTTATGTGTTATTTATTCAATTCAGCTCTTGCAACTTAGTGGAAAGGATTAGAGGATATCAGAGAGTTAAGGAATAATGTAAAATTTATAAGATATTCATAAAGTTGTATATCAATTAGGTATCCATGTATCGAATTTATATAAAATAGTCAAGTGATTATAAAATTAAATTATTGATAAATGTATTGATTGAAAATTGCATTAATTAGAAAAAAAAGAAAAGAAAAATGCAATTATTAAGATTTCTATGTCACTGACGACTAATTTTAGGCCCTATTACGAAATATATTTAGCAAAATTCGATTTTCTCTTAAATTTTCTTTCACATTAAGATGAATATTTTTATGACATGTTAATGTTATATGTATGCATATTCTCATACATGTAATCTAAGCATTTTTATGACACGTCATTTAGTCGTATAAAAATTTAACTACACGGCTGAATTTATTAAAATAACATAATGCGAATTTCGTTTTTAAAGTATTGAATAAATTGTTACCGTGAGTTTTTTCACTGAATTGTCGTGTCCTCAATTACTTTATCTAAATTATGTTCTATCAAGAATTACAAGTTTGATGAAATGTCTTTGTCTCTTATTTTTACTTCTTGAAATCTGTTCTAAGTAAAGAAATGTGGATGGCCCTGTATATGATGTTGCTCGTAGAATGAATTTTAATTCAGATTCTCAAGTTAATATTTCATTTAAGAGGAGCAATACCTATTCTCACTGATAGCCTGACCCGTGTTATTCTATGGGGAAATTTGTTTGTAGAATAATTAGCAAGCTACGAACCAGAAAAAAGTCACAATAATTTGCCCCTTTATAACAGTCGGGGAAGTTTAAATAATTCTCTAAATTGGGGGGGGGGGGTCGTAAAATTTAGATTACAACCTGAAAATTCCAGACAAAAAATATCGATTTATAAAATGTCGCGCCGAAATGGAAGAAAATAACTTGAAATGTCAGGTAAATTAATTTTACCTGTCATGGAAAAGTTAGGGCGGGGGGGGGGGGGGTTAAATACCAACCATCCTGACAAGATTACTTATTAATTAATTTATTTTACTTTTCAATTCAATTTCGTTTTCCATAGATAAGCAGTGGAGAGAAAGAAGATACCCTTCCTTTAGATTTTCAATTTGACCTAAATTGTCTCTATCTTTAATTATTTATAACGAAAAATTGCAAAATTATTATAAATAATTAAATATTGAAAAAAAAAAAAAAAAAAAAAAAAAAACGTGTTTCATGAATGTAAGACCCCATAAAAATGTCTCTCCCGCCCTCCCTATGCATTTTTTCTGCCGGCATCCATATTGTTTTTAAAAAATTTATTTTTTGAAATTTTAATATTTTACTTTAAAAGCTTTTAAAAAGTGGGAAAATTAAATAAATGTGTCTTCATCATTTTTTAGCATTAAAATAAAGTGTTTTGGAAAACAGGAATGTATAATTATAAGTTTTGAATTTTATGAATGTGTCAACAGAATTAAGAAAAAAAAAAGAAAGAAAGAAAGAAATGCATTAGTTAATGAGTGATTCTGTAAATAAAGAGTTAAACTGTCGACGTAAATAGATATTGCGCCTCCTTAAACATATTTAAATTTGAATAGCTAATTTTATCGGAATTAGTGTCTTTCCAAAACGATGAGGTATCTTTGGTTAAAAGCCTTAATTCATTTATAAATTTATTAACAAGCCTTAATTTATTTAAAAATTGGTGGCAACATCATAATATATGGGTCGCCCTCGTTTTTGGTTGTCTTTGATGACTTGCTACACTTTATTAACAATTCATGTGTGTTGTAGTTTTATAGGTCAAATAAGTTACGATTAAAACATTTAAAAAAATAATAATAATTAATGTGGAAAACAAATAGGAATAAAATGCTATAGTGGCATTTTTATGTATAAGTAATGTTTGGTGCTACCAAAAAAATGCTCAAAATTTGCCTTTTTTCTTTATAGTGAGTCATCCATATATCCATCCTTGGAAAAAGATTCCTGTGTTCGGAACAGTGTCTACGTCATTGATGATCACTTCCCTCAGCCAGAAAATTTACTAGCGACGGAGGTGTGACAAAACCGCTGTTCGTAGACTTTTATTTATCAATCCTTGTAAGAAGGCGGTGGCTGAAAAGGGTCCTTGAATACATATCAACCGTTTAACAAGTCATTTGATATATAATAATAACGGAAGTAGAATTTTAACTTTAAGAAAGAATTCTAAACTCTCTAAGCATGTTTTTTTCTCCCCCTCACGTACGTCGTGAGAATGTGATAATTTTTTGACTGACAATTGCACCAAGACATTTTTGCAGAATTTATTATTATTATTTTTTTTTTGTTTATTATTATTTTTTTTTTTAATTAATTATTTATTAAATCGTATTAGTATAATTTAAGGGAGATTGTAGGTATTATTTACTTTTATAAGTTATCATTATTAAAAAAAAAAAAAAAAAAAAAAAGTTAAGATAGAGATGCACAACCTTACAGTGGGGAGACTTTTCAGGGTCTAATTCCAAATTAAAAGATTTTTTTATTGTCTTTGAATTTACTAAATTATTTTATATTTATAGAAAATTCTGATTTTGAATATGTAATTTGCCTTCTAATTTATTGAGAACTATCCAAATATCACTTATTATATAGGTATATAGCCGTATGATATGTCATTAACAAATCTCCCCTCGCCATTGGCAGGGAGAGCCGCTCAGTACAACTGATTAGTGTATGGAGGGCACGATACAAAGATTAATATTTTTTTACATATATCTGTCTGCTTATACAAATTTATGTGCAGCACCCCCCCCCCCAAAAAAAAAAAAAAAAAAAAAAAATGAAAAACATTTGGGGGGGGGGAGAACTTCCAATATTTGTAAAATTTAATTTTTTAGATAATAAGGAAATAAAATTATTTGAATAATTATAATGGAAGATAGACTTTTGTTGGGCCACAAATTATCCGCTCGATGGCCACATTTGGTCCGCGAGCCTGAGGTTGTGCGTCACTATTTAAAAAATTAGTGATATATTTTTAATAGTCTTTATGATTAATAAAATTTTAAGTTGTACTATGACTTACTTGTTTCCTAGTAAGAAACAAAGCATTAAGTTGCACAGTATATGATATTCTGTATTCAATCAGAACTCTTTTATATAATTTTAATGAACTATATAAATGTATTTATTGAAATCAAAACTGAGCTAATGGATATTAGCTCTAATTCATTGAGACCCTTACAGCCCCAATACTTCGTATTCCTCGCAACTTTAATCCAAAGATGTTTTTTTCCTTAAAAAAAGTCCTAAGTCGTATTTATTTAATGTTTGTACAGTAGATTTGCAAATATAATGTATTATAGGACATAGCAGGCTTCTATAAATGGTGCAAATGACTTCCGTCACGCTGCCTGCACGTCGGCACTTTTTTTTTTTTTCTTCTAGCTGCACTCTTGTGGAAGCAAACAATTTTGGTAGAAAAACACTGTATCGATTACGACATATATACATATTAAAAAAAAAAAAAAAACTTTATTTTATTTATTTAAATGCTTTACAATATTATTTTAATTTAAATTATTGTTACTATTTTTAATAACGGAAATTGCTTGTTTGAAAATATTAACAGTACAGTTATATTTCATTTTATGTTAACCTTTAAAAATTCCACAATTTTCTTTTCTTCCATCAAGAGAGCTGCTTTTAAGAGTTTATCTGTGAATATGTAAATAAAAAAAAAAAATATGAAAAAGTCTTTCTACAACGCTTAGTGCCTTGTTTGTAATATATATTTTAAAATGTATGTATGTGTGCGTGTGTGTGTGTACAAAGATGTGCACGTGGAAAAAAATTCGTGTGCTTGTGTTTATTTATATTGTAAAAAGTCAGATTATTAATTTCCTTTAGAAATATAAAAAGATTTATATATTATATAGTAATTATATACATACGTTTTATATGCATGTATTCATATAAGTCGCTATGCATACATACATATAATTTAACCTTGTAGATTGATACTAGAATGACAAACTTAAGTAAATTCAATATTTTTTCAGAATCCTTTCATGAAATGTTAGAAATATAAAATAAATAAAAAATAAGTTAAAGTTTTCAGTTAAAATTAATAGACTTGTATATTCAAAACTCAGGAAAATTTTGAAGTAAATTTAAAAATATTTAATTTTGATTATTGTTAATTCCAAAATCTAGTATCTTTCTAGCAATAAACTGACTTTCATTATGTACTCCGTACATAAAATTCCACAGCTCTGTGAGTTAAAGGAATATAACTATCAATTTTTGATATGATATGTGATTTTTATTATTTAAAAAAACTCAATCCTAAACTTTGTAAATAATTTGTGTATAATTTATAGTATTCCGAATTTCATGAAGATTCGCCTTGTAAATTTTATCATTTGTTTTACATTACTATCCATCATCAATAAATAAAATACAATTTTTATATAAAAATGTCTCTATCTTTATTTTAGAATTTATCATTTTCTTTCTTTAAATAAGGCTTAAGAAAAAGTTGTTTTATTTCAGTGAATTTTTATATATTAAACAGAACCCATATGAACTCAGGAGGCTCTACCTATCATCATCGGCGGGCAAAGCTTAAGTCATTCCGTGGACAAATATGTTAACAGAAAAACGCTCATTAAAAATTTTATTTTCATATTCAAAATTGGTTTTTGTTTTCCATGTAAAAGGTAAAGAGAGCCTTAGGGGTCCTTGGTAATCAAATACCCTCCTTTATTTTTCCCCATCCAACGAGATTTTTGTTGCTTTGTATTATCTCGTTTAAAAATAAAATTCTTCAAATTCAGTTTTAGAATTTTACTCTTCGAACAAGTCTTATTTCTTAGAAAGCAATTATTATTATTTTTTATTACACATTTCATTTCATTCAGCAAACTTAATGGTCTAATTTTTAATATCAAAAAGAAATAATTGACGTATTATTATTATAATTATTATTTTTAAATTGCTTCCTAAGATAAATGGTGACATGTTCCAAAAGTGGTATTCAAAAAACAATATTCGAAAAATTTTTGAATGAGACATCCCGATAATACAAAGCAACAAAAATCCCATTTGATTACATGGGGAAGGAGAAAAGAATACATAACTACCAAGGATCCTTAATCCCATCGGAGCTCATTAATTATACTGCGTACCGGAGCCTACCATTGCATCCTTTCGGGAAAAAAATAAAGTTCTAAAATCGTCATTTTTCTACCTTTCAATCCTTACCATTCTTCCCTAATGGGAGAATAAATAAATAATATAGGTACATTCCCTAATGGGAGAATAAATAAATAATATAGGTATATATAATATAAATGATAGATATCATAATAAAATTTAACCTTAAAATTATAGCATTTAATAGATACATGTTACTACCAACACAATAAAAATAAAACTGATTGTAACACAGTACAAAAACTAGCACAGAAATGTTGCGATTCATATTTAGATCCAATAAGAGACAAAACCAATTTAAATTACTTACGCCCACATATACATATCTGGTGTGTAACAACCACACAACTTCTATTACCCATTACTACTGATAAACTCTTTTTGGAGATAATGTGGTCAGAAGTGGATTTAGAACTTCAAAAGCTAGGAATCAGATACGTGCCTATATAAAGCCTCATATTGAGTAATGCATCTAATTTCTTTTCTTTATACATGTGCGTGAACTAGTAGCGAAACACGTATTATTTTGGATAGGAAACCATCTAATTTTGAGGCATGCTAAAATTATTTTTGGAAATCAGAGAGCAAACAGGCAGAGAGTCAAACAATCAAGTTTAATATGTACATATATTTTTTTTTTTTTTAACAAAGAAATTTCCCGGTTGGCAAAAATTTATTCTAGACCAAGCTCGAGTATACACACACACACACACAAAAAAAAAAAAAAAAAAAAAAAAACACGAGCTTGGCACGGCCCGAAACCAAATTGAGAAATTCGGCCCGTGCAGACCTCTCCCAGGGAGTTCTCATTTGATATTTTTCTCCTTTGCTCAGTAATTCGAATTTTAATTAAAACGAAATTATACCTGTAATGTAATTTGGGTATCTGACGCATACAATCTTCTTCCACTTTCCTCCCACAACTATAGACTATGTTTTTATAGTAGTTTTATATCTTTAGCATTCAGCGGTCAGCAATGATAAAATTAACCATAACTGTACGCAGTTAGTTTTTTATCTTTTGTTTTACTGAGCATAAAACTGCAACCATAATATTGTTCAAGTAAATTATATTAAAATTAGTAGCAAAAACACAAAAGTAAAGATAAACACGAATTTGATTCCAGAGTGAGAAAACAATTAGTTTAATCAAAAACTTCAAAATGAAAAATTTGACTATGCTTTGTTGATTTATGCAAGGTTTGATTTACATAGCTTCGAAAACTGGAAGTGACTTTCTTGAAAATTCGTCAATAAACTCGTAAAAAATTAACCATGCACGAATATAAGCTTTACAAAATATTAAACCTACCACACTTTTTCCCCCCTAATATTAAACACTGATTATAAAACTTCTAGAATCTTCAAAGAAGTTTTTTTTTTTTGAATTTTCATTTCTTTACTCTGTAACTCGAATTTTCTAATATAGATTTATTGGAAAATTAAAAATTGGTTTCAAGAATAAAGAAGAAGAAGAAATATATATATATATATTATCTTCGGGTGAAAATATGACGCTTATTATTTTCAATGAAAGTAATTTGGTGCTAGGTTTATATAAAGTCGAATACAAAACAGAAATTTTAAAAAGAAAAAATAATAACTACACTGTTAAAAATTTCAACAGAAAACTCTGTGTAATCTATTATCTTAAGTCTTACGTAAAATTGCAGAGAAAAATAAACGGAGATGTTAAAAAATTTATTTTATACATTCATTTTAATACCTAATATTAATTTAATTAATATTGGTGAGAATATATTTCGGACTTAGAATGCTTTTTCTAAAGTAGAAACAGTAATTTTTAATTTTAATTAAAAAATTAAATAATAAAATTAGGTATAAATACAGTATAAAGATTGAGAATCTCGATTATTCACTTTTATCTTAGAATTACTGTAAATCTACAGAGACTCTGGATAAATATCTACATTAAATTTACAGAAATTTTTAACAGTGTAGATGAAAAGATTTTTATCTTTTCATCTAGTTATTATTATTATTATTATTTACTTTATTTATTTATTTTGTGTAAAACTGCAATGTTGGTCTGCTTTAAAAATAATTTTTTTTTCAAATTTCGGTGTGCATTCAACATATACATAAACCCAATTATTTTCCCTTAAGGGGGTACATCACGGATTGTCAAAGTCATCCAACGCCCATGTTATTCTATGGCGAAATTTGTTTATATAATTTACACATTACCTAATTCTCATTTTCATATTCTGAAAATACGCAACTGTTAAATTAGTTCTCGTTGTCCAAAAATTTATTTATTTAAAAAAAAAAAAAAAAAAAAAAAAAGTTTAAAAATGCGAATTTTCAGTAAATTCATTTTTTTTTTTTTTTTTTTTTTCCATATTTTAGATATACGCAAGCGAAGAGTGAATCACTGACCGTCCGTGGATGCAAGAAAATGATTTCCTATGTTAATCGCCCATTGGATTTTTTTAAAAAATTATTAAAAATCGAGGAAAATTATTCCCCGATTTTAATCCCCATATTTGGGTATATATATATGTATTAATTATCATGTGCATGTGTTAGATTGAGTTATTTTGCTGTCAAATTGACAAAATTTTAATTTTAAATTTCAAAACTCTGTTGTCCTTGGCGTTTTTGTATTTGGCGATCAAAAACGTAATACGAAAATATACATGCCACAGATGTATATATTCGTAAAATGTATTATACGAAATATTGTTTCATATTATTCATTACTCTCTTAATATAAATTGTTAAAATAACCACGATTTTTGAAAGGAATTAAATTATGTTCGCCAGTTAATTTGGCGATATATATATATATATATATTTCTGCCAAGGATGACCGATATCAAATCTATTCCGCTGCAACATATTAGTATCTTATATCAGATACTTTATTTAGACATTTGAAAACAATTTGACTTCAAATTAAGATAGAATATTTATCATTTTCCTTTTAATTAGTATATTAGTTGGACATTTATTGTGTAAATATCATCCTTTGAAATGAAATGTTTATGTTCGCAATCAAATATGGAAGTTTGCCATTTTTTTTTTTTTTTTTTTTTTTCTAGAGTTTTGAAATTTAAAATTCAAATTTTATCAATTTTACAGCAAAAACAACTTAATTTAACGCATGCGCATGATAATTAATACATATCTACACCCAAATATGGGGATTAAAATCGGGAAATAATTTTCTTCGATTTTTAATAATTTTTTACAAAAAATTCAATGGGCGTTTAAGATAGGAAATCCACGAACGGCCAGTGACGTCATCAGTTCGCTTGCGTATAAAATGAAATATTAAAATTTAAAAAATTCAGTTTTGGAAAACGGGTACTAATTTAAAAGTTGTGAAGTTTCTGAATCTGAAAACGGAATTTTAAAATACCGATTAGGTAATGAGTAATTCTATACACAAATTTCGCCATAGACTTACATTTGACTCGAGACGGGGAAACTACATATCGTCTTCGAAAACCGAAGCCAATGTTATTCTATGGGAAATTTTGCCCCAATAATTCATTAACTAACACATATTTTTAAATTCCGTTTTCACTTTCCGAAAATTCACAACTATTAAACAATTTATCGCTTTCTAAAAATTGATTTTTTTTTATTTTTAAGATTTAATTTTTAAGCTCAAAAATGAAAATTTTCACATTGTGAAAATTCGCATACTACAACCTCAAAATAAAATATTAAAAATTTAAAAAAAAAAAATTTTTTTTAGAAAGCGATAAATTGTTTAACAGTTGGGAAGTTTCTGAATGTGAAAACGGAATTTAAAAATATATACCGTAATTTCTGGTAGATAACCCGCAGGTAAGATGTGTCATTTCTCCACCACAAATTTTATTTAATAGAGAAATCTATACTTTTTCGAAGGAATAGCTCGTACAAATATAAATTTATTTATTAATTGAAAATTCTGGTGCAAAACTGGATTATATAACCTGCGGGCTATCTACCAGAAATTAATGTATTAGTTAATAAGTTATAATGGGGCGAAATTCTCCATAGAATAACATTGGCTCTGGTTTCTGGGCATGATAAGTAGAGAGGCCTCTTAAGAGACTATGCGAGCCATCTCTACGGATTTGTCAAAATATGAACTAATTTTTCTGTTCTTTTTAGAAGAAAATATTTGCGTGTGTTAATGTAATGTGGAATGTACTCCACAAATTTATTTCATTTTAATTAATAAATTTTTTATTTATTTTTGTAATAAGTATGGTAAAAAATGAACCAGGTTTATAATTTCATATATTTTATCTATTTATTTTTAAATAAAATTTTCGGAAATTAAGGTTTCATTCAGCATTATATAAATCTATACAAGTACTTTCCTTTAAAAAGAAAAGAAAAATTATTTGAAATTTTGACCAATGGAAAAAATATATGTCACTTAATTTACTGAAAATAAAATTTTCGCAAATTCAAGTTTGTATTCATCATTACTTAACTACAATTACTCCTGTAAAGAATAAACGCCAAAATTTCACCTAGTGCTCAAAGTTTAAATTAATGTTTTATTGCAGAAATATCTTTCTCATAGTTTATTTACATATTATCAAGTTTCATCCAAGTTTCTTAAGTAGAACAGTCTTTTAGACAGGAATGAATTATGTCACTTAAATTGTAATATTTGTATGAAAAGTTAACGAAATTCATTATCCAAATAGAATCTTGAAATATAATATATATTTTCATAATGGAAAATCATTATATTACCCTATATAATTTGAAACAATTAAGAAAAATATACAATATATTAAAAATTCAGAACTTAAACTGAACTCAGCATCTAATTCATTCTAATAAAGTGTATTTATATAACGTCATAATGATGAAAAAAAAAAAAAATTTTTTAATATTTAGCAAAATAATCACAAATAAAAACGGAAAGGTTTACTCTTAAATGAATTTCTAACTCGAGATTTTCAAGAGAGAAAGAAATATTGTAGCTATTAACCCTTTGAGTGCTATGGACGCACATATGCGTTCAGCGAAAGTCATTAATATAGACTGTGGACGCAAATACGCGCTTAGCAGATGTTATCAGTATGGACTATGGACGCAAATACGCGCTTAGCAGATGTTATCAGTATGGACTATGGATGCAAATACGCACCCGACAAAAATTATCAGTGTACTACTATGCAACACTCGCATAAAGTATTCAGTCCTTGGCCGCGAGTATTCAGCACTCAAAGGGTTAAAAAAAAATTATTTCCTTTTTTCATTGTTTCTACTGCACACGCGCTTTATTACCCATATTTTGTGAGTTTAATATATAAATTTGGCCCGCTTCTTTTCAAAAGTCTTTGATATAGCATCTTGTATTAAAAAATAAATAAATAAATAAATAAAAATTAAGGCAGTATTCCTTTCTCAATAATCTCAATTAAAAATAAATATGTATAATATTACAAAATGAATAAATTAAAATAGAATAAAATATCAAGTGCGATGCACTGTCAGTATCATATTGTTAAAACGTGGATCAAGTCTTTTCCCCTGCATCGTTTCCCCTATCGCAGTGAAAGTAGTTTTACAGACAAAGTGAAGAAAATGAAGCAGTTCGTTCTCGAGGTCTGCACATCCAAGGGAAAATTTCTGATAACTAATATCATTGTTTCCTCACATTAAAAAAACATTTTCTTATGAATATATTCATTTTAAATGCTTATACTTACATTTACTTGAAGGAATTAAACTTCGGTTAGGTCTTTAATTTAAATTTTCTTCTTTTGAAGTTTCTTATATTTTTCACATGCTACTCGACGATCTTTGTTTACATTCTTATCGTTGCCATTTTCGGCTTTCCTAATCTTTCTATTTTTGTTGTTGACATCGCATCATAAATAGTTAATTTAAATTATGTTTTAGCTTTGGCTACTAGGTAGCGCCGTTATCGATGTTTCAAACGTTATCGATTTTTATGCAAATATAATATTCTGTTGAAGTTTAAAAGGGCGCGATGTATTTTGAAGGTTGCAGTTGAACAACCGTAGCAACAAATGGATTGTTGAGTAGAAAGAGTTTTAATTTTGAAGGTAGTGAGCTGGTCTCACTTTTAGCTTGTTTAAAAATGACTATTTTTAGTTTTTTTTTTTTTTTTTTTTTTTTTTTTTGAGGAGTTTTGTAAAGTTAAGATGTTTACATTTTTGACAGTTAGTTAAATGAATTAAATTTTCGTAATTTTCAAGTAGTTTATTTATAGTTGATTTTATCAAATTTCTTCTGTGGAATATTAGAAACTGTTTTTTTTTATCTCCTTTTTTCGTCTCATTGGTCAACCAGACGACCATGAGAGATGTAATTTGCTATTTCAAATTTTCCCCTCACTGGTCAACTGGGCAACCATGAGATAATACGTCGATTCTTACACAGTGTTGTTTTAAAGTTCCATCATTATAACTCAGTGGTCAACAAGGCGATACTAAGGTTTCGTATAAGTTCTTCTATCGGTCAGTAATTGTATATAATTTATTTACTTTTATAAACGATCATCTAAACTTCGTTTTTCGTTTTCTATAGTCAACCTGGCGATCTAGAAATGTATTATGGTTTTTTTCTTCAAATATCATCATTTAAATTTCGTTTTCCCGTGGTCAACCTGGCGACCCAGGATATTCTATAAATAGTGTAAATTAACTTTTTACTGTGGTTTTTTTAGAAACTTTAGAAAAAACTTTAGCATCGTTTATTGATTTTGTGTTCAAGATGGTTGTGATTATTGACCAAGTTGATGAATTGTTTTTTCTACATGTTAAAGGTAAAATCAATTTTATATTATGTTTACTTCAAAATTAATTTAATGAATTTATGTATTGTTGAATATTGTTACATATAATATTGAAATTTATTTTCTTTAATAAATTTTCTTATTAAGTTTAAATTTGTTTCTGTTAATTTGAGTCAACATTTAATTCCACGACTCAAATCATTTCTTTTACTTAAACTCAAAACTTAAACGTTTTTCATTGTTGTTTTTTCTGCTTAATAAAACCGTTTAAAAGTTTGACCTTTTGTTAAAGGTCTCTATCAATTTCTAAACGGACTGGGCCATGCCAGCAAACCAAAGGTAAACTTTTTAAACGGGCTGGCAAACCAAAGGTGAATTTTTAAACGAGTCACGCCGGCAAAACAGAGACGATTTTTGAAGCGGCCAAGTCGGCAAACAAAAATACATTTTAAAATGGTCGGAGTCGGCAAACAAAAAGTACAGAAACAGTTAATTGAATTTGGATGTTTGCTCAAGAAACATGGTATTATATTACACTAATTTAAACATATAATGTACCAAAAAATTGCATCCATATAACTTTAAAATACCATAATAATCCTGTAAATTTTCGCCTGTATACTTCGATCCATCGTGCCCACAGGCGCAAACGAACGGGTGTTTAAATACGGTCAGATTTTTGAAAGGTCGCAAAAGACGGCCAGCATATTAATAATATGCTAATATTTTATTTTATTAAAAAAAAAAAATCCATATTTTTAGGCATAGAGAGCAGATAATAAGTATAATAATCTGGCGTGTCACTCACACGACTTTCTCTTACCCTAAAATTTAATACTATAAATACAGGTTGGAGATTAAGAGGTAAGATAGCGAGTACTGTTATGTAAACCTATTTTAAACAATTAAATTAGGCTTCAGAAGAGTTTTATATGATAATTAGTTCTTTGTGGTTCCTCAACCCCCCATTATAAATGCACCAACATTTATATAAAATTAGTAAAGCACATCCACTAACAACAAATAACTAGTGTGTTGGGACCCCCACATGACTTTCTTCTATATTTTCCTATACAAATTCACCCAACAAAAACAATTTATTAAAATTATTATTTAAAAAAAATTATCTTTCATGATAATGCAGACGATTTCCATATTAGAGAAGTAGTATAACACTAAATATCCAAAAAAAGTTGAATTTATTCTCAATATTACATTTAAAAAAAAAAAAAAAAAAAAAAAAAATCGACAATTTTATTTTAAATTATCGCAGATCGATGGTTCAACCATTCGTTTTAAAGGTATTAGCGAGCTCTTTTGAAAGATGCCCATCATGAAAATTTACTCCCCTTGAGGGGGGACTTTCCCCCTACATACACAATTTTTTTTTCCCAGTTGACTACCTCTATTACAAAAAATATATATTCGTTTCATTTGGTTTAGTGCAGTCTACAGATGTTAAACTCTACTTACCTGTAATTTCCCCATAGACATAATGTATTTGAATACTTTTGAGTGTCCCTGTACACGAACCATTTGCTTCATCTCAACGACAAGCTTAGTGTCGCATCTCTATATGATACACATTTAGAATACCGAGTTTGGAATTTCTGCTACTATTTGATCTTGAGATATACTGATAACAGACACACATACAGACCATTCGCTAAAAACATGATTTTCATATTCTCAGAATATGTAAATATAACAAAAACTCACTTTCGAAAATTTGACCCTAAAACAATACTTTCTCTACCGTAAGGAAAAGAGAAAGTAAAAAATATTGGGTAAAAATGCGATTTTTCCACACCTTTACTACTTCAGTTTCTAAAATTAAATAATGTAAAATAAATTGGATCACTTCAGTATAAATATATAAATGAGAAATGCGTGAATGTTGTTTCTCTGGATTATTCCAAACACCAATAAGCTCCATCAGTGTCAGAGATTCTGCTCTCGAAACTGGAAGACGGAAAGTTATCCTAGGCCGCGAATGTTGATTTATCTCTTCGAATTTTTCCATATTTTTCTCCGAAACTTATATCAGTATGGGCTGGGACACCATAAAACCTATCCTCCTACGGAAGACATCCTTCTGTAAGTTTAGGTCTTAGAGTAGACAGACAATTGATCTTAACCCAACATTAACACTTATCACCCATAAATAGAAACCAGCAAGAAGATGATATATAAGTATAATCCATTATAGAAAACTTTGTAGCCTGTCAAACATAGAACAGCCTGTCAAATGTACCATCATCACCAATATCACAATATATTTATTGGTGATACTGCTGAGAATTGAATAAAATAAGTGTCACAGATTGGTGGCAGGATATTCTAAAGTTCCTGTAAAATTTCTATCGATAAAATGAGAACTAAAAAAAATACTCCAGGAACGTTCTAGTGAGATATTAATATTGATCTGAATACGCTCATAAAATTAAAATTCTAATCATCAATTTAAAATAACACGCACATTTTTTATGTGTTTAATATTACTGAAACAGTATATTAAACAACAAAAAACCACTGCACAGAATTTCATACAAATTGGTATGTAGTTACACATTGACATAAATTACACCTATCGCAACTTTTGGTAAAAATTCTCCAACAGCTTGCGTTGCCATCCCACTTTTTCTAAATTTTTAACATGGTGGTATCGGACAAAATTTTGTATAAATGTGCACAAAGAGAAGTATTTTTTAATAATCAGTATGAAATTTAAAAGAATTATTTGGAATAGAGATAGTCAACCGGGAAAAAAAAAAAAATTGTGTATCTAGCCTCGCCTCGTCCCCCTCGAGGGAAGTAAATTTTCATGACGTGTATCTTTCAAAAGAGCTCACCAATACGTGTAAAACGAATAGTTGAACCATGGATCTGCGATAATTTAAAACAAAGTTACCGATTTTTTTTTCATTTTTAACAAATATATATATATATATACATTATTATTATTATTATTATTATTTTTTTAAATGTAATATTGAGAATAAATTCGACTTTTTTTTTAATATTTAGTGTTATACTACTTCTCTAATATGGAAATCGTTTGCATTATCATGGTAGATAATTTTTTTAAATAATAATTTTAATAAATTATTTTTACTGAGTGAATTTGTATAGGAAAATATAGAAGAAAGCCACAACATACAGTTTTTTTTTTTTTTTTTTTTTTTTTTTTTTTATTGCGTACTAAGATAAAAATGACCTGTTCACAGATTGGAGGTTCAAAAAACAAAATTCGAAGAACTTTATTTTTGAAAGAGATATCCTAATAATGTAAAGCAACAAAAATCCCATTGGATTACACGAGGAAGGAGAAAGGTAGATATTTGATTAAAATAAACAGGAAAGAAAATTTATACGATTCGCATGTATTATAAACACATTCCAAACGTAATTTAAACCCGTTCCCCCATTTAACCTCCATGATGACACCTTAAACTATATTTTATTTTAATTAGAAAGAAAACACTCTCAAAAATTATCTTTAGAAAATTAGAAATCATCTTTTTAAAGAAAAAGTTTTAAAAATAGATTGCTTTTTTGTACTTTACTTGTTATGTAAACTACTGACATTTGAGATTACAGTAAAAGAGATAAATTTTTAATAAAAACAAATGTTGTTTTTGCAACAATTTTCTTGGAATTTAAAAAGAAAATATTTTTTTAGCAATATTTTCACTGATTATAATATTTCTGTAAATGCATAATGTATTTCCTTCTTATTGTTAACACTTTTCAACAAAGTTGAGAAGTGTTTAAAAAGATTCGCCTGCACATTTTCCAAAGAGTGAGAGAGCGAAAGAATGAAAGAGAAGCTAGTAGATTGTGGCCACCACAAGGCTTTCTACTATATAATAATTTATAAATAATTTGTACTACGTCAATTTGTATAACGTAGTACAAACATTTATCAAATCATTATTTATTAAAATATTTTCCATAATGAATACAGTTGATTCTTATCTCACCGAAGTATAACACTAAATGCCAAAAGAAAGTCATCAGTTTTGTGACAACATCGGAATAAATGCGCTGATTTCTTTTCTTTTTTTCTTCCTCTTTTTTTTTTTTTTTTTTTTTTTTTTTTTTTCCCGTTAAAAATGAAAAAATCGATAACTTTATTTCGAATTGTAACTGATCTATGGTTTCGTTTTAAAGGTACTGTCGAGTTCTTTCGAATGATACACATACATAAATTTTACACCCCGGGGGTACTTCAGGTGCCAGATTATGGCACGGGACACTGGTCCAGTGCCCCCGAATGTGTGTGTGTGGGGGGAGGGGGGGGCACCTCCAAAAGCTCCAAAGTAATAATACAAATTTTTAAGTGAATATGTCTACTAACATTAAAAACTAATTGAAACTCTTCCTGTTTTTCCCTATATTACATTAAAGAGATTAAATAATTCTTAAATTTTGTCACTAATCTCTTAAACTAAGATAATATTTATATTGGCTGACCAATGTACTTTAGTGTTTCAGTTGTCTTCTGATTTTTGTTATAGGTTGCTAAAACTGGTGAAATAGAAGGTATAACAGAAACAGAAAATTAAAAATGCATTACACGACATAAATTGCTTAAAATAAAAAAAATAAAAAAAACTTGTTTTTTTTTTTGTTTTTTTCCTTTCTTTTCTTTCTTCAGAATGGACTCATTTTGGTGAGCTCAGTAGAGCAGGGGGAAGGAGGGGGGGCTCGAAACAGCATCAGTACCTCCTGCCTTCAAAAAGTATAGTCAGGCCATGGGATACTTCCCCCTGAGGGGGCGGGGGATGTTCCATACATGCACACACTTTATTCCTACTTTGCTACTATTAGTATCAATAATTCCTATTGATTTTACAATTATCTGTATATATTTAAAAGAAGTTACTGTCACTGGTGTCAAATTTTTTTGTGCACGGCCGCATCTTCTCGCGGAGGGCAGGGTGCTTCGCGTCATGAGTGGTATCAATGTGATCCGAATACTCCAACGAAGGCATTTCAGCTGCTTAGAAGTTTCTATCACTTTTATTAAAGAAGTTATTAACTGAAAAAGACGGGTTTATGAAGTTACTCTATTTGCCACCTTGAAAAAAGTTTCTCCCAGTGACTTTGTTCTTCTATCATGAAGACATTTTACACGGGAAGATTAAAATATGATCCATGGTTGTAGGTAGGTAGGTAGGTATGTTGTATTTAACGTCGCATCAGTACTGCGCTATGGGTAATTGGCGACGATCTGGGACGCACCACTAGGGATGTTCCGGAGACATGCCATCACAAATTTTATCCTCCACGGAGAGAATGGCTCCTCCGCTCTAGTGATCCCTAGAGGTATAGTTTTGATGGGAACATGGAGGACTTTGTGGCCACGACGGATTTTATGTGCACCAACCACCATTAGTGTACACGACGGTCTTTGGCCGGCTCAAGTATCGAACCCGCAATCTTCCAATTACGAGCTCGGCGCTTTATCGACTGAGGTACCACGGCCTGTAATTCATGGTCGTAAAAAAGAAAGAAAAAGGGTCATGTACTAAAGCTGTGATGCAAAATGGTCTAGATATTACGAATTTCTTTCTATTAAAAAATAAATAAATAAATAAAAATTACTGATTTTTAGCGTAATTTTCCTAAAAATAAATAAAAGTAAATAATGTGGTATTAAATATTATGTATTTTAATTTAACATTGAATATACGGATTTTTATGATATTTTCTCTGCTTTTGTCTTGTGTTATGCACTATTAATATTCCTATTCAGGGAAAAACAAAGCAGCAAATAGGCGGGTAGAGCTCTGCATGGGTTAATAAATAAAGCGAGTCGGGGGGAGGCGAAGCCTCCCTCGGGGGTTGGTGAGCGAAGCGAGCATGGGGCAGAGCCCGCTAGTGCTTTAAAAATAAGTCTTATTATGTACTACGAAATTTTGTCCTATTCTGCCGTGTTAAAAACTTAGAAAAAATGGGATTACAGCGCCACCTGTTGAACGATTGATCCCCAGGTGTAATCATCACCAGTTTAGATCAGTGTCCATCTAAATTAAATAGCAAGTTTGGTTCAATTTCGTTCATTGGTCCGTGAGATGGAAGTCTACAAAATTTTTCCTAAACGACACAGATAGACATTTTCTAAAAACAGTCAAATCGTGCTCAGGACTTCTCAAAACGTGTAAATCCATCAAAAACAGGAGTTCGAAATTTTTCATAAATCCAGTACTTTCTTCTTATATAAAATTAGAAAGTAAAAAAACAAACATGTGAAAATATTATCACTCTGAGCGTATTATTATTATTATATCATTGTTATTATTGTTATTATTATTAATAATAATCTCTCTTTCGCTCCCTATGTTAGGAAATTTTCTTAGAAAAAGAAGAAGAAAAAATCATTTTCGAAGAAGGTACATTGTTTAATAAAGAAAATAAAACGAAATAATAAAGCCAAAAAAAAAAAAAAAAAAAAAATGTGCAATTAAAGTCATTTCAAACTAATAAAATAGTAAAATCTCATTTTATTTGTTGTATTGTGAGAAAAGCCGGTACAAAATAGTTTTTAATGAAATAGAGAATAGTACATCATAAAGTCACTCAGGTGGAATTAATAAGAGAATTACTGTCTTCAATGTTCTTCAATACGCCTTCTACCGTAAAACACACCTTACTGAACTCTTTTTTTTTCCTCTTTCTTTTTCCATAGGAAGCATCATTACCTTTCTGGAGTCTCCTGCAATACCACTATAACATTATTTTGAACAAAACTATGTTGATGTATTTAAAAGCCGGTGTCTTTCTTTCGTTTCGTTTTTTTTTTTTTTTTTTTTTTTTTTTTTTTTTCCTTAACTTTAGTTTTTCCCTCTTTCTTTTTCAATTATATAATTATAATAGAGTTAGTCACAAAAGAAAATACCAAAAAAATTTCCCTTTCTTTAGTTATGCTACTGGCGGTCGCGGACGCTGATATTATTGTCTATAATTTTCATTACCTGACCACCGCAGGTAATAGAAGTATTGTATTCGGTCAAAAATTTCGATTTCGAATTTTCACCCTATTTACATGTTTTAAGGTCTCCTGAGTCCTAAAACGTGGTTTTTGCAATTGGTGAGTGTGTATGTGTGTGGAATGTTTTGACTATCATATCTCCAAAACTATTAAAAACAGAACGACGCGAAACCTTAGAATTAAGACAAGTTTGGTGTACAGATGATTTTCCCAACTTTTGGAGAAAATTGTAAAAGTGGGACACTGAAAACAGGAAGTTGGACCGTAGATCTATATGTCAAAAACGGCTCAATCAATTATCTTCAAATCTGCTATATAAACACTTTTTTAGATGTCTTTTCGTATGTACTAGTTGGTTAGTTCAGGAAAATTCATAGGCGTGTATAAATAGGTCAATCTGAGATCTCGCAAGTACGTTCCTTTAAACATGGTGTAAACTTATTTTTTATTTTATTTATTTATTTATTTTTTACTTTTGTTGGAAATTTGAAAACCAGAAATGAGACCGTAAGTCCATATCTCAAAAACGGCTATAACGATCTTCTTCAAAGCTGCTATATGAACACCCTATTAGATGTCCTTTCGTAGGTTTCAGTTGGTTAGTTCAAATTGATAGCCGTCCTGTATAAATAGGTCAATATAGAATCTTGTAAGTGTGTTCCATAAAAAATGGCTATACGGTCGAATTTATTTATTTATTTATTTATTTATTTATTTTCAAATTCGCCATATTAACTCTCTTTTAGGTATCCTTTGGTATATAACTTTAGTTTTCTGGCCAAAAAATGAGTTTGGTAAGTTCTGGTGAAAATCAGAAGTGGGACCAAAAATCGGTATCTCAAAAACGGCTCTAACGATTTTTAGAAATTGCTACAAATTTCAATTTTTACATATCTTTTCGCATTTTTACTGGGTTATTAGAGGAAAAATTACGCTCATCCTGATTAGGTAGGTTAGTCATAGATCTCGGAATTGGTGTTTCAAAAAACGTCTCTACCGATACGTATTTACTTTCCGAACACTATTGTGAGGAAAGTATTGTAATCATGTCAAAAATCCGAATTTGAGATTTTGATGTTTCTATACGTTTTGAGATCCCCTGAGTCCATTTCCACTATTTTTACGATGATGTATGTATGTGTGTCTGTATGTATGTGTGTATGTATGTGTGTATGTATGTCTGTGAGTGAACACGCTAGCGTCTAAACGCTTCGTTCGAATAAGCTGAAAGTTGGTACGTATATTGTAAATCACCATAGTACGAACCCTATAGATTTTGGTGAATCTAGTACTTATAGTTTTTTTACAGGGACACCAGAAAAAATTCTTTATCATTATGGCCTATGGGGCCAAATTTTTAAAAGTGCGATATCGTCTAAACGCTTTATTAATCTGAGCAAAAAATTTGTACACGTGTTATAGGTCACAGTTGCACCAACTGTATAGATTTTGGTGAATTTAGCACTTACAATTTTTTTAGAGGGACACAAAGAAAAATTCTTTATCATTATGGCCTATGGGACCAAATTTTTAAAAGTGCGATAGCATCTAAACGCCTTATTCAATTGAGTTGAAAATTTATATGAATATTATAAATCACTGTTGCACTAAATATAAGCATTTTGGTGAATCTAGCTTTTATAGGTTTTTACAGGGACACAGCGAAAAATTCTTTATCATTATCATCACTGGCTCGAAGTTCAGTAGCGTTAAATAAAACATCGTGTAATATATGGAGAAAAATACTCAAACACTCTATTATGTTTTTCTCTCTTTTGTTTGTTTAACAACTCCTCTTTCTTTACTTTATCTACAAAACTGTGTTCGGAAAGTCGAGTGGAGTCACTCCAGATTTTTTTTTTTTTTTTTTTTCACTTGCTATGCAAACTTTGTTTTTACATATGTATCAGTTTCTTCTTACAGTAAAATTGTTAAGTGTCTGATTTGTTAGGTCAATTTTATGTTTGTTGACTACATTATCTTCAAAAAGTGTATAGAATAAAAGTGTATATAACAATAAGCAATGGAAGATCAGTGGTTGTTACACAACAGATTTTTATTTATTTATTTATTTCACTGAATTATCAAAATATAAAATACAAAAAAAAAAAAATTAATAACTTTGATAAAGCTTAATTGTATAAACACAAAATAAGTTATATCTAACAAAGTGTAGGTAAAAAAAAAAAAAAAAAAAAAAAGCAGAAAAACTTGTTTAAAACAGCGTTAAAAATATCCACAGAATATGAAATTCTACATCGACTTTTATTTCATTTTAATCGTATGAGTTGCGTTCAAACAAAACATTCCTTGTCCATTTTACTTTCATTTAAAATATTTCCTTTCTTTGAGACATCTGCTATGTCATGGATATTTCTTTTTTGTCAAAATAGTTTGAGCGCATTTGAAGGCCGGTGTCGCATGGTCTGATGATTATCTTTTTCTTTTTCTTTTCTTTTTTTAATTATGTACCTATAACAGCATTAAAAAAACTCAATAGAATTGCACGATTCGTAGAAGAAAAACTAATAATTGGTTTTTTGTTTCGTTCTCGAATCTTGTCATTTTGTTTAATTATTGGTTATCCTTAACAGTTAAGTAAATTTTAATGACACATTATGTTGTAAAAATGCAATAAATAATAACCCATTTAATAATTTATTTTTCAATTTTGATCGCATTACTATTGGATTAATAATAATAATAATAATAATATATGAAAACTATATTTTTATTTATTTATTTATATACATATATAAGCTATACTGCATGTTAGTTTGTACTGGTAGTATTTTCAATTATGTTTTTTGCAAATAAATTACCCTTGTTATATGTCGATGATGATAATAATAATAATAATAATAATAAATCAGCATTATAATGATAAAAAACCAAGAGTGTTGGTGTTTGAAAATAAGGCTGATTAACTGCGCTAAGTTTGAGAAAGAGTTCCCTTCTAGATCTGAGAAAGCGTGCTCACTATGGAGGTATTTCTAAGGGATCTTAGTCCGTAATTACGCAAGTTTCGGAGAAAACAACGGAAAACTCGAAAGGCTAAGGTGATGAACTCAGCCTGGGATCGAACCCGGCACCTCAAATCTACCAGCTTTGAGAGCTCAGAAACCACGAAGAGAAAACTTTATTCGACATTATGAAAAAATAAGTAAATATATAAATATATAAATATATAAACAAACAACAACATTACATTTTGAGATATTCATCAACAAATCACCCAGAATCATCACACTATAAAAATAGAAGGAAACATAATTAGTGATAAACTAGTATTAGCACAATAGATTTCAAAGGAATAATGCAAACAGATAATACGAAAAGCAGCTCACCTAAACGTTTAACAGAATAAATTATGTATATTGCCAAAATTTAGCACATTCTAAGGATACGACAATGACAAAACAGACGTGTAAATAACCAACACCGAAAACTAACTTTCTTTGTGGAAGTGACATTTTCAAAATAAAAAGAATTCACGCAGTTAGAGAGAGATTTTAAATTAATAGTGCAAATTATTGTTTTATTATAATTATTGCACATGTCATTGTTTTGATTTATCTTACTTGTTTTGCTATTTCAAAATATATTTGTTCTTCTTCTATATAAGTAAGTGTCTCTGTGTGTGTCTGCGCAATGGTGCTCATACTACTGATCGCAGAGTTACAAAACTCAGCAGATGGGTACATGGGACCCTGTAGGTGTGCACCTCATCGAGATCTTTTCGAATTTCGAATTTAAATTATTTAATTTTTTTTTTTTTTTTTTTTTTTTTTCTGGCTTCTATGTTTCATTTTTCTGAGATTTATTCTTTCATTTCAATCGTCTGAATATCTTAGAAAAGGCTATTACGCTATTTATTTTTTATTTATTTAATTCATTCATTCATTTGAAGACGAAATCTTTTCTTTTTTCTTTTTTTAATTTACTATATTTATTGAAAATCAAATAATAATGCAATGCAAAAAATTGTTATGTTTATGTATAATTTTTATAGTATAACAACCTTTTATTTTTCGTTTTTGAAATAAATTCCTTTGAAATTTTATATATATATATATATCGGGAAAAAATTGGTAGTATATGATAGAAAGGATTAAACTGATTAAAATTTAACTTGAATAAAATTTATTATTATTATTTTTTTATATTTAATTTCTTAGAAAAAAAACTACCTTTTATTTCATTTATTATATTGCTCGGAATGAGATGATAATATAGTGTAAAGAGCGAGGGCTATAAAATACATGGTTCAAAGACTAAAATATTTAATAGATGCTGAGATAGTAGTCATCTTTAAAGTCGAAGTTCTTAAATAATAGCAGATCAACAGTTGTCGATAAATACCCAAACTGAAATGCTCTGGTAATAAATACTTTTCTGAAAGGAGTGGGACCCGATGCAGTGCAAGGGGAAAAAGAGATGTCGTAAGCAGCGGGTTCCTGAAGCGAAGTTTAGAGCGATTTCAATGTACAGTTTTTATTTATTTATTTATTTACAATATGACATAAATAATAATAATGATTCAATTCTTTTGAAAATTCATTTAAAAATGGTGACCAACAAAGCGGGAGTAGCCTACTAGTCTATATAAATAAAGAGAAGTGTGTCTGTCTGCGCTCTGGTGCTCACACTACTGATCGCAGAGCTTCCAAATTTGGCAAATAGGTACCTGGACCCTGCAGGTGTGCACCTCATCGCGATTTTTTCGAATTTGAATTTTTTAAATTCATGTTTTTTCAATTCTAAATATTGGTTTTTACGTTTCATTTTTCATTAATTTATTCTTCTTTTGTAATCGTCTGAGTATTTTAGCAACGGTTATTACGCAATTTATTTTTTATTTAATACATTCATTTGAAAGCGAAATTTTTTTTCTCTTTTTAATTTATTATATTTATTGAAAATAAAATGGTAATACAGTAAAAAATATTAAATTTAAAATTAAAAAAAAACGTATTTTTAACAGTTATATGTTTATATGTAATTTTTATAGCATAACAACTTTTTATTTTTCCTTTTTATATTTAATTCCTTTAAAAGAAAAATCTTTTCTTTTCTTTTTTTCTTTTTCTTTTCTTTCCTTTATTTATTTATTTATTTCTTTTATGTATAGTATTTATTGGGAAAAAATGGTAGTATATTGTAGAAAAAATTAAACTGATTAAAATTTATTTGTTTTTCATGTATTTAATTTCTTTTAAAAGAAGATCTACCTTTTATTTTATTTTATTATATTGGTCAGAATCAAATTGTAATATATACAGTGTAAAGCGGGAGCTGTAAAATACATGGTTCATAAAATTAACACTTTAATAGATGCTGAGATACAGTCATCTTCAAAATAGTAGTTCTTAAATAATAGCAGATCCACCTGTTGTCGATAAATAACTAAATTGAAGTGCCCGGGAAAGACCTTTCTGCAGGCAGTGGAAACCTGGACCTGATGCAGTGCGGGTGGAGAAGGAGCTGTGGAAAGAGCCACGAGTACCCGAAGCGAGGTTTAGAGCGATTTCAATGTAATTTTTTTCGTTTCTATTTTTAATGTGATGTAAAAAATAAATACTTCCAATTCTTTTGAAAATTTAAATATAGGGACCAGCGAAGCGGGCGTAGCCCGCTAGTCTATATAAATAAAGAGATGTGTGTGTATATGTATCTGTCTGTGTGCGTGCCTGCCTGTCTGCGCTCTGGTGCTCACACTACCGATCGCAGAGCTACAAAATTTGGCAGACGGGTGGGTACCTGGGACCCTCTAAGTGTGCATCTCAACGAGATTTTTTTGAATTTCGAATTTAATTTTTTTTAATTATTATTTTTTTTTTTCTTAAATATGGGCTTTAAAGTTTCATTTCATAAAATTTATGCGGGCCGCGGTATCTCAGTCGGTAGAGCGCCGGGCTCGTAATTGGAAGGTTGAGGATTCGATACTCGAGCCGGCCAAAGACCGTCGTGTACACTAATGGTGGCTGGTGAACGTAAAATCCGTCGTGGACGCAATGTCCTCCATTTTCCTAAGCAAAATTATACCTCTGGGGGGGGGTCACCGAAGCAGGGGAGCCATCCCCTTCGGGGAGGATCAAAATTGTGATGGCTTGTCTCCGTACCATCCCCAGGGTGTTTCCCAAACCGTCGCCGATTACCCATAACGTAGTACTAGTGCGACGTTACACCCAACCTACCTACCAACCTCTGCACCTGAAATATATGAATTCATTTCAATCGTCTGCGTATCTTAGCAACAGCTATCACGCTATTTATTTCTTGTTTATTTAATTAATTAATTCATTTGAAAACGAAATCTTTTTTTCTCTTTTCTTTCCGTCGTCCTTTTTCAATTTATTATATTTATCGTAAATCAAATGATAATGCAATACAGAAAATTTTTTATATTTGTGTATATTTTTTATAGTATAATAAACTTTTATTTTTCATTTTCAAAATTAATTCCTTTGAAAGATTTTTTTTTTTTTTTTTAATGTAATACTTATCGGAGAAAAACGGTAGTATATAGTAGAAAGGATTAAACTGATTAAAATTTAAGTTTAATTAATTATTATTATTATTATTATTATTATTATTATTATTATTATTATTATTATTTATTATTATTCCTTCTAAAGGAAAATCTACTTTTTATTTTATTTATTATATTGCTCAGAATCAAATCGCAATGTCGTGTAAAGAGCAGGGGCTATAAAATACATGGTTCAAAAACTAAAATATTTAATAGATGATGAGATACAGTCATCTCTAAAATCGTAGTTCTTAAATAATTGCAGATCCACATGTCATCGATAAATACACAAAAGGAAGTGCCCGGGAAAGTCTTTCTGTAGGCAGTGGGAACCTGGACCCTATGCAGTGCGGGCAGAAAAAAAGCTGCCGTAGGCAGCAGTTACTCGAAACGAGGTTTAGAGCGATTTCAATGTTTGTAATTTTTTTTTTTTTTTTTTTTTTTAGTGTTTGCTTACAATGTAAAATAAAAAACAAATAGTTGCACAATTCTTTTGAAAATTCATTTAAATATAGTAAATTTTGTCCTCATTTATTATTTTAGTTTTAGTATTTTTTTAGTTACATGCAAAATTAGCGTCATTTCTTCAGAAAGTGTTTTATATGTATCAATTATTGTAATATTCAGCATAAATATTAAACTAATTATGCTCAAACTAAGTATTTGTACTAAAAAAAATAAACATAAACACAGAAAGTTTAATTGGAGATTTTAATTTGAATTTGTAGAAACGTTAAAATGTATATTTATTTGACCGTCGGATAGTAAATTTGTTTTAAAAGATGCATTAAAATTGTTCTTACGCAACGCCTGAATATCGAAAAGGCTTGGATAAGTACAATTCCCTTTCGAAATTTAAGAGGGCTATCAAATATGACTGTAAAACAAGATCTCAAATTTCCAACTTCAACTTTTCATAGCAATTATTTATTTATTTATTTATTTTTGAGTGGTGAGGGAGGATGTTTTAGCTATCGTCGCCAGCAGCCAAAACCCCATCTATAAGGAAATTTTTTGTGCATATTACTCCTTCACTAATAAATACGTTCTTTATTTTCGTTTTTACATTTTTTACATTCCAATATTTTCTTACATTATTTACTTATTTATTCAATAATTTATTTGTTTGTTTTATAAAACTCTAAATTGATCTAAATTGACAAAATGAAATATTAAAAATTTAAAATAAATTCTTGGAGAACAAAAGTGATTTTAACGGTTGGAAATTTATGGAATGGGAAAAAAAGAATGAAAATTTTGAATAACAATTTTCCCTATAGAATAACACGGAGTTAGGCTGCCAACTACTTTACGTGAAGCATTACTTAAAATTACTTTTTACAGCAAGTTTAAAACATGCATTATTTTGGAAATGTCCTGCATTTCGTCTCAAAATGCATTTTAGATTACAGAGAAAAACAGACTGCGTATCAATAAATTTTAGAGAGTTGACTGTATCAATAAGTTTTACGTTTCAAATCAATCGGCGTTTATAAATTGTTTTGCTACATACTATTAGTTTTTATTATAAATTTTCATTCTTCAGGTTTAATTTACTATAACTTTTATAATTTTTATCGAACACATGCATCATACGAGTGTACAAATGAATTGCAAAGCCCAAACGCAATTTCGCCTCTTCAGGGGCATAATGCTAGACATTTAACAGAATTCGAACAATTTTGAAAACTGACTTTATTTAGGTTTAAATACAGATAAGTACGAAAATACGCTTCTTTTTTCCCTCTTTATGTAGAAATTATGAAATTATTTCGCTGTTACTAGAAATAATCTGGTGTGTCATTCACACGACTTTCTCTTACCCTGAAATTTAATACTATAAATATAGATTGTAGATTAAGAGGTAAGATAACGAGAACTCATATGCAAACCTATGTTAAACAATCCAAATTAGGCTTCGGAAGAGTTTTATATGATAATTAGTTCTGTGTGAGGGGGGGTTACCGCCCCCTGAACCCCCCGTTTCATTACTGCCCTTACATTTATATAGAATTTAAATCTGTTATTAAAATTAAAAGTTCACCTAAAATTATTAAGACAATTTTCACATGCAATATTCCTTGAAAATTATCAATCATGATCAAACATTTCTAGCAAAAAACTTATATTAACTTGAAAATACAACTTTTGGATCTCTTGAAATTATTCGTTTTTAAGTTACTCTAAGAGACACAGACAAAGATCAAATGTTAAAAATTTGACTTCGGTAATCAGGAAGCCTCAAAACGCGTAAATATATAAAAAAACAAGCAATAAATATTTAACTTTAAAACATATATTATTTACCATATGTCTATGAGGAATTCATTTCAATTCCTAAGCAGCTTTCCAGGGCATGATAAAGTATTAAAGTAAAGCACTTCCATTAAGAATAAAAAAGAATGTTATCGCTTAAATATTTGCAGCCATGTATATTTGTTGAAGATTATGTACAGACCACATGGTGCACCTAAGTATAATCCTATAGTTATAACACACGCACACGGCACAACATGAAATACACTTCCATCAATTTTCAGCTATTGTCGAGCTATAATATAGTACTTTTGTGTAGTCCTGTAAAGGAACAGTGAATGATTTCCCAACCATATTCCACATGAGACAGGTTTTTACGCATATAGAAATTATATATTCATTTCGTTTGCTTAGTGCAGTCTACTCTACTTACCTGCAATTTCCCGCATAGACGTAATGTGTTTGAATTGTCTTGGGTGTCCCTGTACACGAACCATTTACTTCATCTCAACGAGAAGCTTAGTGAAGCATCCCTATATTATACACACTTAGAATACTAAGTTTGGACATTCTACTACCATTTGTTTTTGAGATATGCTGATGATAGACAGACGCACACACACAGACAGACAGGCACACAGACAGACAGATACACACACGCACGCACACACACAGACCAACCGCTAAAAATATGATTTTCGAATTAAGGGGTCCTCCAAACGTGTAAATATAACAAAAAGTCGCTTTCGAAAATTTGACCCCAAAACAATACTTTCTGTACCTTAAGGGTAAGAGAAAGTAAAAATTCGTGGCTTTTTTTTTTCCCCCTTACCCATAAGGTAGAGAAAGTATTGTTTTTGGGTCGAATTTTCGAAATTTAGTTTTTGCCCCTAATTCCAAAAATCATGTTTTTAGCGGTTGATCTGTGTGTCTGTCTGTTATCAGCATATCTCAAAAACAAATTATAGCAGAAAGTTCAAACTTGGTATTCTAAATGTGTATCATATAGGGATGCTACACTAAACTTTTCGTTGAGATCAAGTAAATGGTTCGTGTACACGGACACCCAAGAGAATTCAAGTACATTACGTCTATAGGGGAAATTGCAGGTAACTCGAGTTTAACAACTATAGACTGCACTAAACCAAATGAAACGAACATATATTTTTTGTATGCATAAAAATATGTTTCATGTAGAATATGGTATAGAAATCATCCACTGTTCGTTTTGAGGGCTACACAAAAGAACTAGATTTTAATGCGACAATACTTGAAAATTGATGGAAGTGCACTTTAGGTTGCGCTATGTGTTATTAATACAGGATAATATTTATGTGCACCATGTGATGTTTACATAACTTTTAGAATATATACAGTGCTGCCAATATTTAAGCCATAACAATTTTTTTTTTTTTTTTTTTTTTTGTAAGTGGAAGTGCTTTACTATAATATCTTACCATGTCCAGGAAAGCTGCTCAGGAATTGAAATTAAGTCCTCACAACCATATGATAAATAATGTTTTTTTTTTTTTTTTAAGATAAATATTTATCACTTTGTTTTTTGCATATTTATACGTTTTGAGGCTTCCTGAATAGCGAAGTCAAGTTTTATAGTTCGATGTTTGACCGCGTGTGTTAGAGTAAATTGAAAACAAATAATTTCAGGCGGTCCAAATAATGTATTTTGAAGTTAATGCTTTTATTACTAGAAAAGTTTGTTCAAAATTGATAAGTTTCAAGGAATTATGCGTGTGAAAGTTGTCTGAAAAATTTTAAGTAATTTTTTGAACTTAATAACAGATCGGAATTCTCTATAAATGTAGATAGAATAATGAAACGGGGGGTTGAGGGGGGCGGTAGCCCCCTCACATAGGATTATTTGTCAAATAAAGCTGTACCGAAGCCTAATTTGAATTGTTTTAACATAGGTTTACATAACAGTGCTCGTTATCTTAACCCTTAATATCCAATCTGTACTTTTAGTGTTAAATTTCAGGGTAAGAGAAAGTCGTGTGAGTGACACACCAGATTATTTTTACTTCTTTTTAAGCTGCTGTCTGAAATATTTGGAAAACTGATGCAATCCATTCTTGTGGAGGCAAGGCTTTATGTTGGTTAACTTTTTAAAGTAGCTATTTATTTTATTTAGTTACCGCATAGTAGATTTTTTTTAAAGAACTACGGCAAGCCACCTCTACAGATAATGGCCCATACATATGCAAATGTGTGTGTGATGTGTGCGCATGGGAATATGTCATTGCGACCAGTTACAAAAGACTTTATTAGCATTTAACTCATTTTTCTAAATACGCTGAAAGACTTGGATAAATTTAATTGCATTTCTAAAATATAACAATTGTGAAATTTCAATGCAGATAAATATTATGACAATATATCATTGCTCTCTTGACAAACAATTATAACTCAAAATTACTAGCTTTTCAGATGGAAGCATAAATTTCTTAAAACATGGAAACCAGTTGGAACTGAATTACACCACTTTGACATATCATAGATTTCACCTTTGGCCAATCAAAAAACGGCGACATCTTTTTTTTTTTCTTTTATGAGTCACTCAAAATTTTACTTCAACTGTTTTACTCAAAATCGCGATGTTTTCAGTTACGCCTCTTGGTCATGTGAGCGACGATATAACGGAGACTTTGATTTTATTTCTGCTAAGCCACTTATGAAATACAATTTATAGCATTGTTTCAATTTCTATATGTATTAAAAAAAAAAAAAAAAAATGCGGGGCAGTCTTTTGGGGACTGCCGATAGAAGTGAAAACTAAATAACTTGTGAATTGTATCGTCGAGCTATTAGATAATTATTTTTGAATTATTTTTGGTTTGTAAAGAAGTGTTAATGACCAATTTAAACTTTAATCATTTAAACTTTAAATTTATATTGAAAGCAAAAAGAAGAATGTAACAGTCTGTATAAAAACACGTGCTTGTACTTTGTGAACTACGTATATACTGGAGAAAAAGTACATACATACATAGAGTATAGAACTAGAAAGAGACAGATGCCAGCAGCCAGTATACTACTCGTATTAGTATACATTTTATACATACATATATATATATATATATATGAGGCATGCCGCGCAGTGCGCTACATATACGGATATATATGTAGAGAGATATACTCTTTGTATATATATAATGTATACTAATAACTCACGGAGGTATATCAATGTACATATATACACAGTATACATGTAGCTCATGGAAAGCGTTCGGTGACGATGATGCGAGTTCCATGATTTTTGTTCACCCAAAAGTGCTCAACACGCCAGAAGAAGTTTTCACGAAAAAAAAAAAAAAAAAAAAAAGAAACCCTCAACTGAAAGGGTTTTTTAAATAATACAGAATTTCTCAAGCTTCAGAGGTTAATCGGGCTTTGATTATATGTTTTGTTTTCAAAAGACATCTAGAATAAGAAAAACAAGAACAAAAAATCATGCGATACGCATTGATTATTAACACTATCCAACTGTACGCATTCGTTGTATCTTTTAACTTTAAATGTTCTTTGTCTGCATTATAACACAACGGACCGACAGAAGCACTGAAAAGCATACAGATAGACTAACTGAATTCATAATCACTCTTAAACATTGTTGGAAAGTGTTAAAATGGCTTAACGCAAAAAGAAAATGCAGCCCTTAAATTGTAAATACAGACCATAATGTATCTGAATATTTTAGTGTAACACTGTAAATCTGAAGATTAACCCTATCATACTTTATACAAAACAAATTATTTCAACATATTAACAATACATATTAATTTCTTTTTATGATTTTTACAATATCAAATAAAATTTTTAATAAAATTTTTCGTGATTATTTACAAAAATGTCTGGATTCATGATCACTGTGTTATTGACGGTTCACTTCGCAAGAATTATGAAACTGTTTTTTTTTTTTTTTTAAGTAAATTTCAATAACCAATGGCTATATACATTCTTCGTTACACTTGATGGAAAGTACTAAAAAAAAAAAAAAAAAAAAAAAAAAAAAGAAAGAAAGAAAGGAAATAAAAGACAAAAATAGCCCTACAAAAATTTCTTCTGCTTGTTTTGAAAAAAATTGTTTGTCCAACACAAACTATTATATTTTTTATAAAATGGAATAAACGAAGCATTCTGATTATTTTAATTTTTAAACTTTGCTATATCATTATTTTCAAAACATTGTGTAGCATACAATTATTTACATTTAAGTGGTCATTTCATCCTGCACCTCGTCAGGAGGGCAACTAACTCCGTAATACAATAATAATTCATTTCACGAAAATGGCATCTCATGTAGTATTTTATTTTATCTTTTCTCTATTCTGTTCTTCTAAATTGCATCAGACGACATTGCTCTCAGTTTCCCAGACAAAAGGATCCTCTGCCCCGTGGTGATGGGACAGGTGTATGATGGGACAGGTTTTAAACCAAATGATATTTGATACAGAGGATAAACAAGCACCGGGCTTTTCTACCAGGCGGATATTGTGGTGTATTTATTTGTTATTTGCTTGTAGCGTCTCGCATTTAGAAAAATAATTTCATTTAAGAAAACAATCTTTTTTTCAGTATATTTCCAGCACAATAATCGTTTAACAAACATGGAAGTAAAATGTGGTATGCCTCTTATATAATAATGATAAGAATAATTGTACATGGTTTAAGAAGTCCTGACAATTGATTGCGATTGGTTTTAATTTAATTTATTGTTTATTTATTTTTTTATTTTAGAATTAGCCTTAAATGAAGATTTATTTTTAATTTTTTTTTTTTTTTTTTTTTTTTTTTTTTTAATTTATCTGAAATCTGCGGTTATGTATTACATTAGTTTTCATTTTTCTGTTTAGTATTAGAAATAGGTTCAAGTCTCAATTACTTTAGATTAAATAAAAAATTTTCATGAACATATTCCATTTTCTATATGGCTTCTGCATTTAAAAAAGCCACTAGAAATTCTGCTTATTCGATATTCTAAAATATAGTGTATAATAGTAGAAACATTCGCAATGTACACAACAGAATTTTAAAATTTGCACTTTTTCTACATTTTTTTTCTAATACATTTTTCACATTTTTTTATTTTATTTATTTATTAATTCTATATATATATTCACACAATAGCGTACAATACCTAACTTTACCGACAGCAAAGCCCATGTTATTCCATGGGGAAGTTTGTTTCCACAATTACAGATTGTTTAATTTTTAATTAATTAATTTATTTTGTTTCATATTCAGAAAATTCACAAATATAGAACTAGCACTCGTTTATTTATTTATTTATTTATTTATTTATTTTATTTTATTTTTGTTATTTTAATTTTGAGTAAAAAAAAAAAAAAAAAAAAAAAAAGTGAAATAAACTAAATTTTTACATTTTTTATCGTGAAAATAAAAGGCGAAAAATCTGAAAAATCAATTTTCGGAAAACAAGTACTAATTTAGCCGTTGTGATTTTTTTGAATGTGAAAACGAAACTAAAAAAAATATATATATATATAAAAAGAAGAAAAAAAAAGCCACATAAGATGAAAAAACAGTAATTCTAGCAACAAATTTGCTCACAGATTAACATGGCTTTAGATGTCGGCAAAATCAGATATTGTCCATTCTTATGTCTAACAAAAATAATTTATGCAGCTTATTATTATTATTATTATTTATTGCATGCCTTTTAAATAATAAACCTTAAAAAATTTCAACATCATTAAAAATTATTGAAATTATATATATATATATATATATATATATATATATATATATGTATGTATATATATATATAAATTAGTTTAACATTTTAATACATTTTCATGTATAGCTTAATAACTTTAATAAAATTATATACACTCCTTCACATAATTATAAGGAGACCCGTTTTTCTATATTAACTAAACACTGAACACTATTATTTAAACAAATATATTTTTTATTAATTTGAATTTCATTAGTACATTTAAAAATGTTTTATCATTTTTCTATCTTAAAAAACTTTAAATATGGTAAAAAGATGATTTTTCAGGTGTTCACAATTACTCGTATAAGGACAGCTCGAATTTTATTAAATTTTTTCAGTTATTCTTTAAATTAATATTTTATGGGGTCTCTTTTTAGGGTGAAACAGTCAGACATTCTCTCTGGTATATATATATATATAATTTTTTTTTTTTTTTTAATATTCAGTTTCAATACCATTTCATATAGCATATATGATATTCTTAATACATTTAAACTATTTAAAATTGCTTTCCACTTGCATGCACTTTTCTAATATCATAAGTTAAGGTTTTTTCAACTTTTAGGCCATGGGAAAGGCAATAACACAAAAGTTTCTTTCTTCAAACTATTTCCTATTGCTCTAAAAGTAGAGCAAAAATGAAAAAAATATTATTACCCCCCAAAATCTAACAAAAATCTGATAATTCCACGTTTAAAATTTGCGGATATTCTCTTGATGTTCATAATAATAGAAAAAATTATTAAATTCATTCTTCCTTCAGTAGAAGCAGCTCCCCAAAGCACCATAGATCCACCTTTAAAATGCCCGATTCATATCTGCCTTTAAAAAATCTGCTCTGTCTGTCGCTATCTTCAGATCGTGCCAGTAACTGTTAAAACCATTTGGTTAATCAAGAATAAAATGTTTTTCATCCGAAAATGCAACATTTTACCATTTAATGTTGTCTTTGTTCAACTTTAACACAGACGTTCTTTCCCCCATTAAATGCTGATTGATTATTACAGGTTTTTTATTCATTTTAACATATTATTAATTATTTTAAACAATAAATGTAGGGGGGGGGGATATGTGGAGATATTTTATTTATTTATTTATTTTTTTTTTTAAAGATCAGTGTGTGTGTTAAATAATGATTTTCTTTGCATTTGTGAGTATTTATTAATCTGAATTATCGACTTAAATATCTATAAATTTGTAGTTAAGTTAAGAATCTGAGCAAGAATGTACTTGATTTTCTTAAGCTATGTTGGCAGGTATGGTAATACATATTGTAAATGTATTTCAGATTTAAAAAAAATACAGAAAACTGTATTTTGTTCTACGTTATTTGATAAAATATGGATAAAATTCTAAGTTTTAAGTGCAATGAAAATTTAATTTCAAATTGCTATGAAGAAAAGTTTTGCTTCTTTTCTTAATAAAGCAGAATTTGCAACAAATTTAAAAGATAGTGTTTAATTAAATATCACTGGCTGTATTTTCTTTTCTTTATTTTGCGTATTTTAAATTAATGTTTTTAATATGCATAACCTCAATATTTTATTTCTTTTCACCTTGAAAGATAAGTGATTTATTTGAAGAGTATTATTTTTTATAGAATTTTTTTTTTTTTTGTAAATTTATATATTTTTTTCATTTTGGTGTTTTTTTTTTTTTTTTTTTTTGTTCTGTATAAAATCAGAGTCTGTTTGTTAAAAATGCCAGTTAATAAAATATACTATTTTTTTTTTTTTCCCGGAAAAAACTACTGTTTTTTAAAGTTGAAAGGTTAGCAAGTATGATTGTTACAACGGATTAAGTCTTTTCCCCTGCATCGCTTATCTTGTTGTGAAAGTAAATTCACTCACTTTCAGTAAGGTCAGTCTTGGCGAAGACGACTTTACGACTTTGAAGACGAATTTGTGGCCAAATTTGGTGAAAAATGGAAGTTTAGGGTTCCTGATTTTACGAAGCTCTACTATGCACGGTAGCCAGATCTAGAACTTCCCATGGGCTTCCAGGTGGAATTACCGCCAAATCCCAAGGTATAAATAGAAGTAGGTGACTTCTGCGGGAGAAGGTGTAGTCACTGCGACTCAGAGTTGCTCAGAGACCTATTCTAAGCAATTGCACTTTGGAGATTGTTCTCTAAGCGATTGAACTTAATGTAACTCTCTCTCTCTCTGTATTTCTATCTATCTATCTATAATATACATATATATATATTGCGTCTATGCCAGGTCTACTTGTTTCAACAGTAGACTACTGGCTTTTAACTGTTTCTACTGGTCTACTGGATTTTGTTAAACATCTACTGTTTTTCAGCAACGTACAAAAAATTGTAAAATTCAGCAATTTTTCTATAAATGTAGAGAGGAAAAATATGTGGAGATTTTCTTTTTTTCTTTTCTTTTTTTCTTTTTTTTTTTTTTTTTTTTTTTTTTTTAAAGAGCAGTGTGTGCTTTTCACCTTGAAAGATAAGTGATTTATTTGAAGAGTATTACTTTTTATAGATTTTTTTTGTAAATTTATATATTTTTCATTTCGGTGTTTTTTTTTTTTTTTTTTTTTTTTTTTTTTTGGTCTGTATAAAATCAGAGTCTGTTTGTTAAAAATGCCAGTTAATAAAATATACTATTTTTTTTTTCCCGGAAGAAAAAACTACTGTTTTTTAAAGTTGAAAGGTTAGCAAGTATGATTGTTACAACGGATTAAGTCTTTTCCCCTGCATCGCTTATCTTGTTGTGAAAGTAGTTTTACAGGCAAAGTGAAGAAAAAGGCAATTCACTCACTTTCAGTAAGGTCAGCCTTGGCGAAGACGACTTTACGACTTTGAAGACGAATTTGTGGCCAAATTTGGTGAAAAATGGAAGTTTAGGGTTCCTGATTTTACGAAGCTCTACTATGCACGGTAGCCAGATCTAGAACTTCCCATGGGCTTCCAGGTGGAATTACCGCCAAATCCCAAGGTATAAATAGAAGTAGTTGACTTCTGCGGGAGAAGGTGTAGTCACTGCGACTCAGAGTTGCTCAGAGACCTATTCTAAGCAATTGCACTTTGGAGATTGTTCTCTAAGCGATTGAACTTAATGTAGCTCTCTCTCTCTCTCTCTCTCTCTCTGTATTTCTATCTATCTATCTATAATATACATATATATATATTGTGTCTATGCCAGGTCTACTTGTTTCAACAGTAGACTACTGGTTTTTAACTGTTTCTACTGGTCTACTGGATTTTGTTAAACATCTACTGTTTTTCAGCAACGTACAAAAAATTGTAAAATTCAGCAATTTTCCTATAAATGTAGAGAGGAAAAATATGTGGAGATTTTCTTTTTTTCTTTTCTTTTTTTCTGTTTTTTTTTTTTTTTTTTTTTTTAAAGAGCAGTGTGTGCTTTTCACCTTGAAAGATAAGTGATTTATTTAAAGAGTATTACTTTTTATAGATTTTTTTTTTTTTTTGTAAATTTATATATTTTTCATTTCGGTGTTTTTTTTTTTTTTTTGTCTGTATAAAATCAGAGTCTGTTTGTTAAAAATGCCAGTTAATAAAATATACCTTTTTTTTTTTTTTTTTTTCCGGAAAAACCTACTGTTTTTTAAAGTTGAAAGGTTAGCAAGTATGATTGTTACAACGGATTAAGTCTTTTCCCCTGCATCGTTTATCTTGTTGTGGTGAAAGTAGTTTTACAGGCAAAGTGAAGAAAAAGGCAATTCACTCACTTTCAGTAAAGTCAGCCTTGGCGAAGACGACTTTGCGACCAAATTTGATGAAAAATGGTAGTTTAGGGTTCCTGATTTTACGAAGCTCTACTATGCACGGTAGCCAGATCTAGAACTTCCCATGGGCTTCCAGGTGGAATTACCGCCAAATCCTAAGGTATAAATGGAAGTAGTTGACTTCTGCGGGTGAAGGTGTAGTCACTGCGACTCAGAGTTGCTCAGAGACCTATTCTAAGTAACTGCAGTTTGGAGATTGTCCTCTAAGCGACTGAACTTTGTTCGTAAGCTGGCGAAGATTTCTGTTCTGGAGCATTCGATGTTATTTCCTTTACTCCTGTGGACCAAGTGATTGCTCCTTTGGATTGTTCCAGAACATTAATTGAATAGAGACTTTTGCGATACGAGTGACAGCTTCATTAGATTGCTACTGGAATATTCGATGAAATGAAAGTACTATTTAACTGTTTTAAGAATATTCGTTGTAATCACAGTCTTGTTGTACTGATTCGAGAAATTATGTTAAATAAAGAACATTTATTGACCAGAACCAGTTCGGATTTATTAGGTATTAATTCTTGATGTACCTCGAAGTACATTTTAAGTGGTGTTTTGCGTTTCTCTGACTGTACAAAATGTGGTGTGTACACAATTTACAGACAATATGCAGGCGTATCCAAAATTAAGCGAATACACCTTTTTACTTTCTCTTACCCATAAGGTAGAGAAAGTATTGTTTTTGGGTCAAATTTTCGAACGCGAGATTTTTTTATATTTACACGTTTTGAGGTCCCCTGAATACGAAAATCATGTTTTTAGCAAATAGTCTGTGTGTATGTCTGTATGTCTGCATGTCTGTGTGTCTGTCTGTTATCAGCATATCTCAAAAACAAATTATGGCAGAAAGTTCAAACTTGGTATTCTAGATATGTATCATATAGGGATGCTACAGTAAGCTCTTCGTTAAGATCAAGCAAATGGTTCGTGTACAGGGACAATCAAGAGAATTCTAATACATTACGTCTATGGGGGAAATTGCAGGAAATTAGAGTTTAACGTCTATAGACTGCACTAAAACAAATGAAACGAATATATATTTTTTGTAATAGAGATAGTTAACTGGGAATTTTTTTTTTTTTTTTTTTTTTTTTTTGTGTATGTAGGAGCCTCACCTCCCCCCCCCCCCCCCTGGGGGAAGTTCCCCCTCGAGGGGAGTAAATTTCCATGACGGGTATCTTTCAAAAGAGCTTGCCAATACCTTTAAAACGAATGGTTGAACCATCGATCTGCGATAATTTAAAACAAAGTTATCGATTTTTTTTTTTTTTACTTTTAAATCGTACTTTTTTTTTTTTTTTTTTTTTTTTTTTTTTTAATATTGAGAATAAAATGGACTTTTTTGGATATTTGGTATTATATTACTTCTCTAATATGGAAATCGTCTGCCTTATCATAAAAGATAATTTTTTGAAATAACAATTATAATAAATTATTTTTTAAAATAGAATTATTTTTTAATAACCGAATTAAATTCTATATAAATGTAGGTGTATTAATGAAACGGGGGGTTGAGGGGGGCGGTAGCCCCCTCACACAGAACTAATTATCATATAAAACTCTTCAGAAGCCTAATATGAATTGTTTAACATAGGTTTACATAACAGTACTCGTTATCTTACCTATTAATCTGCAACCTGTATTTATAGTATTAAATTTCAGGGTAAGAGAAAGTCGTGTGAGTGACACACCAGATTATTCTTTGAATATAATTGATGAAAGTACTTTAGCAAATTATATTTTATTCCCTTACTCATATGGTAAGCAAAGTATTGTCTAAAGTCCAATTTTCCGCATTCAGTTTTTACTATAATTCATACATGGTAATATTTATAATTTATTCCGGAGTACTATGAGACCCACCCTTTTTTTTACATCAGTATATTTTAAAAGCATTTTTCTTCTTTCCTCACTGTCATTACACATTGGGAAAAATTTCTCTAAAATCATTGTGATGTGAGAAAAAGAGCAGAACAGACAGTACTCCGGTATAAAATATATAAATGTTACTAGGTATATATAATCACACTCTTTGAGATCCCTTGAATAAAGAAAGAAAGCTTTAATGTTTCGTGTGTCGGTTACTAGAATAACTTAAAACGAATTGAAGGAAATTTAAATTTGGTATTATGAAGATGATATGGGGATACTGCTTTATAACTCTGAGTAAGAAAAATGTAAGTTTTTTCATATGATACGATTAAATGTTCTCTGGATAATTTGAACCAAATATTTCATAACTATAAATTATCCCTAACAAAAGAGTTAAGTGTAACACGTGTCTACCACCCTAAATGTTTAATAAATACATAGGTTCAATAATTAAACAAAGAACTGAGAGAACGGCAGCCCCTCTACCCAATATATATAATATATAAAAAGAAAATTTTTAAACTAGCAAGGTAGAAGAAAATACCCCACCAGATTTCTTTAAATTCATGTTTATTCATAGTTATTTATAATAATTATTATTAACATTATTCTTATTTTACTTTTACAGAAACTGAATTCTTTCCTAATGCTGTAGCTCATATACCATTGTTATGACTGCAATTGTCTGAACGCCTCTAACCTCGTCCGAAAAGGGGGGACAAAAGAATTCTTTCATGGCATCTTTCATCCCTGCTCATTTAAATTATTTTTAAGGACAGTACATTCCTTATACCATATAATAATATAAACCAAAAAACGTAATAACAGATTGAAAAGACGAATACTTTCTTCACAAAATGGGAAAAGAAAAAAACTCTTTTGCTAAAAGTTTAAACAAAAATTAAAAAATCCAATTAGTTTAAATCGTGGTCTTTGCCAACCATAATGTCATGCTTTGCTGCCGGACGGAGTAATTGAAACTGGAGGGTATCCAAATTACAGGAGTTTCACTCGTCAGACATCAACTTCCATCCTCTGATCAGATATTACATTAAAGAAAATTCCACCTAGACAGTCCGAAAAAGAAAAAAATAAATAAAAGTGCTGATAATAAAAAAAAGTTCACTACAGCCTTGCCTGCTCTTACCAGCCAAGACAATGGCCAAGTCTAAGGGCCGACGGTGGTCGAATCCAAGGGTAAAGGGTAGACTCTGTAAAAGATACCGTAACACCAGTTAGGATACGCTTCGTTGATCAAGTACCTTCAAAATGTAAAATGTAAAGCTAATTTGGCGAAGGCATCACCTGTGTTTGGCGATTAATATTCATAAACAACAAAAAGAATTTTAAGTTAAATAAATAAATATATATATATATATATAATATATATATATTTAAGATATCATGATAAAATTTAGCTTTTAATAGATACATGATAATACCAACACCCCAAATATATATATCAAAACTATAGAAAAACTAAAGAAAAAAAATTTTTTTTCGTCTAATTTTTCAGGATTTGAAATTTACTACAAAAAATATTTCGTAAGAATTTAAGAGATTAGTTCCGTTATTGCTTGTCTCTCTGTTATTTATTTATTTATTATTTCTCTGTTTTTTTTATTTAATAAATATATAAATAAGTAAACAAATAATTGTTTTTTACTGATAGTTTTCAATTATATTCTTGTCTTTAATAGTGTCAATGTGGGTAGGAAAAATTGCACTCTTTATGGGGACTTGGCACCAATGATCTTGTCATGTAAAAGCTTATATTTCCATTTTATATTTGTAAATCGAACTACATTAGGTTTGTTTGATAAAATATATATTTAAGAAACAATTCTCATGAATTTTGATACTTTTTTTTTTTTTTACATATTTAAAATCTTTAAGTAGCGTTTCCTCCGTTAGCATTTTTATTTTATTTTATTTTATTTTATTTTTTGAGCATTCATGATTTTTAAATGCTAAATCTTCTACAGATGAAAATATTTAGTACTTTTTTTTTGGTTGTTTAATAGAACCTTACCAAAAAGAATAAGGGGTAGGTTTTGCAATATATTTTAAAGAAAAAATATTAAAAATAAAAATATAACAAAAATCATATATATATATATATATATATATATATATATATATATATATGTATATATTTATTTAAATATTTACATAAATATGCACTTTTTATTTTTTTGCTCAAAAACTAATCAATAAATTTCAAAATCCACCCCCCAATTCGTTTACGCAGACTCTATTAAACATCCAAATATATACATATATATATATATACATTGATATTTTTTTTAAACGTAGTAAAAGCCATGCAACAGAAGATTTAAGACCCTTGAAACCACATAGACGCAAATAAGAATAAAATTTCATCAAATTTAATTTACCCGTGAAGACTCTTTGTTATTATAATTATTGAAACAATAAATTTTACTTTGTGATTTTTGATACAATAAATTTTACTTATTGATTTTTTTTTTTTTTTAATTTAATTTAATATCAAACTTACCTTAATATTATTAATAAAGTCTTTTTCTCAAATATTTGTAGAAATTTTAGCATTTTGAAGATCGTGAATTCATGAAAACGTAATTCAATGATTTCAAATCTGTAAAAAATCCATCAAAATCCAGAAAAATTATTGCCTGAATATATATATTACTGGTAAAACCTAATATAGTTCAATTTATAAAGATTAAATGGAAATATAAACTTTTATATGAAATTTCCAATGCTGCCTAGTCAAAGGTGCCGAGTTTCCTTAAATATATGTGTTGTCCCCCTGTTAGAGGTAGTGATGGCCGCCCATTGGGTGCCCCTTCACAAAAATTCATCAATTCGGCGACCCCCCGGTCAATGCTTGTGGCATGTGCGCCCCATTGAAAAAAAAAAAAAAAAAAAAAAAAAAAAAAACTAAATTACATCCAACAATAAAAGATGAATACAGATTGCAAAATTAAATAATTTTACTGTTTACGTTACATAAGAATAAGTACAGTATATACAAATATTTACATTACACATATTTAAATTTAGAAATATTCATTGCATGACATGTAGCTAGCCTATCATGATATACTATTGCTAAGAGACAAGCTCCTGTAAACAAACACAAACGTAAACCAATGACTTAAAACCGGATTTTTTGATTTTTTGACCGGATTTTTTTTTCATTTTAAAGGAATTAAATTAATAAATTGTAATTAATCTTGAGTTTTAATAAATTTAATCCTTTCTACTATATTGCCATATTTTCAGATAAACACAATAAATTAAAGAAAATATTTCCTTCCAAATGAATTAATTAAATAAATGAAAAATAAATAGTGTAACAGCCGGTGCTATGCGTTGCAGACTATGGAAATGAAAGAATAGATTTAAGAAAATGAAACAGAAAAGTAATTTGAGAAAAAAAATAAAAAATAAATAAATAAAATAAAAAATGAGGCTTAATAATGGATAGACTTGATAATAAAAAAAATTAAAATTCGAAAGAATCTCGATGAGGTGTACCCCTGCAGGATCCAAGCCACCCCTCTACCAAATTTTGTAGCTGAGTTCTGCAGTCTGAGCTACAGAGTACAGACAGTTACACACACTAAGAGACAAACACAGACACTACTTCTCTTTATTTATATAAAGTACTGATTTTTATGTTCTGTATTCTCATTGTAATATTTTTTTTAATTCGCAGTACTTTTTTTTTTTTTTTTGTTATATGAATTACTTTCTTACACATGCATACAGATTAAAGTTTTCGCGTACGTTGATTTCTCATTCTTCGTCTACATAATTAATTTTACTTCTCTCGTCACAATTTTTGACATTACTCCGGATCAGATTATCAGTTCTTTCAAAACGTAAAACGGAAAATAACTAGAATTAAATGTATAAAATTAAAAAAACGTCATCATCATTTCATCGCATAATAAAAAGAAGAAGAAGAAAAATCTCTATTATCTCCATCCAATTAAAAGTACTTCAAAGCAAAGAGAAAACGAATGATCTTAACTTCCTGATGCATCCATCATTGATTTGTCATCAATATAAAAGGAGAGGTTTTCTTATATTCAGCGGAGATTATCACATTTTGACAAGGAATCAAACTACCTTCAGGAATTGATGTCTGAAGCAATGTCAAAAGAAGACGATTCTTTTTTCTAAGACAGAGGGGCTGTAATCCGGTTACTTCATAGGTTGCGTTGAGAGCAGTGGTTATTAGTATTGTTATTACTGATGTTGTTCTTACTGTTGCTACAATGGATTAAAATTATTTTCTCACGATTATATCCTTTTGATTTCAGTACAAAACAATCCAGAAGCATCAATTAAGTAAAGAAATGTGCATACATGTTTGGTTACTAGACTGTCTTGTCTAATTCACTGCATTCAAATTGTTTTCAATAATGAAGAATTTCAGTATTTACTACATTGAATGTGTTTTAAATTCGAGTTGCACACACTATAACGCAGTTCAGTTTTCCATTACGATTTAATTGACTACGGCCACTATCTGCACCTAGAACGGTTTGTTAATTACGTAGAACATATAAATGTTCAATTTTGTAGATTTATTTGCATATTAAACATTAAAACCACTGTGTGAAAGGTGCTTTGTGTGTGCGTGTCGCATTCTCTTTTTTTTTTTTCTATACATCGTGTTTACATATTTTATTTTCAGAGCAGACAATATATATATATATATATATATATATTTAAACCAACATTGCTATTAACTTTTTGTTGCTCCATGATTAAAAATTTTCTCTCAGTTATTTAGTTAGAAATTTGAATTTAAATGGCCTCTTTTTCTTTTATTTTTGCTCATTTCGAAATAAAAGTATAATAATTACAAGATAAAAAGAACTTTTTATGTACTATGTTTTTAAATTTTCTGTTGACTCATATAAACGCTACCGAAGGCAGCGGGAACCCGGAAGAATTGGCTAAAAGTATAAAAAAAAAAGTCATTGCTATCGTGTTTTGAGCTATTATGAAAGTTTCAAATGGCTATAGCTGGGAAGTCAGTTAAAAATCAGTTGCAAGCTTTGTACGGATAACGCTGTCGAAGGCAGCAGAAACTCGAAACAGTTGGTTAAAAGTTTTTAAAAAAGGTATTTTCACCGTGTTCTGAACTATTCTGAAAGTTTCACATGTCTAGCTAGTCGGTAAGTTAGCTAAATAAATTTTCTGTCGAATCATATAAACGCTGCCGAAGGCAGTAGGGACCTGAAACAGTTGACTAAAAGTATTTTAAAAAATGTATTGTCACTGTGTTCTGAACTGTCCTGAAAGTTTCAAATGTCTAGCTAGTCGAGAAGTTAGTCAAAAATCGATTGCAAGATTTGTACTGGACAAATAAACAAACAAACAAGAAAATGGAACATTACTTTCATGTTTTAACAAATTTAAAAATACTTCGTACCCAGATTTTCTAATATCCAGAAAATAATACATTCTTCTTAAATTATAACATATATTTAAACTTTTTTTTTTTTTTTTTTTTTTTTAATGCATAAAAAATTCATTAGTAGTGTAATTTTGACAGTTGACCAACCGCTGCACCGCTGCACGGGCATGGGGCGTGGGGGGCTATGCTGCCGCGCCGTTATCTTATCAGCATCCGGGGTTACATGAGGCTGTTATCTATCTGACCTCCGCAGTCTTAAGAAAGGAAATCGTTATCTTTAATAATAATGAATATTATTTACATTAATTAATGAAGAATTATGGTAATTTGAAATATTTTAAACTTAGAAAAAAAAAAAAAAAAATTATGATTTTAAGAATTTCTTATGTTTGATCAGAGCTTTTTTTAAAAAATCCGTTTAAACATTTTTCTTATACGACCATGACTTTGCCATTTAGAAATTAGGTTAAATGGAGATAAATATTTTTTTTAATAAAGAGATAAGTGCATGATTTTGTGTTATATGTAGTAATAATTGTGAAATCCACTGCTTATCTTTGAAATAGAGTATTTAAAGAACTTTATCAGTGCACTTTCTTAAATTACAGGATGTTGATATTATCTTGGAATTTGTTTTTTTTTGTTTGGACTTCCATTTTATAATAAAATAGTTATATGTCAAATAAATAGAGATTCTTGTAAATGAGTTGTCTTAGAAATTTTGTGAAAGAAAATTGAAATAATGTGGTAAGTGCGTATTTTCGGATATATGTAGAAATAGTGATTATCTTTGCAATTCAGGAAATGGTTAAACATGTATTCATGAGATCTTGATTATACACTTTTAAATAGATAATGAGTTGTATTAGAAATTATGTAAGAAGATATTTTTATGTACTTAATTGTTAGATAAGTAGTTTTCGTTTAAATATATGTGATTTAGGATGAAACATTGATAGTGAATTCGCATAGATAATTACTGAGTTGCGATAACTGATAGCGTTTCCCAAATATTTAAAGTGTTAACCAATATCAGTTTTTTTTTTTTTTTTTTTTTTTCGGATAAAGTCTATTGATATATTTTTATCAACTTGCTACTTTTAGTGAAAAGTTTAATTAAGAATTAATTAATAATTGCGTCGAGGTTTTGAATGTGTAATGATAATATTTTTAGACATGTACTCATCTTTGATATGACGTAGAATTGAACCCGTCACCTTTTCAACTTAAGTGCTCATAGAGATATGAATTTACATTAATTATCGATTTTAAAATTAATTTTAAACTTAGAAAAAAAAAATGTGATTTTTAAAAAGAGAATTTTAATGATCGATGGTGTTAGTCGATCTCAGAGAATTTATTTTATTTTTTTTATTTTTAATAAAGAATTTAACGAGAGGCAATGTATTTCGAGGACTTAGCATTTTTCGCGATGGTCGGAAAATTTAATTGAATGAATTTAGGTGTTGTCATTCGGAGATTTATATTAGTAAATTTTTATAGAACATGTTGATTTAGGAGAAAATAATTATGGTATTATAAAATTAAGTGTTTTTATATACAGATATTTTTGAGCTACCATGACCCAATCGAAAGCATGTATTTTTAATAAATAGTATTATAAAATTAAGTGATATTTTTGAACTACCATGAAGCATGTATTTTTAATGATTATAAAATTAAGCACTTAATACGTCATACTACGATAAACTCATTTTGTTTGATTATCTTATATAGGATATACTTCTACTAAACTAGTTAAAAAACTTTTTTGAATTATTCACCTTAAAGTGAAAATACTATACTACAGAGTTAACATTTATTTAATTCATTAAAAAATGTGCTTCTTGAAAATAATGAGCTATCTAGAAGTATTTTTCATTGATATATTTATTTAATAATATTAATTTAAGAACTTTATTTTATAAATTAACTCCTATCAACCAATAACATTTTACCACACAACAGAGTTATAGTAGATTTTATTTAACTTATCATAAGCTAAAATCAAACCAGGCACTTCTTAATCTTATATTCATGTATTTGCATATTTTGTATATTTATGCATCCTTAAGTATTTTAGTTATGTAATATTTTAAAATGTGATTGGAAAAAAAAATATTTCGCATTATAAATGTAATTTAAGTTTATGCACGCACACACATAGAAAAATTTAATTATTTATTTTTTAATCTTAATAAATTCAAACGGAAATTTAAAAGTTAAGCATATGTACATTGCAAAATTGATTAAGATTTAATATTACAAACTTAATTATATTGAGTGAAATTATGATATAACTTATTAAATAAGTAATACTTGTAAATATTACAAAAATGTTGATACACATTAAGGTTTAATTGTTGCTTAGTTATATTTTATGTGCATATTTAGTACTTTTTGTGATGTAATGTAGCTTATTAGATGTCCAATAGTTATAAATGATGCAAAAATGTTGAAGTACATTAAGGTTTCATAGCTGCTTAGTTATATTTTATGTGCATATATAACACTTTTTAGGATGATATGCAACTTATTAGACGTACAATAGTTATAAATATTGCAAAAATGTTGAAGTACATTAAGGTTTAATAGTTGCTTAGTTATATTTTATGTGCATATATAGTACTTTTGTGACGTAATGTAGCTTATTAGATGTACAATAGTTATAAATGATATAAAAATGTTGAAGTACATTAAGGTTTAAGAGTTGCTTAGTTATATTTTATGTGCATACATAGTACTTTTTGTGATGTAATGTAGCTTATTAGATGTACAATATTTATAAATGATATAAAAATGTTGAAGTACATTAAGGTTTAATAGCTGCATACTTATATTTTATGAATTTATATAGTACTTTTTGTGATGATATGTGACTTATTAGGTGAACGATAATTATAAATGATGCAAAAATGTTGAAGTACATTAAGGTTTAATACTTGCTTAGATATATTTTATGTGGATATATAGTACTTTTTGCGATGTTATGTAACTTTTTAAATGAATAATACTTATAAATATTGCAAAAATGTTGAAGTACATTAAGGTTTAATACTTACTTAGTTATATTTTATGTGTATATAGTACTTTTTGTGATACAAAATTTTCTCGGGGGATAGTAGTTTTCAAGCGGTTTTAACCACAGGAATACACTCTGTTTAAGATAGAAATAGATGCACTAGTATTGAACATGCTGGCTTCTTTTATGGTCACGTGATCCAATCAGAAGCATGGATTTTTAATAATTGTAAAATTAAGTGATTTTAGTATACAAGTTTCGGAAAAAAACATGAAAAACTTCAAACGAATAGTCTACAAGCTTTAAAATCTGTGATGCGCAAATTATTTGTTTTAACATGTTGATAAACTGGATTACATTAAAAGGTTTGGGTATTAAAATGATACATATTTGGCGAGATTAACAAGGTTATAAAAAATTTGGGTGCTTTCCTAGTGTACGAATTTAGGTTATATTTGGCGTGATTTCGCCGATAATTACAAATTTGATGGTAATCCTACAGTATAAATGCAGTTGCAAAGAAATTTTTGTCAGTTGCTGCTGTATTTTTGAGGAGCGCGCACGTTTAATTTTGTAACTTGGATTCTGTGTAACACCGTACTTTGTAGTGAGAGATGGATTTACCGAAGAAACACCTATTTCAAATGAGTTGTCATTAAGCTTGGATACTATGAAAGTACCAAAAACTTTTAGCTGTGTTTCTTGCAGTATGGTATTTAAACGAAAATGGGATTTGGCTCGTCATATAAAAATTCATCTGAATGAAAAATCTTTTATTTGCAATGTATGCCAGAAAGCATTTACCAGATCAGATAAGTTAAAGAGACATTTAAAAATTCATGAAAAGACACCCATAGAATACAGATGTGAACAATGTAGCGAATCCTTTAATCATAAATATCAGTTGCTGCTGCATATTAGAAAAAACCACCGAAAACCTTTGTTAGAACATCCATGCGGTCAATGTGCAGAAACATTTAGACAGAAATATAAATTATTGAAACATGTTAGAAGAAATCATCGAAAACCTCTGCCAGTACATTCCTGTAATGAATGTGCAGAAACATTTAGTCAGAAATATAAATTATTAGAGCATGTTAAAGAAAGTCATCGAAAACCCTCATCGCAAGGTGCATTGAAGCAAACGATGAAGTCTGACCGAGATTTGCTTAAGGAGAAAACTATACATTTTAAAAGAAAAAATGCTCTTAATACTTTTTTTACAATCACCACATTCGATAATAAAAACAATGATATGGATTTGTTGTCATTTTTTAATAATTTAAGAACTGACATTTTAAACGAATTAAACTTTCAATTAAATGAGAAAAAAGCATTTAAATGGTACACAAACGCAAAAGTTATCCTTAGACGTACCTCATCAGTTGGAGAAGAAGAGTATATTTCACCAAATTTTAGATCAAAAACTATAATAGCTCTTTTATCAAGTGATTTGGATAGTGATCTTGAAAGAGGTTTTAACAAGATGATAAAAAGTTTTGATGAATTTAATCAACGAGGATCTGGTTGGATATTATCAGAAATTATCAAATTAGAACTTTGTATGGCAAAATATCGACCCTTTTACTAAATATTGGTTGAATCTTAAAAATTATTGTAAGCTAACAAAAACTTTGTCACAAAAACGATTGTGTAAGAACGATGTCTGTAAAAATACTTATATAAAAATTATATATATATATATATATATATATTTTTCAGTTTATTACCTGATATGAAAGATTTTAAAGACTGAAATTTTATAAAAATTTTTAAAAAGTGAAAACTTTGTTACAAAAACGATTGTATAAAAATGATATATGTAAAAATACTTATATAAAAATTACATTTTTTAGTTTATTACCTGATATGAAAGTTTTTAAAGATTGAAATTTTAAAAAGTGGAAACTTTGTTACAAAAACGATTGTATAAAAATGATATATGTAAAAATCTTATAATTTGAAAAAATAAAAGTATGTGTATAAAAATTGTATTTTAAATTATTTATTTCATACAAAAATTTTGAAGTCTAAAATTTTAAGAAAAGTTTGAACTATAAACATTATTTATAAATTCACTTATATTAATGTAGAGGTATTTAAATAGAAATGTTTTATATTTATTTTAACTAAGTAATATGTTGTTTTTTTTTTTTTTTTTTTTTAACTATATATTTTATAAAAATGAAAAATGTTATTACATATATAAATTGTTATTTTATAGTAAATATAATCTTACCAATTTTAGAGATTGCATCAAAAAATCACAAACTTTGCAATTTTAGCATTAACCATTTCACATATAGTCTACGGAAATACTAACCTACTTAAAAGTTTAACTTTACTGCATATCTTAAACTAACTTATCAGATATACTGCATATATGGAATTAGGATGAACAAATTATCTGTTTTAGCACGTTGATAAACTGAAATACTTTATAAGATTTAACCATTAAAGTATCATATTTGACAAGATTTAGAATTCTTTTAGCGAAAATTTTTAATGTATTTGAGGATAAACTAGAATATTTTTCAAGATTTGGCTATTAAAATAACATATCTGCTAAGATTTGGCGAGATTTTTTTTAAAATGTATTTGGCAATAAATACTGATTTGGCATTAAACATAGAGTATAAATTCAGTCTCAGAGGAAAATTTAATCAGTTGCTGACTTGTTTTCGTGGTTCAGTTTTCATATAGCATTTTTAAAGTTTTACTTTGATTAATTTTATAATGGATCTATCTGAGGAAGTACAAGTTTCTGTTCATCAACAACCCTCTTCCTCATGTTTTGAAGATGAGAAGTTGTCTAATCGTTTAAAGTATAATGACACTTTACACTTTAAGGATGCAAAGCCCTTTATTTGCGATATATGTAAGAAAGCATTTAGGAGATCGTACGGTTATAAAAGACACTTAAAAACTCATGAAAAACCTCGCATAGGATATGGGTGTGAATACTGCATGGAAAATTTTAGTCGTAAACGGGATTTTTTAAAGCATAATGCAAAAATTCATAAAAAGACTTTGCATAATCACAGTTGTGATGAATGTAGTGAAGTGTTTAGGACTAAACAAGATTTATTGAATCATAAAAAAATGCTACATCGAAAGGTTTTACCTGAATATCTATGTGTAGAATGCAACGAAAGTTTTCGATATAAGTATGAATTATTACAACATAACAGAAAAAATCATCGTAAAGATTCTTCTGCTTACGTATGTACAAAATACAATGAACGAAATACTCTCAACTTAGACAGTGAAAATATGAACTTAACGAATTTTTTGAATAATTTGAATACTGCTTTTTTAACCAACACCTATTCTTTAGCCAAAAGCTTTCATGATGAAAATAACAATACGTATTTTTTAATATTTTTAAATAATGAAAATATGAATACCGAACGCATAACACAAAATATTGACTCACCAACCAACAACTTTGAGAGTGTAAATGCGAACTTAACGAATTTTTTAGATAATCAAAATAATGTTTTCGGTTCATCAACCAGTGAAAATGTGATCTTATCAAATGTTTTGGATGATAATGAAAATGCATACAACGTTTTACCCACTGCTAATGGAAATATGAATACTGAATGTTTGACACAAAGTAATATTTATGACTCACCAACGAACAACTTTGAGAATATAAATGTGGACTTTACGAATTTTAATGTAGAGTGTATGAGTAATCAAAATAATTTTTCACCGGTGAGTGTTGATAACGACTTGTTGACATTTTTGGATAATTTTAATGTAGAATGTATAACTCAATGTAACCTTAACGATTCAACAACAATTTAGATTTTTATGAACCTGTTTTTATATTGATAATAATAATGTAAAATAAATTATTTTAATCAAAAATTGTGTTTTTATTAGGAAATTACTTTCTACACATCATTTTATATTACAATAGATACGTTAAGTCACGAAAAAAAATCTTAACATGTGTAAATATATTTTTGCTTTCTTATTAACTAAATCGTTTAATACAATAAGACTTGGTGATTTTAATTCGTTTTAAAGAAATTCTCCCCCAACAAATTGGAATGGGACGAAGTGACTTATAAAAACCGTAAAATAAAGAACTCTAATATTGCTGATTTATTAAATATTTTCTACGAATAAGAAAGTGCCTATCAATGCACAGGGCGAATTGTTGCAAGCTCTTAATGATATGTCTAAAACCTTTATTAAAAACAAATTTTTGTTATCTTCTGTACCCAAATGTAGCCCCACCTATTGGTTAAATTTTTAATATAAAACACTGGTCTCTTTATTTATGTTTAAATAAATGATATAAAACCTGGACTTACCTCAACACAGTTGTTAATTTGCGTCCTTCTCTTCTACTCGCACGGTGTGAAATGAGCGATAACGCTATTTCTTATCAAGATCACGTGGTAAGCTTTCTTATCTACTATGTCACGTGACATTGTCTAGTATGACGTATCTAGCACGTATCTACTACGTCACATATACTACATTAGTGTAGGGTTTGTGTTTAGCTTACTACGTCATAGTATACAATGTCATGTGACGTAGGTAGCTTACTACGTCATACTAGACAATGTCACGTGACATAGTAGATAAGAAAGCTTACCACGTGATCTTGATAAGAAATAGCGTTATCGCTCATTTCACACCGTGCGAGTAGAAGAGAAGGACGCAAATTAACAACTGTGTTGAGGTAAGTCCAGGTTTTATATCATTTATTTAAACATAAATAAAGAGACCAGTGTTTTATATTAAAAATTTAACCAATAGGTGGGGCTACATTTGGGTACAGAAGATAACAAAAATTTGTTTTTAATAAAGGTTTTAGACATATCATTAAGAGCTTGCAACAATTCGCCCTGTGCATTGATAGGCACTTTCTTATTCGTAGAAAATATTTAATAAATCAGCAATATTAGAGTTCTTTATTTTACGGTTTTTATAAGTCACTTCGTCCCATTCCAATTTGTTGGGGGAGAATTTCTTTAAAACGAATTAAAATCACCAACTCTTATTGTATTAAACGATTTAGTTAATAAGAAGGCAAAAATATATTTACACATGTTAAGATTTTTTTTCGTGACTTAACGTATCTATTGTAATATAAAATGATGTGTAGAAAGTAATTTCCTAATAAAAACACAATTTTTGATTAAAATAATTTATTTTACATTATTATTATCAATATAAAAACAGGTTCATAAAAATCTAAATTGTTGTTGAATCGTTAAGGTTACATTGAGTTATACATTCTACATTAAAATTATCCAAAAATGTCAACAAGTCGTTATCAACACTCACCGGTGAAAAATTATTTTGATTACTCATACACTCTACATTAAAATTCGTAAAGTCCACATTTATATTCTCAAAGTTGTTCGTTGGTGAGTCATAAATATTACTTTGTGTCAAACATTCAGTATTCATATTTCCATTAGCAGTGGGTAAAACGTTGTATGCATTTTCATTATCATCCAAAACATTTGATAAGATCACATTTTCACTGGTTGATGAACCGAAAACATTATTTTGATTATCTAAAAAATTCGTTAAGTTCGCATTTACACTCTCAAAGTTGTTGGTTGGTGAGTCAATATTTTGTGTTATGCGTTCGGTATTCATATTTTCATTATTTAAAAATATTAAAAAATACGTATTGTTATTTTCATCATGAAAGCTTTTGGCTAAAGAATAGGTGTTGGTTAAAAAAGCAGTATTCAAATTATTCAAAAAATTCGTTAAGTTCATATTTTCACTGTCTAAGTTGAGAGTATTTCGTTCATTGTATTTTGTACATACGTAAGCAGAAGAATCTTTACGATGATTTTTTCTGTTATGTTGTAATAATTCATACTTATATCGAAAACTTTCGTTGCATTCTACACATAGATATTCAGGTAAAACCTTTCGATGTAGCATTTTTTTATGATTCAATAAATCTTGTTTAGTCCTAAACACTTCACTACATTCATCACAACTGTGATTATGCAAAGTCTTTTTATGAATTTTTGCATTATGCTTTAAAAAATCCCGTTTACGACTAAAATTTCCCATGCAGTATTCACACCCATATCCTATGCGAGGTTTTTCATGAGTTTTTAAGTGTCTTTTATAACCGTACGATCTCCTAAATGCTTTCTTACATATATCGCAAATAAAGGGCTTTGCATCCTTAAAGTGTAAAGTGTCATTATACTTTAAACGATTAGACAACTTCTCATCTTCAAAACATGAGGAAGAGGGTTGTTGATGAACAGAAACTTGTACTTCCTCAGATAGATCCATTATAAAATTAATCAAAGTAAAACTTTAAAAATGCTATATGAAAACTGAACCACGAAAACAAGTCAGCAACTGATTAAATTTTCCTCTGAGACTGAATTTATACTCTATGTTTAATGCCAAATCAGTATTTATTGCCAAATACATTTAAAAAAAAATCTCGCCAAATCTTAGCAGATATGTTATTTTAATAGCCAAATCTTGAAAAATATTCTAGTTTATCCTCAAATACATTAAAAATTTTCGCTAAAAGAATTCTAAATCTTGTCAAATATGATACTTTAATGGTTAAATCTTATAAAGTATTTCAGTTTATCAACGTGCTAAAACAGATAATTTGTTCATCCTAATTCCATATATGCAGTATATCTGATAAGTTAGTTTAAGATATGCAGTAAAGTTAAACTTTTAAGTAGGTTAGTATTTCCGTAGACTATATGTGAAATGGTTAATGCTAAAATTGCAAAGTTTGTGATTTTTTGATGCAATCTCTAAAATTGGTAAGATTATATTTACTATAAAATAACAATTTATATATGTAATAACATTTTTCATTTTTATAAAATATATAGTTAAAAAAAAACAACAACAACAACATATTACTTAGTTAAAATAAATATAAAACATTTCTATTTAAATACCTCTACATTAATATAAGTGAATTTATAAATAATGTTTATAGTTCAAACTTTTCTTAAAATTTTAGACTTCAAAATTTTTGTATGAAATAAATAATTTAAAATACAATTTTTATACACATACTTTTATTTTTTCAAATTATAAGATTTTTACATATATCATTTTTATACAATCGTTTTTGTAACAAAGTTTCCACTTTTTAAAATTTCAATCTTAAAAAACTTTCATATCAGGTAATAAACTAAAAAATGTAATTTTTATATAAGTATTTTTACATATATCATTTTTATACAATCGTTTTTGTAACAAAGTTTTCACTTTTTAAAAATTTTTATAAAATTTCAGTCTTTAAAATCTTTCATATCAGGTAATAAACTGAAAAAAAAAAAAAATATATATATATATATAATTTTTATATAAATATTTTTACAGACATCGTTCTTACACAATCGTTTTTGTGACAAAGTTTTTGTTAGCTTACAATAATTTTTAAGATTCAACCAATATTTAGTAAAAGGGTCGATATTTTGCCATACAAAGTTCTAATTTGATAATTTCTGATAATATCCAACCAGATCCTCGTTGATTAAATTCATCAAAACTTTTTATCATCTTGTTAAAACCTCTTTCAAGATCACTATCCAAATCACTTGATAAAAGAGCTATTATAGTTTTTGATCTAAAATTTGGTGAAATATACTCTTCTTCTCCAACTGATGAGGTACGTCTAAGGATAACTTTTGCGTTTGTGTACCATTTAAATGCTTTTTTCTCATTTAATTGAAAGTTTAATTCGTTTAAAATGTCAATTCTTAAATTATTAAAAAATGACAACAAATCCATATCATTGTTTTTATTATCGAATGTGGTGATTGTAAAAAAAGTATTAAGAGCATTTTTTCTTTTAAAATGTATAGTTTTCTCCTTAAGCAAATCTCGGTCAGACTTCATCGTTTGCTTCAATGCACCTTGCGATGAGGGTTTTCGATGACTTTCTTTAACATGCTCTAATAATTCATATTTCTGACTAAATGTTTCTGCACATTCATTACAGGAATGTACTGGCAGAGGTTTTCGATGATTTCTTCTAACATGTTTCAATAATTTATATTTCTGTCTAAATGTTTCTGCACATTGACCGCATGGATGTTCTAACAAAGGTTTTCGGTGGTTTTTTCTAATATGCAGCAGCAACTGATATTTATGATTAAAGGATTCGCTACATTGTTCACATCTGTATTCTATGGGTGTCTTTTCATGAATTTTAAATGTCTCTTTAACTTATCTGATCTGGTAAATGCTTTCTGGCATACATTGCAAATAAAAGATTTTTCATTCAGATGAATTTTTATATGACGAGCCAAATCCCATTTTCGTTTAAATACCATACTGCAAGAAACACAGCTAAAAGTTTTTGGTACTTTCTTAGTATCCAAGCTTAATGACAACTCATTTGAAATAGGTGTTTCTTCAGGTAAATCCATCTCTCACTACAAAGTACGGTGTTACACAGAATCCAAGTTACAAAATTAAACGTGCGCGCTCCTCAAAAATACAGCAGCAACTGACAAAAATTTCTTTGCAACTGCATTTATACTGTAGGATTACCATCAAATTTGTAATTATCGGCGAAATCACGCCAAATATAACCTAAATTCGTACACTAGGAAAGCACCCAAATTTTTTATAACCTTGTTAATCTCGCCAAATATGTATCATTTTAATACCCAAACCTTTTAATGTAATCCAGTTTATCAACATGTTAAAACAAATAATTTGCGCATCACAGATTTTAAAGCTTGTAGACTATTCGTTTGAAGTTTTTCATGGTTTTTTCCGAAACTTGTATACTAAAATCACTTAATTTTACAATTATTAAAAATCCATGCTTCTGATTGGATCACGTGACCATAAAAGAAGCCAGCATGTTCAATACTAGTGCATCTATTTCTATCTTAAACAGAGTGTATTCCTGTGGTTAAAACCGCTTGAAAACTACTATCCCCCGAGAAAATTTTGTATCACAAAAAGTACTATATACACATAAAATATAACTAAGTAAGTATTAAACCTTAATGTACTTCAACATTTTTGCAATATTTATAAGTATTATTCATTTAAAAAGTTACATAACATCGCAAAAAGTACTATATATCCACATAAAATATATCTAAGCAAGTATTAAACCTTAATGTACTTCAACATTTTTGCATCATTTATAATTATCGTTCACCTAATAAGTCACATATCATCACAAAAAGTACTATATAAATTCATAAAATATAAGTATGCAGCTATTAAACCTTAATGTACTTCAACATTTTTATATCATTTATAAATATTGTACATCTAATAAGCTACATTACATCACAAAAAGTACTATGTATGCACATAAAATATAACTAAGCAACTCTTAAACCTTAATGTACTTCAACATTTTTATATCATTTATAACTATTGTACATCTAATAAGCTACATTACGTCACAAAAGTACTATATATGCACATAAAATATAACTAAGCAACTATTAAACCTTAATGTACTTCAACATTTTTGCAATATTTATAACTATTGTACGTCTAATAAGTTGCATATCATCCTAAAAAGTGTTATATATGCACATAAAATATAACTAAGCAGCTATGAAACCTTAATGTACTTCAACATTTTTGCATCATTTATAACTATTGGACATCTAATAAGCTACATTACATCACAAAAAGTACTAAATATGCACATAAAATATAACTAAGCAACAATTAAACCTTAATGTGTATCAACATTTTTGTAATATTTACAAGTATTACTTATTTAATAAGTTATATCATAATTTCACTCAATATAATTAAGTTTGTAATATTAAATCTTAATCAATTTTGCAATGTACATATGCTTAACTTTTAAATTTCCGTTTGAATCTATTAAGATTAAAAAATAAATAATTAAATTTTTCTATGTGTGTGCGTGCATAAACTTAAATTACATTTATAATGCGAAATATTTTTTTTTCCAATCACATTTTAAAATATTACATAACTAAAATACTTAAGGATGCATAAATATACAAAATATGCAAATACATGAATATAAGATTAAGAAGTGCCTGGTTTGATTTTAGCTTATGATAAGTTAAATAAAATCTACTATAACTCTGTTGTGTGGTAAAATGTTATTGGTTGATAGGAGTTAATTTATAAAATAAAGTTCTTAAATTAATATTATTAAATAAATATATCAATGAAAAATACTTCTAGATAGCTCATTATTTTCAAGAAGCACATTTTTTAATGAATTAAATAAATGTTAACTCTGTAGTATAGTATTTTCACTTTAAGGTGAATAATTCAAAAAAGTTTTTTAACTAGTTTAGTAGAAGTATATCCTATATAAGATAATCAAACAAAATGAGTTTATCGTAGTATGACGTATTAAGTGCTTAATTTTATAATCATTAAAAATACATGCTTCATGGTAGTTCAAAAATATCACTTAATTTTATAATACTATTTATTAAAAATACATGCTTTCGATTGGGTCATGGTAGCTCAAAAATATCTGTATATAAAAACACTTAATTTTATAATACCATAATTATTTTCTCCTAAATCAACATGTTCTATAAAAATTTATTAATATAAATCTCCGAATGACAACACCTAAATTCATTCAATTAAATTTTCCGACCATCGCGAAAAATGCTAAGTCCTCGAAATACATTGCCTCTCGTTAAATTCTTTATTAAAAATAAAAAAAATAAAATAAATTCTCTCAGATCGACTAACACCATCGATCATTAAAATTCTCTTTTTAAAAATCACATTTTTTTTTTCTAAGTTTAAAATTAATTTTAAAATCGATAATTAATGTAAATTCATATCTCTATGAGCACTTAAGTTGAAAAGGTGACGGGTTCAATTCTACGTCACATCAAAGATGAGTACATGTCTAAAAATATTATCATTACACATTCAAAACCTCGACGCAATTATTAATTAATTCTTAATTAAACTTTTCACTAAAAGTAGCAAGTTGATAAAAATATATCAATAGACTTTATCCGAAAAAAAAAAAAAAAAAAAACTGATATTGGTTAACACTTTAAATATTTGGGAAACGCTATCAGTTATCGCAACTCAGTAATTATCTATGCGAATTCACTATCAATGTTTCATCCTAAATCACATATATTTAAACGAAAACTACTTATCTAACAATTAAGTACATAAAAATATCTTCTTACATAATTTCTAATACAACTCATTATCTATTTAAAAGTGTATAATCAAGATCTCATGAATACATGTTTAACCATTTCCTGAATTGCAAAGATAATCACTATTTCTACATATATCCGAAAATACGCACTTACCACATTATTTCAATTTTCTTTCACAAAATTTCTAAGACAACTCATTTACAAGAATCTCTATTTATTTGACATATAACTATTTTATTATAAAATGGAAGTCCAAACAAAAAAAACAAATTCCAAGATAATATCAACATCCTGTAATTTAAGAAAATGCACTGATAAAGTTCTTTAAATACTCTATTTCAAAGATAAGCAGTGGATTTCACAATTATTACTACATATAACACAAAATCATGCACTTATCTCTTTATTAAAAAAAATATTTATCTCCATTTAACCTAATTTCTAAATGGCAAAGTCATGGTCGTATAAGAAAAATGTGTAAACGGATTTTTTAAAAAAAGCTCTGATCAAACATAAGAAATTCTTAAAATCATAATTTTTTTTTTTTTTCTAAGTTTAAAATATTTCAAATTACCATAATTCTTCATTAATTAATGTAAATAATATTCATTATTATTAAAGATAACGATTTCCTTTCTTAAGACTGCGGAGGTCAGATAGATAACAGCCTCATGTAACCCCGGATGCTGATAAGATAACGGCGCGGCAGCATAGCCCCCCACGCCCCATGCCCGTGCAGCGGTGCAGCGGTTGGTCAACTGTCAAAATTACACTACTTTCATTGCACAGATTGAGAAAAAGTAATGGCTGATATGGAAACAATAATAAACAGCATGACTTTAATTATCATAAAATTATGAGTATCTTTTATTTATCTTTTATTTTAATGTATAATTTAACATAGAAATATTAATTTATAATTTAACATAGAAATATAATAGAAACAATATTCTTAAATGAAAATATTATTCTCGAATTGTCTATACAGATATCAAATGAACATGAATCGAGTTTTCAATAAAACGTCAAATTTAAGTGAATGAAAGAAAAGTGAATTGAAAAATTAAAATAAGAAAACTTTATACCAGGGCCACTCTGAAAATTTTAAGATACCGCTAAATGGTGTATGTTAAAGTTGCAAAATCTGAAGAACGTTCAGAGTAGTCCCCTCCAAAATTAACGATTTTGTAGGCGAATTTTCCAACGATTAAATTCTTCAAGCCATCCATTTCTTAGAATCAAGGAAAGATATGTCTATATAGCTTCATTAATCTCATATTCGGAATGAAAATGATGAGCCCATAAATTTTCCTTCAGAATAAAAAAAATAGCCAAAAGTCACAAATAACAAAATCAGGGAAACAGGGTTGATGCTGTATCACTCTGATATGTGTCCCCCCCCCCTTCAAGAAATTTGACTATCAATCTTAAATGATACATGAAACATGAGTTTTATTACATTCACCTCTTGAAGAGTTTCTGGAAGACGCTTATGTGTACCTGTTCTGTTATCTGTACTTTTCTGTCCCTCCAGCTTGATGGCTTTGATCAGTCCTTACTTCTGTGAAGAAAACGGCATACTTTACTTTTCTCATTTATCGTTGTTTTTATACCATTGTTGATTTGGGGTCATATTCAAAGACGTATACTTTACTTTCTTGACGTGTTGGAACATCAAAACGGTATATTCGTTTCATTGTCGATAATGATTTTAGAAATAAGGCGGTACCATCATTAAGTAATTTTAATATTTCTTTACAGATTCTGATATAGTGCGCAATTGCGTATTTTGTTATTCTCTTAAATTATGGGATAAACGACAAACTATTTTTTTTTTCTCCATATGAAGTTAGTTTTTTACGAATTTATGTGTAGCTGCGGATTCAATGTTAAAGTTCCTTCTGTTTCATATGATAAGTGTCGAGATTATAATTGATGTTTCTTACGGTCGATACATTTTTTGGCACTATAGCTGACGAAGCTCTTCTTGTATATTCTACATCTAGAAGATAATTTCGACTTTTGTGAAAATCTGTAAAAAAATCTGAATACAGGGACACGAGATAGAACTTAATTTAAATATGGTAATTGAAGCCGCATTTCTTGATTATAACCTTACTTAAAAATCATAGAAAGTCACAGAGCGATAATTCTCTTGCATCAATTTCATTTTCTTTCCTTTCAAAATTTATTCTGAGACAGCTATATTGTAATAAATAATTTTTTTTAGCTCCTGTCGTCTGTCTTAAATTTACATGAAGAAGATGTCTAAAATGGTTTATGAAAAATGATTCTGTTAAAACGAAACGACCGTAATAAACCCTGCTTACTCATATCGTTTGTTTTGCCTAAATTTTCGCTCGTATATATAAACTATGTTAATGCATGTTTATGTTTTACTTGTCAAAGAAAGCTGTTGGACACAGAAATATGGAATTTTTGCAGAATATCAAAAATTTTCACTTTAAGGTGGGGTGGGGTGTAGTTGTTAAAGCTATCTAACCACGTGATGGTTTCTGACTTGGATGGAATGCTCTTTGTGAGGGTTTTTCTAAGGAATTCTAACCAGTATTCACACGAGTTTCGATGCAAAGCACCGAAAACTCCGTATGGACAGACCAACGAGTGCTACCTGGGTTTGAATCTGGCGCCACCCATAAATTATTTTAAGTAAAACCTTGAAATATATATATATATATATATATATATATATATATATATATCAACATTATTTTCTTATGCCTCATTATTATATTTCTTGACAAAAAACTCGGCTTTTCTTTGAAGGAGTATTCTTAAGAGCTGAATATGTCATCCATAAAGAATGGCCAGAATTATATCAATTCGAATTGATCATTAATATTTTTCAAACTATTTCTGCCAAAAAAATTGTATATACATATGTATATATATTTTCTTTTTCTTTCTTTCTTTCAAGAGAGAAGTTATCTCATAACATTTGCACTACAAACTAAAACAGAGCTTGGCTGAGTATGTGCTTGCCTCTAAAAAGTATTTTTTATTTTATTTTCCCTTTTTTAAGAACTGTATCTCTATTCCTTGTAGAAATTTATATGCACATCCCACTTATTAGCTATTAGGGTAATCAATTCTGGAACTTCTTTCCCATCATTATATAGCCAGACTCAGGTCGAATCTTCTATATTTAACCCCTTGTATTTCGAAAGACCTTGTCTTTTACGACAAATTCTCGCAGGTGATTCTAGACATAAACTTCACAACCTTAATTTTGATTGCTTGAAATAAAAGCAAAGCTACCTGGCTGGTGACAGGTGTTTTTTTCATCCGTACATGTAATTCTCAAACTTAATATTAAGTTTTTTTTTCTATAACCTTTGATTCTATTTAGCGTTTTGCAGGTGCTTATGAATGTCGCCAGTACTAAATCCATCTAATTAAATTATTCCTATCATCCTCATACATTATTCAATTATCCCGTAATTAGATATTTCTCAGAAGCTGTTTTCAAGGTTTTAAAAGCAAATAAATGGTGGGCTTTGAGTGAGTATGAGAAAGCAAGAAATTATTGAAAAATAATACAAATACAAATTTTGTGTGTATAAAACGCTACTTTTATTAACAATTTTTTTAAAAAAGGCTTGTAATCTGGATTTAAATTTAAATTCGCTGTCGACTTTTTTTTTTACTTTTAATGCTCTGATTATAATAAAATTGGAGTATCGAGAAATTCTAAAGCTATATATATAGAGAGAGAGATAGATAGATAGATAGATAGATAGATAGATAGATATAAAAGTAACGATTTTCTGACCAAAATTCCTTTAGAAAATAAAAAGAAACGAAAAGGATATTTTGTGAAAATTATATATTTCAAAACTCAACATAGTATAATTGCTATAAGTATAAGCTAAAATAGCTAAAAGTAGTTAGACATAAAAAAAAAAAAAAAAAAAAAAAATCAAAACTTTAAATAATTATTTATTATAAAATTGTTGGTTTTTAACTATTTTTTATGTGTGATGACTGCATTTGAATGCAATAAATAAATAAATAAATAAATAAAAATCAAAAAGAAATGAAAAAAGAAAAATTGTCAAAATTCTATCTACTCAAAAATTTATTTTTCAAAATTCAACATAGTATGATTACTATCATAGTAGTAAATATAAGCTAAAATATCTAAAAGAAGTTTAATAAGCCAAAACCTTGAATAATTTTTATCATAAAACTTTAAAATCATTTTTAAAAGGTAAGGAGGAATTTGAACGTAAAAAAGAATATTTTGTCAAAATTCTATTTTTGTGTTGAAAATTTCAAATTTAGAAAGAATTTTTATTTGCAAATGTTCTCTTAGGTATTGTTATTTTTAAAAAATATATTGACTATATTAGTTTTGGCACTAGGTAATTTTATCTGGATATTGGCTTGATATATGTTTTTGGGTCGCTGAATTCGAATTTTCAAATTCTCAACTTTAGATTTTCCTTGTGCGTTCCCCCCAATTTTGAAAAAAGACTTTAAAAATAAGTTTTATGGAATTTAAAAGAAAAAAAAAGTTTCACTTTCGTTTCTGGAAAAAAAAAAAAAAAAAAAAAAAAAAAAAAACTGTTTAATATTCTAAAAGTAGGCAAAATTTGCAACAAACTAAATATCATTACATTTTGGTGTATGATAAATTGGAAGCAAGTGGGCGCATCATAATTTCAACTGTTGCTCCGCTCTGACGTTATCTGGTCATATCGCTCTCTCTTTCTCAGCATTCTACCTCCTTTGGAGCTAAAACACCACTCATTTTTTCTAACCCCCCTCCCTTTTTTTATGTACATTTTGTTACCAAATAATTAATGTAATTGCTTAATAAAGTAATAATTATTAAGTTCAATCGAAAACTAAATATTTTTCAAAGATATTCAAGCTAATTTTCGTTTTTTAACGGCACCTAGAAAGAGGGAGTCGATTAAAACTGTGCCTTATTTGTTGAAGATCTTTCTTAATTGGGCAAAAAGTTTTTTTTTTTTCTTTTAAGGATAAAAGGTATGGAAAAAAAATTACAAAATTTAAATACATTTTTTTTTTTATATATATATGTTCAAAAGCTTTTTTCCCATAGAGTTATATTAAAAGTATTTATCATTCATGAAAAGCATCCATAACAGTACTTAAATTTAGCACAGTTAAAAATAAATAAATAAAAATAAATGCATGACACAGCTTAAATTCCAGCCCTAAATGCCTTCGCCTTTAATATACTTGAAGAATTTTTTAAGGCTTTGTAAATTAACGATGAATGTTTTTAATACCATATTCTATTAAAAAAATGCTTTTGTATACATATGAAAAATGTATGTTTGTTTCATTGTGATTACTGCAGCCTAAGTATGTTAAAATGTAACAACGAAAAAATTTGCTCTTAAATCGTAATGTGTTATTTTATTAATTCCTGTTTGCTGTTTATTTGTTGAGTCTCCGTAGAATATTTTAAGTACTATCATCATGTGATACAGAATTAGAATACCGAATTTGGATTTCCCGTTAATATCTGTATACTTATTGTGACGATAATAAGCACTCGAAGTTTTGGCTCAAAAAAGACCCAACGTTGTGAGGATGTTATTAGTAGATATCGTCAAAGCGAAGTAATAATATGAAGTTATAATGCGCCCATTTGTTTTCTATTCCCCTTCCAATTTATCGTACATCAAAATATAATAAGATTTACTTTGTTACAAATCTCGTCCACTTTCAGAATTTCAAACCAGTATTTCTTTTTCCAAAAATAATTTTATTTTCATCAAAAAACTGATTTTGGTTTTTTTTTTTTTTTTTTTTTTTTTTTTCAGAGACTCACATCCTCCCCCCCCCCCTCAAAAAAAAAAAAAAAATATATATATATATATATATATATACACAAAGGTCCAAATTTTTAATATAACAATATTTTAATTTAATTCTAAGAATTTTTAACGAGCAGCGGAAGAAATTATTTTTTAAAACTGAAAAATGTTATGCAACTGTCAAAGCTTTAAATCTCTTTTATTGAAAATAATAATAATAATAATAATAATAAACAATAATAATAATAATAATAAAAACTGAACTTTCTAGTAATTTTATTTATGAGATTTTTCGGAAAATTATATTAATATGGAGAACTATCACGCAGATGTTCTGCGCGGTAAAGGCTAGTATAAGATAAATTCACTGTGGAGGAAGAAATTTGTGCAATGCGTTTAAGAAAAATTCCATTTCAATAATTGTTACAACTACATTACACTTTTAAACAAAGTGTTCAAGTAGTAAACGTTCTATAGTTATCACTAATTGTCTATCTGTGATTAATCCTTATGAAACTATATAATAGAAAAAAAAAAAAAAAAAAAAAAAAAAAACGAAAAAAAAAAAAAAAAAATCTGTCGGTTGTTTCATAATTTATTATATTATCAACTTATTTATAATAAATACGACGTCATTTTTTCCAAAAATTTTTCGCGCATCTTACTTCAATTTTTGAAATAAATAAAACAAAATAAGTAAATAAAAATTGATTTTTTATTAACATGTAAGTAAATATATTTTTTATGTTAAGTAATAATAATAATAGAAGCGAGTTTTGAACTTTGTTTCATAAACCTAAAATTATTTTACCAAAGTTTTTAAACTTTAAAACTTCTTCACACACCATAAAATTGAAGACAGCAAAACCGGTTTCGAAAGGACGTGGACTTTCTTCATCAGGTGCAAAAAACGCGTGCTACTGAGTGTCCCCTTCCTCCCCCCTCTAGATTTTGCCCTGCTTTCAGTCTTGCTTAATCTTGAAACCGGTTGTGCTGTCTTTGATTTTATGGTGTGTGAAGAAGTTTCAAAGTTTAAATATTGAGAAGGTTTTTATTTGGTATTTTACCAAAGGATAACATGAATTGACTCTGAAAAAAGAAATATGTACAGTTAAAAAAAAAGGGTATTTCTTTTAAAATGAACTCAAATTATTCAGTAATTTTATTTAAGAGATTTTCTTAAAATTATATTAGGTATTAAATACTATCACGCATACGTTAGGATTGGGAAAGGGCAGTTGAATTATTAAAGCTTTACAGTATTAGCGTTGAATTATTAAAAATTTACTGTATTAGGATTTCCCCCCCCCCCCTCCTCCTGTTATATATAGGTGCTGTTAAAAATCAAATTGTTTGATTCTGAACTAAATGTTACAGTTTGACTGATATTATGCGCAGTTAGAGAAAATACATATTGTATTTTAATTTTCTTTACTTTCCTTCTTCTTTCCGTAATAGCAATAGAACCATATTAATATTTTAGACTTTGTATATACTGTAAAGCACCGTTTATGCATCTCTCGTTTATACGCTTTTTACATTTATGATACAGTCGGTAACAAAAGTGTCCGAACACTAGCAAAAATTCCTATGTAAAAAAAATACAGTTCATACGGTTTTGTTAAATAAATCCTTGTCGAATCCTCTTCTTAGTCAGTCTAAGAACATGATTCGATAAGGATTTATTTAACAAAACCGTATGAAGTGTACTTTTTTTACATAGGGATTTTTGCTAGTGTTCGGATACTTTTGTTACCGACTGTACGTAAGTAATGTACAGTCCTGGTTCATTCCTATTCATTTTAGTGCAAAAATGCTTCGTTTATACGCCACTCAGTATCGGCTATACGGTTTTTCTTTCTTTCTTTCTTTCTTTTTTTCCTTTTTTTTTTTTTTTTTTTTTTAATTCACAAAACTTCTTGACCGGTCATTACCCGATATTATTACATTATTAATTTTTCATTTTAAGTAAGGGAGACTTTTCCTAGAAAGCATCTGAAATGGAAAAAAAAGGACACTTTGTATAAAAATTACTGTCCGTTCAAAGGCCACAGTTCGGGGTTCTCCCCTCATCTGTAATATTTTACAATTTCACATATTTAAAAGAGGAAAAGAGGAGTTTTGAAGAGAGACATATTATGATGTATGTATATAAAACAACAGTTTTGGTTTAACTAACGTCGCAATTTTTATGTTGCCCCAAATTTTTTTTTTGGCCTAGAAGTACTCAGTTGAAATCTAATAAATCAAAAGAAAAAGAAAAAAAATAAATAAAAATACTGTAGTATTTTAAATATGTAGCAATATTTTTTAAATATACCCACATTAACCCCTGTACCTGGGGTTCCCTACTATCTTAAAAAATAGTAGGGAAATAAAGAATAGTAGTAATTTTATATCCCTACTATCTTAAAAAAATTTATTAATTAGCCTCTTCACATAAATTTTGTTTCGGTGACATTAAACTTGTAGCAATCAAAGTTTTATTTTTTTTATTTTGATTATACATCTTTTCATTTATGCATCCTTTTAAGTCATCGGTCCTTTGAAAATATAAACGGTGCTTTACTGTAGTTGTAAAAAGACAAAAATTATTAAAACGTCTTTTTTTTTAAAGAAAAAATCAGGAAAAAGTAAAATATAGATTTTATAATATATATATATATATATATATATATATATATAATCCGAATGTAATTATTACATATCGGAATAGTATCAGAATGATATAAAAATAATTAAAACGTCGCAAGAAATACTCGAACACTTTCAATACAGAGTTAGATAAGAAAATAAATACAGGGTGGCATTGACATTGTGATGCTACCATTCGCCCATGTAAATCATATCCGATTTCCGATCTCACTCCCACAAGTCTTTCTCCATTCATAAAACAAAACTTTACAACCTACTCACACATCAAAAGACTCATTGACAAAAATCGTCAACAATATGGTCATCAAAGGGTTATACGTTCAAAACACGATGACGCTTTCCGGTAGTCCCTTTAAATCCCTTGTGTCGGGGTGTGTGTGGTAAAAGGGAGGGGGTGTCCGATCAAAGGTCACCCCCAAGAGCAAACTTTCTCACAGAATCCAGGCTACGCTCCGCAGGTTGAGCGTTTGGATGCTTAAAGTCACCTGTTGGGAATTGTGACGTCAGGTATTTTAAGGCAGAAGGATGCTATAATTGGCAGATATTCGCTTTGTCTGAGAGAAACCAAAAAACGTGAATGAGTTTCGATTTAGAAAAATTGCTTCTCACAATTTTTTTTTATTTCTTTCTGTTACACGGAGCCAATTTTACAAACAGTTTAAATTATTAAAATTACTCCCCCCCCTTCCCTTTGATTTTACAGCCTAGTAATTTTGGGGAAAGTCCGACTCTACTACTATTCCGAGAAGTTTTCAAAAGATTTACTTGATAATTTATTTATTTATTTATTTTGCATTTCAAGGACATAGACAATGAATTTTCTAATATATTTCTTTTCTTTTAAATTAATAATAGTTAATTATAAGAGAACTTTACGCGAATTCTAAAGGTTAAATAAATAAATAAATAATAATAAAAAGTTTATCTGCAACCAGACTTTTTTCTTTTCTTTTTTTTTTTTTTTTTTTTTTAATTATTAAAATAAAATAATTTTTTCTTTAATCGTGATCTAGAAATACGTTTTTTACTGCGCAGTAGTAATTACTTTGTTTATTACTAAATAAATATTATCTTTATCTTTATATCAGATTACTAAGATAATGGTATTAAATAAAGATCTTCGAAAAGATGACATCTTCTATTTTTTCAATACATTTTATATCTATTATATATTATTATACTACAACAAAAAATTCCTTTTTTTTTTTTTCCAACTGGTTTTGAAAATAAATTTAAAAAATGAATTTATGGTAGATAATTATCACCAAAATTAAATTAATTAAATCTCCGTTTATGTATCTCCCATTTATACGTCTTTTATATACATACAGCTGTTATAATACAAAAATGTTTCGTACTTCATTTATTTCCATAATGTAGGACTAGTGTGGCGTAAAACACACTCAACTTAAACCTTAACCGTTACACTAATGAAACTAGTATTTTGTGGCCACCAGAAGACTTTCTTCTATATTTTCCTATACATATTCAATCAGTAACAATATTAAAAAAAAAAAAAAAAAAAAAAAAAAACGATTTTTTTTTTTTTTTTTTTTGTTAAAAGTAAAAAATTGATAACTTTGTTTTAAATTATCACAGGTTTATAGTTCAACCATTCGTTTTAAAGGTATTGACGAGATCTTTCGAAAGATACCCATCTTCAAAATTTACCTTCCAGGGGGGGGGGGGGGAGCGATGCCCCCACATGCACAGAAATTTTTTCCTGGTTAACTACTACTATTATCAATAATTCATATTAATTTTACAATCACAAGTTAAAATAACTCTCATAATGTACATTTATACGAAATTTTGTCCTATACTGCCATGTTAAAAATTTAGAAAACAGCGCCACCTGTTGAGCGATTGATCCCCAAATGTAATCAGCACCAGTTTATGTCGGGGACCAACTAAATACCAAGTTTATTTAAATTTCGTTTTAAAAAAAAAAAAAAAAATCAATAACTTTGTTTTAAATTATCTCAGATTTATAGTTCAACCATTCGTTTTAAAGGTATTGACGAGAACTTTCGAAAGATACCCATCTTGAAACTTTACACCCCAGGGGGGGAACCGATGCCCCCACATGCACAATTTTTTTCCTAGTTAACTACTACTATTATCAATAATTCATATTAATTTTACAATCACAAGTTTAAAATAACTCTCATTATGTACATTTATACGAAATTTTGTCCTATACTGCCATGTTAAAAGTTTGCATAAAATGCGATCACAGCGCCACCTGTTGAACAATTGATCCCCAAATCTAATCAGCACCAGTTTATGTCAAGGTGCAACTAAATACCAAGTTTGGTTAAATTTCATTCATTGGTTCGTGAGATATAGTTTCCACAAAAAAGTGATACAGACAGACAGACAGACATTTTCTTAAAACTATTAATTCGTGTTCTGGACATCCCAGAACGTGTAAATCCATCAAAAAACGGAGGTCGAAAATTTTCCCGAATCCAATACTTTCTCTATATTACATATAGAAGAAAGTAAAAACATCCAATGAACTTTATTCGTTTTAAAGTGCTGTATTTAGTACGCACAGACAATCTACTCCTCATATATGATTATTAAAGTTTTTATTATTATTGTTGTTATTATTATTGTTTTTATTATTATTATTATTATTATTATTATTAAATGTCTGCCTGTATGAATTTTAATCCTTTAATAATTAGTGCTTATTATATGCATCGTACATTAACCTAATATTCAAGGTAATTATTAAATCACTATCAAATTTATTTATGATCTTCAATATAAGTACTATCATGAAATAAAAAATTATTTAAGAAAAATTAATTTTTATTATTACATGAATTTTTATTATTACATAAAATCGTATACGTGCGGAGTTATATTTTAATAATTAGTTCTTATTATATTCATTGTACATTAAACTAATATTCAAGATAATTATTAAATTAGTATCAAATTTATTTATTATCTTCAATATAAGTACTATCGTGAAATAAAAAATTATCTTTAAAAAATTAATTTTTAATATTACAGGAATTCTTATTCATACATAAAATCGTATACGTGCGGAGTTACACATGTAAAAATAAAAATTGCATTAGGGTGTATTATATTAAATTAACTTTTATATATTATTCCTTTTTTTTTTAATTTATTATTGTCATAAAAATTTTGTTTTAGATATTGTGTTTATGACCGAAAATCAATGTTTTGTGTTGTCGGATAACGTAAAAATTACAAAAATAGATGTACCCTTATAAATTTCATATTACCCTTCTATCAAAGATTTCAAGTTAGTTTGTGTTTCTTCAAAATCTGTCATGATTTAGAATATTTTTTACTCAAAACTTGACAGGGAAAAAAAAGTGTTTAAGATGTCTTTGCCTAATTTTCTTTAGTAATTCAACAAAATAATTGTTATTTTATTGTTTTAACGCTTATTTTATTCTCGCATCTGTATATGGCATTTATTTACTTAAATTAAAATTTGGACGTTTTATTATTATTATTATTATTATTTAATTAAGTTCAAAAAGAAATTGTCGGTTTTTATTCTTGAGTAACCAACAAACTTAACACTGCAGGTATTTTAACGTAGATATGGCATCAAAGATTACGATAAAATCAGTGTAAAAACATACACAAATAATTCCCTAGTTAAATAATTAGTTTAGGATTTAGGTAACCCGTTTTTAAGCGAAAATTTATGCTTAAATTTTAGATATTGCTTAAAAAATAATTATCAAAATTTCTCACTTTCCTTTCTATGACCTTTGAAGCTAATGCACACAGATCATTTTATACAGATTAATACACACAGATCATACTTTTGTTATCTCTGTTTTCCTTCTATTTTTCTTTTTATTTGTTTATTTATTAGTTTATTAATTTTTGTAATTTTTGATTATTTTAGATTTTTATAAGTTATCTGTTTATATCAGAAAATGTATTAATCTGTGCATAAAATATTTTTTAATGAGCTTATAAAAGTAGTTCATGGAGTGCTTTATCAATGAAACAATGATTTCAAAATCTAGAAGAGACTTATAAATAATCATATGTGATCGCTTCATTCATCTCGATTTAATGATATATTTTTCGTATAAATAGGTAACAAATATTATAAATTTTAACAATAAATAAATCGATAAATTAAATATCGTTTCAACAAAAAGCCTATAATAAATTAAATATCATTAGGTATTATCAAAAGAGATCAAATGTTTTCGACCTCTTGCTTTTTCTATACGTTGTAGAACGATGCCAAAGCTTGGCGAGGACGACAGGTGCGCGGCGTGCAGCCTGAGCAACCCCAAGAGCCGTATCTTTCAAGAGACGAGCGACATGGGAAGATGAAGAACCAAGGACAGGTGGTCGTTTTTCCATGGAGGTCGGCCGACACTCCTCTGTTGCTAGGTCCGAATTTTCTGGGACATAACAACTCCTTTTATATCAACCAAACATAAAAATAAATAAAAGAAGCCCAAACAGTGCAAAAACGAAACATAAGTTGCAGGGTTTAGTTTCGTTATCATAGTAAAGTTTTAAATCGGATTGTTCCGAGGTACCTTAGATACTATTAAAAATTTTTAATTCATGAATAATGATAAATTCATATTTATTTTAAGGCAGCACGAAATTTCCATAACAAAAAATGTAAATTAAATAGAAATAAACTGGTCAGAATTTTTTATTTGCTTCTAACAAAAATTAAAAATTACATAACACATAAATAGTAATAATAATACTATATTGCTTTTGGTAGACAATTAATGTAAATTTAATATCACGGCTTCTTTCTTTCTTTTCTATTTCTATTGGGGGGAAAAAAATAAGATTTCTTTTTTCTTTTAAAATATTTAAAAATCATTACGTCTCGTAGTAAAATTATATTTTAATCACATTAAAACTGAGACAGATAATACACATTAAAAATATACATTTTAAAATATTAAAAACACAAAAACATAAATTTAAACGTTTCGAGCCTATTACAGGCTCCTCATCAGTATAAACATCAAGTGCAAATGATGAGATGAACAACAGACTTTACGTGAGTACAACGTATTCATCAGGAACTGCGCATGCCTCATTAAGTGGAGAAAAATGTTGATTTGTGTACCAGCCCTCCAGGAAAATTCTTGAGTGATAATTTAAACAATTAGATACGATTATTTTAGTATTGTTAAAATCAGGTAAATGGTCAGTTTCTATGGCATGTTGTACTATTTTTGAATGTATATCACGGTTTTTGAAATTTGTTTTATGTTCCTTAATTCGAGTATGAAGAGAACGGCTTTCTTTTTTCTTCTTCTTTTTTTTTTTTTTTTTTAAGAATAGTATAGACTTTCGTTGTAGTTACGATCGCAAAATCAATGCTTCACTAACTATATAATTTTCCAGAATTTATCCAGCCTGTCAAAGACTGAATAAAAGATTTTTTTTTTTTTTTTAATGAACTTTTTCTATTGCCATGTGGAATATTAATACACCAAATAAATAAATTATATATATATATATATATATATATATATATATATACTTATTTATTTTTTTAATAAACTTTTTCCGTTGTCATGTAGAATATTAATACACCAAATAAATAAATAAATAAAAGTTTTTTTTTTTTTTTTTTTTTTTTTTTTAATAAACTCTTTCCGTTGTCATGTAGAATATTAATACACCAAATAAAAAAAAGAGGTCTGAATTTAGTTATGTTACTAGAAAAATATAATAATAAAATAAATAAATAAACATAATGATTACAAAATTTGAATTAAAGGTCCTTTTTAATTTCTCTGAACCATTTAGACTCTAAAAATTGCAAATGTCATGATGTAAAAGATGACGTCATTAATATATATATATTTAAACTGACCTAGGCGGACAAAGACCTACTAGCTATTAATATTTACATACTTTTTTATATGTTTATTAAGATATATATGTTATGTGTATCAGTGGTAGGTGCTGTAGAAGTGGGCACTTTTGAATTTGAACTCTTAAAATAAGCTTTGTAACTCGTGCATATAGTCACTTCGCATTTTGGTTTTGTGTAATAACTCTTTGTTATTAATATTTTAAACCAGGGAGATTTCAAATCATCAGAGTAAGACCAGTTTAACTGAAACAATGTGAACTTTTTTTATTATTATTATTATCGTTATTTCTTGTTGTTTTGAGTAAGTTTAGACAAATACAAATTTTGTTTGCTTTGCTTCTCCTAATCTTGAACTGTACCGTCTACTTTCACATCACTAAAACAAGCATGAAGAATTCATTTATAATATTAAAATTTGTCCTTTGTACTAGAATTTTTTTTTTTTTTTTTTAAATCCGTGTTCTATTACTGGTACAAAAATATGTCATTAGTGAACAGCCCTGTCCCTTACTAATTCTCCACCTCTAAAAATGTTAAGTTCCTTTTTAAAATATCATAACGAATACTAATAAATAAAAATGTTATGGTGAGTCATGGTCACTAACGACCCCCCCCCCCCGCCACACACACACACACTAATCTCTTTTACGTAGGATATTATAACTAAATAGTTGTGGGGCGACTAAGGCGCCCGTTGAAAAACGATCGTTTCATTTTATTTATTTCTCACTTTAAATAATTCATTTGCTAGCAAGCCCGTGCGAAATTTTCGCACTTTATTTATCTCTTCGTTACCTTTAAAATTTAAAATTATTATTATTATTTCATAGACGTCATTTTTTCATATACATGAGCAAATTTAATATTTCATAATTTTTTCTTTTTTTAAACTTGAAAGCATGTTTTATTTTATGCAGAGAAAAAAAATGGCAACAATTAAAAATTTAAATGTTTATTTTTTAGCTGGTATTTTCATATTTTAATTAATTTTAAAAAAATCGAATCAAAAATTCGTTACAAATAAGGTACCAAATGAAAGGGGATATTTTTCTGAATCCGTCGGATTAAACAGCTTATCGATCGGACAGTTAGATTTTTTAAAATTAACTAAAGTATGAAAATTAGGAGACAGAGTCTAGAGTATATGAAACCGTAATTTTAGAAGGATTTTCTGTAATGAACACATTTAAATATTGCTTTATTTTATTTTATTTTTTCTTTGCAACCAACCTATTAACCAGCCACAAGGACAAAGACATAGAAAATTAAGCTTCTAGAAGCTAATTTTCTATGTCATTACTCTTTTATTAAAAGTCATTCAGAAAATCATAATTCAGCAACACACACTATAAATTAAATGACTTTATTTAAATTTGCATTAGTTATACATATAGCTTGCTAACCATTACTGATAAATACTTGCTTGAATTTTAAAAGCCTTCTAGCCTTGTTTTGTATACCATATTTCATATACTGGAACAAATTGTTCAACTTAAAATAATTTCTGACGAGAAAAGAAATATCTATTTATCTATAATTTGCAGCTAAAATTTGTAGAAACAATCATTTTTAAACTCAACACCTCTACTGAATTTTCTCTTGCAAAATATTAAGTTTAACTTTTATTATTATTATTTATATTTTGTGTGGTTTAATTCTTTTAACTAGAGGCAATATTATTTAGAATACATTGTAATTAACTTTATTTATTAAATAATAATAATGGTATGACACACAAATCATTTTTCCAAACTTGAACTTCATCTCGAATTATGCACATCGCACATTCAGAAATATGAAGTCTTATTTATTTTTTCTACACACTTTATTATTATACACACGCAGATTAACCCCAATCATGTGCGAACAGTGATCAGTTCAAGTCATTGGAAAAATAACACCATTTGCTTTCGCAAAAACTGACCTCCCATGAGAGGCACGCACTTTTAATTGAGCACATGGATTTTTAACATATGATAAGTATTGAGTCCAGTTTAAAAAATTTGAGACCGGGTAAAATTGACCCTAAAGGGAGGTAGCTTTTGAATAAAGACGAACTTTTAGAGAGGTATTACTGCGTTATAGGAAAAGTAATTTTTGTAAATATTTTCAGAAGGATTTTCTCTTTTCACTTTCTTAAGATTCCAGTTTCATAATTTTCATATCTTAATGACATTTGAATCCGGAATGTAACTTTTCTGTTAAATAATGAGTTCTCATTTTGACTTTTTACATTTAGTTACTATAAAAAGAACACTGCCTTTTTTTAAAAACTTAATATGACCCTCAACATTTCACCTGTAACTTCCAGATCGAAGAAATCTTCTGCTTCTGGGAATAGCTCATACATTTTACTTTTAGTTTGCAACTGACCTTTAGTTTCGCATTCATTTCCGCAAAAGAATTCAAGCAATGTAGCGATGTCTTCGTCTCTCCCAATCCATCAAAACCTCGTATTCTAATAGTACACAGTTATCGAAAGTTAAAACTTTTATCTCCTACAAAAGGTAGAAAAATAAAAGTCACGTGGTTACAAAATAACTGTTTAGAGGAATCAGGGGGAGTGTCCCAATGTGTTATGGATGAAGATAAATAGCCCTTTTCAGAAATGTTCACTTCAAAGAGATTTTTAGCACGTCCTACTCTAAAACGTTATAGGATTCTTGGAATAGAAAGGATAAAGAGAAACCTCTCAGAAATAAGTGAGAAGCTTTTGAAAAGGTTTCAAGGCACACATGTGAAACCGATTTAGAAAGTAAAAACAGAATGACTATGTAACAGTTGAAAAATAGAAAATAAAATCATTTCTTTTTTTCTGTGAGAATGACACACATATGTTTCTTATTTACTCCAATTGCCTCAACCGTATGCAAATAGAAAAACCTATTGTAGAAAACTGGTTTTACATAATGCCAATTTGTAACTATTATCTCTATTGTGAAGACGTAATGATTGCAACTTTGGACCATATGTTCTCCTTTAGAAAGTGAATCTTTGTTACAAGACTTTAACAATTGTAATTTAAGCAGGTAATTATCAATGCTATGTAAATGTTTAGAATTTTTAGTTGACAATGACAGAGAATAGAAGTTAAATAATTCTGATAAAAATTAAGTACTTGTGTCACTCGTATGTATTACATACATATTATATTGTAATTGTACTTTCCGTATTTAGAAAAATATTATTACAAAACTTCAGTTATTTTTAATGTAGTAAGTAAACAAATAGAATATATTGAAATAAACTTATTAATTTTAACTCAAAGAATGTACATTATTCTGTGAAATTTACAGAATGGGCTAGAACTCCTACATAGATAGGCTGGCTATTTATTATTGATGGTTTTTCGGCAATATATTGCACGAATAACTCCAGAAAAGGGCACCACCTGTTTATATTTTCTTATAATCCAGAAAGAAGGAAAAAGTGGATTATAAATTGCAGATGTAACTCGTGGATAACCGGAGCAGGAGCACAGCTTTGTAGCGTAAGATTTCCCTTATTTTCAAATTATTTCATTTTATTTTCAAAGTTTTTTGACAAATTTAATATGAATGTACTGTTTTATTAAGTTATTACTTTAAATTCTTTTAAAATTAACTTTAATATTACATTTCTTTTAACGTGAAGGGTTGCAGTTTTGAGAATGTTGGCGATGTTCTTAAAATTGCCAACTTGTTTGTTTCGTGATAAGAAGTTCTAGCTCACTTGATCTGTATAGAAGTTTAAAGGCGATAACAACGCTAATCAGGTAACCTAGCTTTTTCTACCGCCAACACTTTCCCAGACGGGATAGAAAATGGCGGACATTGCGCCAGCTCTTATCATATAGGAGTCTTATAGAATGGGCTCTTCCCACCTGACGTCAGAGGTCACATGATAGAGGAAAAACAAATAGCAGACAAAGTCTTGTTTATCTATAGTGATTGCTGAAATAACATATTTTCTATTCTTATTTTTGATCAATCGTATTTAATATGTGTCATTTTTTTTATAAATCATCATTTTTTAATCCATTTTATGTCATTATTCATCATCTTTTGTTTGCTGTATACATTTACAATCATCATTTAGTTTATATTTGTTATTGATGTTCATGAAGAACATGTTTAATACTCTGATTTTTGGTACTTAAATCAGTGACAGTGCAATATCGTACTGCGTAAATCCATTTAGACCAGTAACTAAGTTAATTAACTTGTTGTGACACCTTTATGCAATTAAATTAAATGAAAACATTTTAAAATTTCAAATTATAATCCATAAACATTCCACAAGAAGCTATTATTTATTGCTATATCAGTTAATGTTACAGTTACACTACAATATACAAAAATCGATTCTTACAGGTAAAAATAAATAAACACATAAAATGTTTTTTAAAAAATATTAAATTTACAAATACAATTCTGTACTGATAAGTATAAAGGATTTAAGTCCAAAAATGTCGAATTTGAGTTAAGTACATAGTCAGACCCAGAAAAAAGTTCTCTATCGATTGGTATAAAGGATTTAAACCCATGTCATTTAGTCTTTAAGAAAATCCATTGGTAAAAAAAGATTCAAGTCAGATATTTATCATTAATCTTTGTATAAAATATTTAATTCAATTTTTTCCCTTTATTAAATGAAGGTTGACAATCACTAAACGGTATAAAGGGTATAAATCAACATAATCCCTTTTTCCTAATCGATTCTTCTGATTAGTTTTTAGTTAGTTTTATTTTATTTTTCGTCTCCTGAAAAATCAAGAATATGGACTTAAATCCTTTATACTTATCAGTACAGAATTAATCTACTGTTTACGAATGCACAATATTACTTTTATTTTATTTTATATTAAATATTAACACTTTTGTTCTTAAGAACAATATTTAATTGAATTCGATTCTCAGAATTCGATTATTCGTTTTCCTCTATCACGTGATTGAGCAAACGACGGTGGGAAGAGCCCATTATTACGGCATTATAAACGCACTTTTAGCATGATTTCCACAGATTAGTGAGTCCGAATTCATTTGTGCAGTCTTACATAAAAACACTGACTGATCACTTACAGACTAATGGAGATATCGCTGACAAATTTAAATTCTCTTTTTCATTTATTTTCAAAATTTCCTTGAATATTAATGCACTGAAAAAAAAAAAAAAAAAAAAAAAAACTTCTGATGATGAGCTTTGCTTTTTATTGCTCTTTCGAACTTTTAGCCCGACTCCACACCAGTGTTGCCAGATTGCGTGACTATTTTATTCAACAGTCACCAATAATTTTGAGAAGTGATATTTATTGTACATTAAATTACGATTAATCGGCGATTAATCGTATGCAATGTATATCAAACATAACTTCACAAAATTACTGGTGACTATTAAATAAAAAAGTCGCGCAATCTGGCAACACTGCTCCACACACTAACACATCTTAACTCGATCAGTTTATCGTGGGTTGTTGGAAACCTGAGCTCATTTTTCTTTTGTCTCATGTGTCAGAATCCACATATAGAAGAAATACCACAAACCAAACTGAAGCATTTTTTTCCCTATCAAGTCCATGATTTTGTTTAGAAAAATATCATCCTTAAACATTATTATGTAATTTAAATTTTTCAAATTTTTCAATTTGTTCAAAAGTTGTAAATTTTTCAGTAAATGACTGCATTTTTGGGGGGTGATTGTGTTTATTACGAAACATAAAATATTTGTTTAAACTGTTTTGCATGATTCGTAGCCTGTCTTTAAGGGCCCTCTTCACTCACTGCCGCCAGAAGCCGAAGCTAATGCTATTCTATGGGGAAATTTTCTTTACAAATAACTTATTAACTAATACATATTTTTAAATTATGTTTTCACATTCTAAAAATTCCCAGCTGTTAAATTGATGGACCTTTTATAAAAAATTATTTTTTTATTTTTTTTATATTTTATTTTGAAGCTGCAAAATACTAATTTTCAATATGTGAAATATTTTCATTTTGCAATTTCAAAATAAAATATTAAAAATTAAAAAAATACATTTTTAAAAAAGGTCCGTCAATTTAACAGTTGGGAATTTTCTGAATGGGAAAACAGAATTTAAAAATATGTATTAGTTAATAAGTTATTTGTAAAGAAAATTTCCCCATAGAATAACAATGGCTCCGTCTTCCGGCGACGGTAAGTGAAGAGGGCCGTTAAAGTAGTATTCAAGAGAGCTCAAGAATTTTATCAGATTTTTTCATTACAAATTACATATTTAAACATGCCTCGGCGGGTCGGGTCTTCAGTGACCCACGATAACCTGGCAAGTTGCCGTAAAAAGCGATAATCTGATAGGATTAAATTATTTGAACCTCATAGCTGTTCTCATTAATATATATATACACCGTGTCCCAAAAGTTTAGAGAATCAATAAAATTTGCATTGAAATAAAAAAGTAATAAGGTACAATTAAAATTCGTGAGATAGGTTTATTTGCTAAAAATTAGAAGAATCTAATTACACTAAAATTTAAACTAAAAATTATTTTACTTAATCGTTCAGTTGATGAATTCATTTCCCTTATTAATTGTGAATGTAACTGTTTTCGGTATCATGGGTGTTGTGGCGTGTTTTACCTTTTTCGGCATGCTTTACAAAAGTAAAGAAAGTTAAAATTTAGTTTTATTAAATTTCCTTAGAATTGATTTATTATGAAGGGATTTGTGTGTTATTTTTAATAAGATTATTTCTCTCACGGTTTTTCCACTTCATAAGTTTCTTTCTTTCTTGGTTTTTCCACTTCATAAGTTTGTTTCTAACTTGGTTTTTTTCACATATTGTTTGAAATTATTTTAAGTCTTTTAGGTGACCTCGGGCATTGCATGCTGTAAATTTTTGGCAGTTTGCATACAGCATGACAATAAGATCACCTAATTTGCATACAACATTCATTCAATGCCCTTGAAAAAGTGGTGAATTTGTATGCTTCAATGTCGGATTGCTTATTTTTTCTTTTCGTCAACTTCATTAATTTTTTATAGTTCTTCAAGTGATACTTGAATTCATGTTATGCAATGTTTGAAAGGGTTTTCAATATATATCTTATACTACTAAGTGAGCAATATTTGTGTGTGTATATATATATATATATTTCACTGTTCTCGAAAACGGTAGCTCGGACAGTCACGTGATTTAACACAAAGGTGCCCTCCGTAGGGTCATTGTGCACATCGAAGTCAGATTTTCGAATTCTTGATTAGTTTTCTTTTAATTAATAAAAATATTAAAATAAAACTTCCCATTTCTATAATGACGCAGAATGGAGAATCTTAGGAGAGATTTGATTGGTTTATTTGATTTTCATTGATTTGAGTGTATTTTACGTTGAACTAGAGCTACGTTATAAGGAATTACGAGAGATTTCATTGGTTTATTTGAGCGTATTTTACGTTGAACTAGAGCTACGTTATGAGAAATTAAGAGAGATTTGATTGGTTTATTTGATTTTCATTAACTTGTGCGTATTTTACGTTGAACTAGAGCTACGTTTAGATTTTATTTAAAAATATTTGATTTTTTAATATTTTAATATTATGCGACTTTTACAGAGAGCAAATTACGATTGGCGCCGCAGGCGCCCGAGAGCATGTTTTTTGGTAATAATTTTCATGGGTCTCTGGCCAGCTAGTATAATGTTATACAGAGACACTCAGTGATATATTATTGAACAAATATATGTATTTAATTTCTCTACTCTTGATGCTTTACTCTGATTGAATTCTGCTCGAGCAGACCTTATACCATAGAATGATAAGAAAGTTATTCATTTGGATTTTGTTTTCCTTTTCTAAAAGCCCACCACCAGCGGCCGAGAAGTTCAGCTCTTTATATGGTAGAGAGATTCGACAGATTCGAATGTAGCTCGACACAGTTTTCTGAAACTTACGTGAATGCGGGTTAGGATTTAGAAAGAGTTGAGTCTCGTGGAGAGCATCCTACTCATGCTTAGGTTTTTAATGCAGTTGCCCTTAATCCTAATACACCACTGCCATCTTCTTTTCTGGAAAAATATATTTACGGTTTTATTAACTTCATGAGGGTGGACGTTTGTCGCAAATTCATATAGGTACTTTGAACCGTACACGTTACAGTTGACGAAAACTGACAAAAAAAAATAGACCTCTAACATCTAAAAAAGAGGGAGGGGTATTTTTTTAAAAATATATATTTTTTTTTAATCACCATGACAAAATAGAAATTCGATTAATTAATATGAAACATACTATAACCGCCTTATTCTAGTTACATTTTCAAACCTCGGGCATGAAGCTTTTGGTCGGTGAAATTCTATCGCAGTTCTGTATGTATATATTTAAAGACGAGGTAACTTCCAGCGACAAATCAATGAAGTTCCGGTCGAAGGTCAGTATCATCAGCAGGCTCCTGAATCAAGTAACACGTGTGAGAAAGACGATAAAACCGAAAATAAAAGCCATCAATAACGCGAAAAACCCTTTCGTTTCGGGACTTCTACCTCATTGTTATTACCTGGGACACCAGAAACAACAAAAAATATTTTTGCCTTCGAAAATAAAATAGAGCTTAATCACTGATGCCGGACACGACGGTTCGCTTCGATCTGACCAATAATCGAAGTCTTGTGAAAAATAGGGGGGAGGGGGGGGGCAGAGAACTATTTTAATCGAGCCAGGAATCTGTATTCACCTTTTCGACCTCTATACAGCAATTATTCCAGCCACTTTGGGCAAGGTCTGCAGCAGGAGGCATTGTCTTCTGCCACAGTAAAAGAATGGTCCCGAAATGAAAGAGGGGGGGGGGGGACTTCGATAGCGAATAGTATTAATCACAATTATGTCGAAATATATAAAAGCTCATTCGATTTTTTTTTCTTCTTGTCCCAACTCTTTATTTTTTTATTTGCTAATATCAAGGAGAAAGAGAGTGATTCTTTGCTAAAAGGCTAGTTTTGGTGAAGTTGGTTAGTATATAAAATGGGGGGGGATGATCTACTGGTAGCGCATCACTGCGGTTTTTGTCGAAGAAAAGTTGATTGATAGGTATGTTTTTAATGAAGACAGATGTATGTTTAAAATTTTATATCTGTTCTTGTTCATAAAAAAAAAAAAAAAAAAAAAAAAAAAAAAATCTGCTATCAATTAGGTAAATGACATTAATAAATTGGCTGGGTAAATGCCGTACTTATTAATAATAATATAAAAAAAAAAAATGTAAGAAAAAAAGAAATCTGTTAAAATATTTTATCTCCATAGAAATTTATTTTATTTTTATGTATTTTAAGTTTATGAAAATTCATGGAATTGAAACTCCTGGATATTCGATGTGCAGTCATATGTATAGCACTTCTTTGTTCTAAGTGTTAAAGTTTTAAGAAATTTTTAATGATCTAAAATAATATACAGTCAACAGAAAAATTATTGAAGCACGCATCTACATTTTTCATATTTTTACTTTCCGAACACTATAGTGAGGAAAGTATTGTAATCATGTCAGAAATCCGAATTTGAGATTTTGATGTTTCTATACGTTTCGAGGTCCCCTGAGTCCGTTTTCAGTATTTTTACGATGATGTATGTATGTATGTATGTGTGTGTGTATGTCTGTGAGTGAACACGCTAGCGTCTAAACGCTTTGTTCGAATAAGCTGAAAGTTGGTACGTATATTGTAAGTCACCATAGTACGAACCCTATTGATTTTGGTGAATCTAGCACTTATAGTTTTTTTTACAGGGACACCAGGAAAAATTCTTTATCATTATGGTCTATGGGACAAAATTTTTAAAAGTGCGATAGCGTCTGAACGCTTTATTAATCTGAGTAAAAAATTTGTACACATGTTATAGGCCACAGTTGCACGAACTATATAGATTTTGGGGAATTTAGCACTAACAGTTTTTTTACAGGGGCACAAAGAAAAATTCTTTATCATTACGGCCTATGAGGCCAAATTTTTAAAAGTGTGATATCGTCTAAACGCCTTATTAATCTGAGCAAAAAATCTGTACACATATTATAGGTCACAGTTGCACCCACTGTATAGATTTTGGTGAATTTAGCACTTACAGTTTTTTTACAGGGACACAAAAAAAAAAAAAAAAAAATTTCTTTATCATTATGGCCTATGGGACCAAATTTTTAAAAGTGCGATAGCATCTAAACGCCTTATTCAATTGAGCTGAAACTTTATATGAATATTATAAATCACTGTTGCACTAACTATAAGTATTTTGGTGAATCTAGCATTTATAGGTTTTTACAGGGAAACAACGAAAAAGTCTTTATCATTATGATCTATGGGCTCAAAGTTCAGTAGCGTTAAATAAAACATCGTGTAATATATGGAGAAAAATACTCAAACATTCTATTATAGTTTTCTCTCTTTTGTTTGTTTAACAACTGCTCTTTCTTTACTTTAGCTACAAAACTGTTAATTACTCATTACTTTTATATTAATTTCAATCAACTTAGTACAAAGTATTAAATGAAAATAAGCAATACTTGTTACATATACCATGGAGGCGGGGGGGGGGGGGGGGGCAGAGCGCAGAGCGAAAGAAAATGATTGTTACAGCTTATTACCGATTTTAATAAAGAAAAATTTGAATATCTATCTAAGGGGTGGCGCAGAAATAAATAATATATATATATATATATTCACCATGCTACAGATTTCAATAAACTATTGTAAAGCTATCGCTTAATTTTTATGAAAATTAAAAAGAGTGTTACATATAGATGGGGGGGGGGGATCTAAAAGGAGCAGTGGGAAATAAATAGTTGTTTTTATACAGAGGCTGTTCGCACATTTTTTAGACGATTTTGATGGAGTGTACTGAAACAATTTCACTCATATTTCGTGTTTCATTTGTTCAGTTTGATAGCCCTTGTTCTTAACTATCATTCTACATCGTAATTTCTATGATAATAATGCTTTTTATAATATCGGAAGAGGTATATTTTTCTACTCCTCTTGAACGGCTTTCCAAAGTCCACAAAGCGTTGTAGGTCGGTGTTTGGATAATGCTGATGTTAAGAGTCGAAAAACACAAAAATCCAACAGTGATACATCAGGAGATTTAGTAGGAATATCAGTGAAGGGTATGGTTTTAATTCCCGTTTTTTGTTCCATTTTTTTCTAGAAAAGCAATTGCGGATTGTGATGTGTGGCTGCTTGTTTTGTCTTGATAGTTCAACGGATTGATAGCATTGTGGGTAAAGATCTGGATTTTCATTTTTTAAAATTGGAATTAAAATATGTTCTTGATAGTATTTAGAGCTGATTTTGACATTTTTGTCACATTTCTTTTGCTTTTCTCTTGCGCCTGTATGAAAAACCAGTGACAATCATAAATCCTTTAGAAAAACTTTCTTTTGATTCTTTGAACCATGTAGAAAAAAAAAAATTTCCCCACTTTTGTGATAATAAATTGATCTTTTTTTTTATTGCAACCACTTAAATAGACCCAAGATTCATCTATTGTTGCGACATTTTTCCATTTTTCTCCTGATAAATGCTTTTCATAAAGATTTCACTAAAAACTCACTTTGGAAAGAGCGGAAACGCATCTTTCCATCCACTGCCTTTTTAAAAGCGCATTTTTGCATCTAAACAAAAATTCTAAATATCAGAAGATAAATAAAACTTTCAAAAATATAACTGTTGTGAAAATAAAATTCTCCATGCAAACGATTTTTTCTTACTGCGAAATAAAATCATCTAAAAAATGTGCGAACAGCCTCTGTATAATTACGTTACTGGTTTTGTAAAACTATTACTTATTTTTTTTTATGAAAACTACAGTGAGCATTAGATATAGCCTGGGAGAGGGGTGGGGGTTGTTAGGTGACAGATTGTTATAACTGAACCATTTTCAATTTCAGTGTATAAATTCGTTTATTATTTATCCTCTATTTTTTGTAAGTTCACGTGCTGAACAACATGTCAAAGAAAAAAAGAGTTAAATGAATTTAATGCTTTTAATTTTTATGTAAAATATGAGCGCGTGCTATCTTCAAAATTTGTTAAAATGTAAAGATTATGTGATGCGCGTGGCATCCACAGTTTTGTTTTTTTTTTTTAATTCAAGAAATAGAATAGAATAAAGTTAGCAACGATGTTAGTTGCATTTTTTCATATAGTTTGAGTTCTTAATTTTAGTGAACTACTTTTTACCGTAGGAATAATTTTCTTATGTTTAATGTTATAGGGAATTATTATATGAGCATAAAAGATGCTACTTTAATAATTTTAAAGTGTAAATAAGTAGTCTTGGCGTCCGCCTTTATACAGTTTAATTTAGTAAGAGAAAAGCTAGGAATTTGCGGTGCTTATTCCGTTGCTTTACATAAAAATATTGGAGTCCATAGCGACAGGACCGTTCAAGTGAAGTAAAATTATTTTGATTATATTAAGATTAAAAAGATGTTTAAAACCGTTAAAGGGTTTAAAAAAGAAGATTTGAAGTGGGTAGCCGAAGAGATTGGAGAGACTTTGCCTTCGACGTTCACAATAGCAAGCTTAAAGGAGCTGATTTTAAATAGTAAAGAGTATGAAAAGGATCCCGAATTTGTTCAGGATATCTTAGAAAATGCTATAGCGGAAAGAAAATTGAAAGAAGAAAAACAAGCTTTGAAAGAAGAAAAACAAGCTTTGAAAGAAGAAAAACAAGAACAAGCTCTGAAAGAAGAAAAACAAGCTGAAAAAGAAAAAGAACTTGAGAAGTTAAAGCTAGAAAAAGAAGCTGAGGCATTAAAGCTGGAAAAAGAAGCAGAACTGGAGAAAGAGAAATTAAGATTGAACCATGATTTAGAATTGGCGAGAATACAATCATCTGGGCAAATTCAAACTGATGCTATTTTAAGTAATTATGAAAATAGTACTATGAGACGAAAATTTACTTTACCTAAGCTGGAATTCAGGAAATTTGGCGGAGAAATTAAGGATTGGTTGCCTTTTTGGAGCCAATTTGAACAAATCGATAAAGATGATGAAATTGCCCCAGAGGACAAGTTCCAGTATTTAGTACAAGCAACAATCGCTGGTTCACGCGCAAGAGAAGTTGTTGAAAGTTTCCCGCCAACTGGCGCCAATTATTCAAAGGCAGTGGAAAGTTTAAAGGCTCGTTTTGGCAGGGAAGATATTCTAGTAGAAGTGTATGTACGAGAGTTATTGAAATTGATAATATCTGTGCAAACAAAAGGTAGATTTGCATTAACTTCATTATATGATAAGCTTGAGTCATATTTACGGGCGCTAGAAACATTAGGTGTTACCACTGATAAATACGCCTCCATTCTATACCCTATGGTTGAGTCTTGTTTCCCAGCAGACTTTTTGAAGGCCTGGAATCGCTCGAATCTCTCTTCTTCTAATACGGATGCTAAAGGAAGGTTGAATAATCTGATGTATTTTTTGAAAACGGAAGTAGAAGGTGAAGAGAGAATATCTTTAGCTGTAGCGGGCTTCGGTTTGACAAAGCGTGAAGATAATAGATATTCTAAAAGGAAAAACGGTGCAAGTGCAGACTATATGCGAAATAAGTTATCGACAGCTGCAGGTTTATTGACAACGTCTTCTACTTTAGATTTCAAAAGGGTATGCATTTTTTGCCAAGGCAAGCATTTGAGCTCGGAATGCTTTTCAGCTCGAAAATTGAGTTTATCTGAGATACAAAAGATTATAAAGGATAAGAATTGCTGCTTCGCTTGTTTGTTACCTAATCATACAGCTAAAAAATGTCGAGCAGTTTTAAGATGCATTATCTGTTCTAAGAAGCATGTGCCTTTGATGTGCGATTTGCGTGATTCTCAAGGTAAAACTGCACAAGAAAAGGTTGAAGAAAATTCAGTCAGTAGCGAAGTAAACATGGCAAATTTTAATAAGCAAAGTGCTAAAGTATTCCTTCAAACCTTAAAAGTGAAACTCATCTCCGAAAACAAGCAAAAAACAGTTCGTTTATTGTTAGATTCAGCATCCCAAAAATCTTATATTTTGAAAAGTATAGCAGAAGAGATGGATTATACTCCCATTCGTCAAGAAAAAATGATGCATTCATTGTTTGGCGGAGTTACAACAAAGGAATGCCAACATAATTGTTATAGAATAAAGGTTAAGGATATGAAGGAGAAGTTCACCTGTAATTTTGAAGTGATGGATCAAATTACTATATGTGAAAACATTCAACCGGTCACTAATGGTCCGTGGATTAAAGAGTTGAAAGAATATGGAATCGAATTATCTGATGTAAGTCATTGCCGTGAAGTTATCGAAATATTGATTGGGGCTGATATTATGGGAAAGATGTTAACTGGCAAAAGAAAAGTATTGACATCTGGTCTTGTTGCCATAGAAACATACCTTGGTTGGACATTGATGGGCAAAGCGCCTCACACCGAGGTCTCAACAGATAATTTAGCAATGATGGTGACGTCTTTGTTCGTAAATGAAGCTGATATCTCAAACTTATGGAGATTGGACTTGATCGGAATAACAGATACTATAGAAAAGAAATCTAAAAATGAGATTGACCGTCAAACAAAGGAACATTTCTTAGAGACAGTAAAAATTAACAAGGATGGTCGTTACGAAATTTGTCTTCCTTGGGCTGACGACACATCTGCATTACCAGATAACTTGAGTTTGGCTGTAAGACGTTTGGAAAGTACAACTTCTAAGTTATTATCTAAGAACATGTACGGAAAATATGAAAATATATTTATGGACTGGTTGAATGAGGGGATCATAGAAGAAGTTCCTGCTACCAAAGTGAACTCTTATGGTAATTATTTACCTCATCACCCAGTTATTAAAGAGACCAGTACTACAACACCTATCCGTCCGGTTTTCGACGCTTCAGCAAAGTTGACTAACCATCCATCTTTAAATCAGTGTCTGCAGTGTGGCCCAAATTTGATTGAGCTTATCCCAGATATTCTTCTACGTTTCAGAGAAAGAAAATTTGGTGTAACCGCTGATATTAGAAAAGCGTTTCTTCAAATTAGCATTTGTGAAAAGGATAGAGATTTCCTACGATTTCTATGGTGGAAAGATCTAAAAGAGAAGAAACTTAAAGTATTCAGGCATGCACGAGTCGTTTTCGGTGTAAAGTGTAGCCCTTTTCTTTTATCATCAGTAATTGAATATCACATCAAAAATAGTGCAAGTTTTGAGGAAAATTTCAAGCAAAGGCTTTTGCATAGTTTCTATGTAGACAATGTCGCCACTAGTGTGCACAGTGAAGAAGATCTGAAGAAATTTATCTCGGACTCAAAGAAAATAATGGCAAATGCTGGTTTCGATTTAAGGCAGTGGGAATACACTGGTGATCACGCTGAAACATCGAACCAGAAGGAAACTCAAGTATTGGGTCTGATTTGGGATAAGGTTTCCGATACATTAAAAGTCAACATGAAATGGCTAAGCGATTTCAACACAGAAAGGATTACCAAGCGAAGCATGTTATCAGCAGTTCATAAAATTTTCGATCCTTTTGGTTTTACTGCTCCGGTGATGCTTTATCCTAAATTGATGTTACAGAAAGCTTGGAAATTAGGAATTAATTGGGATGACGAAATAACTGGTGAATTACAAAAAGAATTCCTATTATGGTTCCAAGAACTTAAATATTTAAACGATGTTAAGATACCAAGACATATCCAGATCACTCCAGAAAACTTACATGCATGCACAATTCATACTTTCGTTGATGGAAGTAAAGATGCTTACGCAGCAGTAGTATTCTTGAGGATAGAAAAGGAAGATCAAGGGGAAATAATTCTGCTTGCTGCCAAGTCCCGAGTTGCGCCTTTAAAAACTACGACTGTACCAAGGATGGAGCTATTAGCAGCTACTATTGGCGCTCGTTTGGCGAAAACTGTTGTGGATGCTTTGGGTTGGCAGGAAATGAAGAGATATTACTGGAGCGATTCCTCAACAGTGCTTGCTTGGATATCAAGAAATGAGAGCTGGTCTGTGTTTGTCCGAAATCGGGTTCAAGAGATTCAGAAATTAAGCAGTCCTTCATCATGGAAACATATACCAAGTGAGAAGAATCCAGCAGACTTGCCGTCTAGAGGCTGTAAGGCTAAGCAATTAGCTTTAATCAGATGGTGGGAGGGCCCACATTGGATGAAAGATTCAGCAGAATTTAGAAACCACATGAACACTTCCGATGAAGATTGGAATGAGGAAGAAATTCAGAAAGAAAGGTCAAAGTCTACTTGTATGTTGACGAAACCTGAATTTCCATCCAACAATAACTGGTATTACCGCTACTTTTCAAGTTATGAAAAAATCATACGTTTAGTTGCTTGGATTCTTCGCTTTAAGCATAATTGTTTAAATCCTGATAAGAAGAGTAAAGGCGAATTGACGGCTACTGAATTTCGGGAAGCTGAGATAAAAACTCTACGTATGGTTCAAAAAGAATCTTTCTCTTCGGAAAGTGATGAAAGATTGAAGACATTACAAACCTGTAAGGATGAGCAAGATGTCATTCGTTTGAAAACTAAAATAACTTACAGGAAAGATAGTGAAGATTTTCTCCATCCCATAATTCTCCCTTCAAGGCATGAAGTTGTTAAGCGACTTATTTTTTATATTCATGTAAAGAACTGTCATGCGGGGTTACAAATCCTCTTAAATTTGCTTAGAGAAAGGTATTGGATCCTCAACGGAAGAAAGAGTGTAAAGCTTGTGTTAGCCAGCTGTGTGATTTGTAAAAGGTTTAATTCAAGGGCTTTATGGACATCTAGTGCTCCTCTACCTGAAAACCGAGTAAAAGATTCTGCCGTATTTCAAGTTACAGGCATAGATATGGCTGGTCCTTTGTATCTTAAGAACGATAAGAAGAGTTGGATTTTGATTTTCACATGTGCTATATATAGAGCTGTTCATCTAGAGCTAGTGACCTCTGCTTCCACAGATGCATTTTTGATGGGTTTGAGAAGATTTGTGGCTCGCAGAGGAAGATGCTCTGTTATCTACTGTGATAACGGAACAAATTTTGTTGGCGCAGCTAATTTATTGAGAAGCTTAGATTGGCAATGTATACAAAAATATGGGTCTGTCAACTCCATAGACTGGAAGTTTAACCCGCCAACGGCGGCGTGGTGGGGTGGCTTCTGGGAGAGGCTGATTAGGGTAATAAAAGATCTTCTTAAAAGAGTCTTAGGACGCGCCTGTCTTACGTACGAAGAAATGACAACTCTTTTAGCTGATGTTGAAAGTGTAGTGAATTCAAGGCCTCTAACATACCTTTCTGAAGATGCGACTGTAAAGCCTATCTCCCCATCTATGTTTCTTCAAGATGTTCACGAAATTCAGCTTCCAGATGTTGATGCAGTTGAACAAAATTCTCTATCAAAGAGGCTCAGATACAGGCAGTCCCTACTCAGAGCTTTGAGAGATCGATTCAGATCCGAATATTTGGGTGCTCTCATACAGCGAGCAAATAGAAAACAGCCAGAAAAGGGTATCGCTGTCGGAGATATTGTATTAATTGGATCTGACAACAAGAAACGAATCCACTGGCCACTAGGCCGTATCACAGAACTTATTCCTGGCAAAGATAAGAAAGTTCGACTTGTAAAGGTTCAAACTTCGCAACATGAACTTTTACGACCTATTCAAAGATTATATCCTTTAGAAGTAACATCATCAAATAATAGTTCAAAACTGAAAGAAGCATACCATTCAAAGGAAACCTCTGCTCAAACTGTTAAACCCGTTGTAACTTCAGAAGAGGAACCAGTCAGATATAGCAAAGCGGGAAGGAGAATTAAAGTCCCTGAAAGACTAATGTATTGAGAACTACACCTGCAACATTTGGTTTTGATTATAACCTATAATCAAAAGGTGGGAGGATGTTATAACTGAACCATTTTCAATTTCAGTGTATAAATTCGTTTATTATTTATCCTCTATTTTTTGTAAGTTCACGTGCTGAACAACATGTCAAAGAAAAAAAGAGTTAAATGAATTTAATGCTTTTAATTTTTATGTAAAATATGAGCGCGTGCTATCTTCAAAATTTGTTAAAATGTAAAGATTATGTGATGCGCGTGGCATCCACAGTTTTGTTTTTTTTTTTTAATTCAAGAAATAGAATAGAATAAAGTTAGCAACGATGTTAGTTGCATTTTTTCATATAGTTTGAGTTCTTAATTTTAGTGAACTACTTTTTACCGTAGGAATAATTTTCTTATGTTTAATGTTATAGGGAATTATTATATGAGCATAAAAGATGCTACTTTAATAATTTTAAAGTGTAAATAAGTAGTCTTGGCGTCCGCCTTTATACAGTTTAATTTAGTAAGAGAAAAGCTAGGAATTTGCGGTGCTTATTCCGTTGCTTTACACAGATGGAAATAAAATGACTCTTTTTAAACCACCTTGTTACCAACTTTAATGAAATTTTGTGTCGAATTAGCTTTTTAGGAATATGTATGTGATTTGGGGGGGGGGGGGGGGGGAAGAAAGTTCTTGTTTACAGATCACTTACTTTTTATAAAAAGTGAAGTTTAACGAGGTTGCAGGGAGGTTTACATATATGGAGGCGCTAAGGAAGGCAGAGGGAAGGAAAATGATTATTTTATATCCCAATGTTTTAGATTTAATGGAATTTAGTATAAATGCCATTTACTGTTTATAAAAAAATTACAATCAATACATATATCTGAGGGTAGGTTGGAGGGGGATGTGCAGATGATAAGAAAATTATTGTTTTTATATAATTATGCATGTTACCGATTTTAATGAAAATATGAATAATTATCATCTACCGTTTATGAAAAAATATTATAAGGAGACAGAGTGATAGAAAAGGGTTGCTTTAATACCACAAGATTGCTTTAATATTCAAAGGAAATTTTTATTAATATCTCGAATTGTTTATATACTTATATACAGGGTAATTATAATAATAATAATAAAAAAAAAAAAAAACTATCCCGATATATGATACCATAGCTATCATACCGTTCACAGAAACTGAATAAAAATTTGGTGGAAGGTATTTTGAGGTAGTACTCAAGAATTATGAAAAAAACAACAGTTAAGCTCTAACAGTTACTATTACAGCGACAAAATTTCAAAAATTTCAAATGGCAACACCTACTTTTTTTATTGGAATGGGGTCTCCATAGCAAAAAACAATAAATAGCGTTGGAACGGTACCTGTAGCACGACAATCGCCAGCCAGCACAAGGCAAACTAAGAAGAAAAGAGAGAACAACTATAATGTGCCTACCAGAGCACGACTTTCATTTTTTAATTACGTCACATTTCACGCTGAGTCTTTGGCTCTGATTAAAGTCTACTGATTCTGCTTCGAAACGACAAGAAGTGACCAAGGTATCCTTAATTTCGTGTAAGACTACTGAATAAGGACTCTAATTTCGTGGTTAGTTGTAAGACACTGACTGACATCATCGCACTAGGTGAAAAATAAGGCATTGTGAAATACTTGATGTTTTTCTTGCTTCCTCGCTCTATGAACAATATGCCGCTTACAAGGAAAGAACGTGGAGAAATTGCAAATATTTATTACCTGAACGGACAAAATGCTGCAGAGATATTGCGTCTTTGGGTGAGTACCGCAGACACTATAGGCAACGCAGAAGCCCGTGTACCGTAAACGCTGTACGGGACTTGATATGTAAATTTCAAGAAATTGGTTGCACATGCGATCGATCTCGTCCTAAACGAAATTCCGTTCCTGTCGAGAGTGTTGAGACGATAAGCGAAGTTCCCCGTTTAAGTGCACGCAAGGTTTCATATACTTTCTGGAGCTGAAGAATTCCACAATACGCAAGATTCTGCGCTCTGTTCTCCAAACGTTTCCGTATTGGTTCCAACGTGTCCAAAAGTTGCAAGTGGTTGATAACCAATTACGAATAGATTTTGCGAAAGAATTTTTTACCCGGTATGACGAGAATAACAGTTGGCCTTCACGCATTCTAGGGACGGACGAGGCTCACTTTTCGTTAACTGGAAACGGGAATTCGAAATTAAGCATATCTTAGTCTCTTCTTCTCGTTTTGAACAGAATCAGTAGGCTTTGATCAAAGCCGAAGACTCAGGGTAAAATCTGATATCATTAAAAATGAAAGTCGTGCTCTGGTAGGCACATCACAGTTGTTTTCTCTTTTCTTCTTAGTCAGCCTAGCGCTAGCGATTTTCGTGCTACAAGTACCGTTCCAACGCTATTTATGGTTTCTTGCTATGGAGATCCCATTCCAATAAAAAAAAGTAGGTTTTGCCATTTAAAATTTTTGAAATGTTGTTACTGTAACCGTAACTGTTGGAGTTTAACCGTTGTTTTTTATATGATTCTTGAGCGCATACCTCAACATACCTTGCACCAAACTTTCATTCAGTTTCTATGAACGGTAACATAGCTATATGGTCTCATACATTGGGATAGTTTTTTTTTAATAATCACTCTCTCTCTCTCTCTCTCTCTCTCTCTCTCTATATATATATATATATATATAATTACAGTGAAGGCTATATATTCAATGAGAACGAAATGTGTGTGCGTGGGGGGGGGGGGGGGGTCGCGATTAAGCTATATGGTTAAATTTTCCAGGAAATTTAACTCGGAAACATGTTTGACATAAAAGATAATTTTGGTTTGCTGAAAATTAAAACTATAGTCATATATCCAACTATACTAATTAATTTTCAGCAAGCCTAAGTTATCTTTTATCCCAAACGCGTTTCCGAGTTGGATTGCCTGGAAAATTTAGCTACCTTCCTTAATTGCGATAAAATTGATAATGAAAAATCAGATTAAACTTTGTCGGCTACTGCTTGGAAAAATTTGTTTAATTCAATTAAATCAATTCCTTAATTTTGTAAAATAATAATAATAATAATAAATATAAATAAATAAATAAATAAATATAAATATAATTTAAAATAAACTAAAATAAATAAATAAATAAATAAATAAATATGAGATATTAAAAAAATATATATATGAGTATATTTAAAAATTTATTCCTTCCATTTTTTGTATCGATACTCTTATTTACTGTTTTTAGAAGCTTTTTATATGAAATTGACTTTGTCATCGTGTCTTCGTGTCACGCTAGTAAACAAGGCGCCTTCATTTTTAAGTAAATATAAGCCATTTCGTTGTTCGCTCCTTGGGTCAGTTGGTTAGAGCGTCACGTTAATAACGCGGTGGTCGAGAATTTGGTTTTGCAGATAATGTCGTGGGTTCGATCCTCGTAAACCGACGTGACTTTTTTTTTTTTTTTCAGATAATTAAAAAAAAAAAAAAAAAAAAAAAAAAAAAAGTCGTTATCTAAAAGAAAATCTTTAGTTGTCTACACAATATCCTAAGAAATTTTCATCTCTTGCAAAAGGGAAATATCTATATTTTTCTCTAAAATTTCATTAGCGTTAAAACTTTCATTTTTTATATCATGTCTTTATCTCAATACATTTTTGTTTTATGCTTTTTAGGGCTTCACAATAAAAAGCTTCTAATCTTAAAAAAAGGATTTTTTACTTAAATATTTCTGGTATTTTTCACATAGTTGGTAAAAATCAGCCTTCTACTCCATTCTATAAGAATTTAATTTCCAGGTTGATGAATTAAATATCTGAATTAAAATTCGTGGCTGTTTGGAGTTATGCCATGTTCAAATTTGTCACTTGATATAGCTGCTTTAATGCAGACTCGGTGACCTTGCCAACGCAAATTATGTGAGAAGTGCCGAGCTGGTTATCAGCCAGGGTAGCTCAGTGGTTAGAGCATCCGCGCGTTAAGCGGAAGGCCCGGGGTTCGATTCCCGGCTCTGGTATTTTTCACATACTTGGTAAAAATCAGCCTTCTACTCCATTCTATAAGAAAATAAATCGATTTATTGAAATAAATAATTTCAATTTATAATGCAAACTCAGTGAAAGTATGATTATTTGATAGTATATTTGAAAATTAAAAGCACTGTTTCAATGTATAAATATACTTTATTAGACAAAACAAAGGTAATTTTAATGGAATCTAAAAACAAATCTTTTAAAATGACATCGAAGCGTGACTAGAATTTTTATATCATTCCATTTAAAACTGTTATTTGAAATTAAAATGCAAATGAAAAAGCATCAGTGAGTATATTTTATATATTTGCCTTATCTTGATGTTTGCATTGAAAATATAAATAAAAGAAAAAAGCAAATGATCAAATAAGAAAATCTATGTATATTGTAACTAATAGAAAAGCGTCACTTAAAACTTGATATCATTATTTTTAAGACCCATATTTCAAATTCTTATAGTGATAAAGTAGCTGCGTCACAAACTTTTAACCCGTTAAGGTTTTTTGTACTGATATCATTACTTTTTAGAGGTTATTGATCAAAAAATTAAAACAAGTCCTTCCGGCTCATAGGAAGGTTAGGTTGATTTATCTTTTCTTATGAAGTTGCCATCATTTTTTTCAAAATGGCAGCTACAATTTATTAATGAACTTGGTGGATTTATTAATGAGGGCTGAGGGCTATGTACACATGGAGTTTTAAGCAAATCGGTTCAAAAGTTATTGTGATAATTTTCAAGTGGCCACCATTTAGAAACAAAAGGACAGAGGGACTGAGATGCCCGGTGAACTTATCAAAGACATTTGAATGATATGTCAACTGTGCAAATGGGATTCGAACTGATTCCGTATTACAAAAGTTATTGTAATAAAAAAATTTTAAGTGGCTGCCACTTGGAAACAAAATGGTGGAGCAAGTTGCCTAGCAAACTTATCCAAGATATTTGAATTGTATAAATTTCACTCCCCAACTTTGATTTGAACCAGTTTAGTATTCTAAAAGTTATCGTGGGGGCACATTTTCAAGTAGCAGCCTGATTTCAAGTGGCTGCAACTTGGAAACTAGGTAAATGTTGGAACAAAATTCATCCAAGATATTTATGTGATAAGTTCAATGTCCAACTTTAACTGATTCAGTATTTCAAAAGCTATTCTGATGATAAATTTATATGTGGTAGCCTGATTTGAAATGGCTGTACTTAAGATATCGGTCATTTTGTTAAAAATGGCAGATAAAATTCATTGATAAATACTTGGTAGAGACCTTTATGTGGTCAGTGTAAACATCAAAATTCAAGCAAATGCGGTCTTAACTAAGCTTTTTTCAATGTTGATTTGAAATTTTCATGTAGCCTCCACTTGAAAACAAACTGCAGAGCAACTTAGTTAATGAACTCATCTAAGATATTTGTAAGATAAGTTTGCTGCATAACTTTGGTTCAATTCAATTTTGAGTATTATGTCGAAAGTTATCGTAATCACAAAATTTCCATTATACATACAGAAAAACCCAATTTATACATCTTTTGCATTTATACGTCCTTTTAGTGAAGTCCTGATTCATTCCTATTCATTTGAATGAAAAATTTCTTTCTTTATAAGTCACACAATTTTAGTTATGTCTTTTCCACTATTCTAAAATTCACAAAATTTCTTGACCGGTCATTATTTGACCATCTATAATAATAAAGGAAGATGTGTGTCTGTCTCTCTGTCTGAACATCTATACGTTCACCCCTATTGAACGCAGAACTACAAAATTTGACATAGGGGTGCTCAGAAGCCAGTCCGAGTGCACAGTAAAAATATAATTAAAATTTTTAATTAGTTCCGGAGATATTAATTAAAACGTCAACCAATGTCTAATCAAAAAGCGAGCCGATCGTATTTTCCGTCCTCCAAGTAGAATTCAGCCCGTTCCTCAAAAGAAGAAACACAGAGAGAAAATTTCGCGCCTTTTTAGCGGTTGCAGATATTGAAAATACACCTATACCACGAGAAAGAGCATTTATTACCGATTATTACGGTACAATTTTTTTTTTTTTTTTTTTTTTTTTTTTTTTTTTAAATGCGGTATTTTTATATTTTTTAAAAAAGTTTTAAAAAGGGTCCAAAATTTCTCTTTATCTCGATCGTCATTTTGAATCGCTCTGTACGGCAGAGTAACTGTTTCATTTCTTAACAACGGGTATATTTAAAAAGGTCATTTAACCCTCTTTCGAACCATATAAACATTTTAACAAAATACGGATTAGCGATCCCTATTTTTAGATTTTACAAAATATCGATTTTTTCACAAAACGTTTTAAAACTCAAAACCTTTTTGAGATAAACCATTTCTTTTTTTGTTTTGTACATAGACCTCGATTAGAAGAATCATATTTCAAAAGATTGAGAGATTTTTTTCAAAAACTGAATCTGTTATAAATTTTTTAATTTTCTGCATGCCTGCTGTTTTTGATGATATTCTGAATCCTCATTTGCGTTCGAACAACAGTGGAAACTCTCTTTTAAGTTCGCAGACGATATTTCGAAAGTAAAGCGAAAGATAAAGATATTTTTCTGATTGAGGTCACGTTTTTGGACTGCGATTAAAAATTGCAAATTTCAAAATTCTTCAATTTTCCTTTGTCGCACACGAAACTTACTATACAGAGTTTTTCATCACAAGACAAAGTTGTAGTTCAAATTTCATCGCTTTCGGAGAATAAACAAAAAAATTACATTTTAATTGCAAATTAAATTTTATTCTAGGCGCCACCGAGCGAGACTTTGCTAAAGTCAGAAATTTGAAAGATCATAACCTGGTGAGCGAACAGGCTGTTTCAGATATTGAAACTGGAAGAGGGCACCGCAGGTGCAACCGAGCGGGAATTCACTGTGATTAAATTTTTCAATAAAACTATTTTTACTATTATGTCAATAAGCTGTTGTAAGACCTGAAACGGGAAAAAGGCGCCGCAGGCGCCACCGAGCGGGAGTTTCGTAAAGTGGAATTTTTCAAGAATCACGAACCAGCCGGTCGCCGAAAGCGGCTAGTTCTAAATATAAATTTTGATGAGATGTGAACTTTGATATCAATATCATGACTTTGGAGTTATTCACAATCTATTAACTAATTAAAAACAAATTGTCTGATGCTAATTTAAGCGATAATGATGCAGAATGTGAAGAAGTTATTCTGAAGAGCGGACAATACCTAATCTTGGCAACAGCTATGGCCTATGTTATGGGAAGATTTATTTTCATAACTACTCATTACCAAATGTATTTTTTAAATTCCGTTTTCACTTTCAGAAAATTCACAAGTATTAAATTAGTACTCATTTTCGAAAAAAAAAAAAATTTTTTTTTTAATTTTTATATATTATTTTTTAGTTCAAAAATGCGAATTTTCACACAAATTGCTTTTTTTAAGCACAAAATGAAATACTAAAAATTTAAAAAATAAATTTTTGGAAAATGAGTACTAATTTAACAATTTTGAATTTTCTGAACATGAAAATGGTTTTTAAAAAATGCATTTGATAACGATAACTAATGATTATCTGTTTCAAAATTTATTTTTAATTTGATTTTTAGTACTGAAAGTGTCATATAGATTATCACATATTATAAAATTTATATTTTTCTCTTTAAAGGAATAGGTAAATTATCTAAACAAATTAAATTATAAATTAAATTCTTTAATCTTAAATCAACTATTTAAAATATAATGGAATAACGATTTTATCCTATAAATAATAAATTTTACAATATGCATTTTCTAGTTTTTATATCTTCCCTTTCATGCCTTTTTCAATGTAGCTGAAACAAAAAAAATCTTTGATCAGTTCCCAGCATTCATTTAGCAAGCCTAACGTACTGGAAATTCTTTTTGCTCTGTAAATGATAATGTTTTGACTTACTTCTATCCTTTTGTTTTGTGAAACCAGAAGATAATTTATTCGGTCTCTTTTAATCTTACATCGAAATGTAACTCCTGCAACCTCTTGTCACCAATTTTACATCAACGGTTAAATAGAATATTTGCTTAGTTAGTTATTTTCCCAGGGTCTAAAGCTTGGCGAAATCATGCCAACATTCACTAACAACGGTCAATAAATTACTCGTCACTTTTTGAAAATATACATATGAATATTCCTAACGTAATGCAACCATTCTCTATCTTCACACTTTGAACTTGGCGTGTAATTAAACGCCAAATGCATTGTCATTTGTTTTGCTTCAGTTTAGGAGCAGACACTTCCTTTCTGATCATAAGACATGTAAGAGCTCAAGAGAGATTCGGGCCTAGGGCCCGGTACTGTTTCCCCACTCCAGAATGTTTTCGTTAAAAAAACTTATGTTCTTTTAATTGACTATGGTCACGTGGATTGGAATATTTTTAATAAACTGGCATGAGAACTAAATATGTCTCTGAGTTAATTCCGAGCCTGGACCTTTAATCGAAATTCAGTTTTAATATTTTTTTTACTTTTCAGCCAAAGCCATCAACAAAAATATACTTTCTTTTACGACGGCCGCTCATCTTCTTTACAGAAAGAGTGCTTGACAGAAGTGCAGTAACTAGAATAACTAAATTTAATATATAATATCAGGGTTGGCAGGTTTTTGACGGTTTAAACCACTGTTTAAACTGTCATGTCAAAAAACCTTGTGTCCAAAACCTTAAATTTAACACTTCTTGGTATATTTTAACAATGAAGTAGTCATATTTAGAGAAATAAAAAACTAATTAAAAAAAGTGCTTTGTTTATATGTCTCCCATGGTTAAAAATCCAGTGGCAGAAAGTTTTGTAGCTGTCGGCGACAGGCTTTTAAAATTTTATAATCTGTCTGCAAAATTTGCGTGTGATCAGGGGTGAAAATGACTTACACTCAAGAAGCCTGAAAGCTGATGAAGGGGGGTTAACATCAGTGGTGATCTCGTGCAACTATACACAAATACAATTTTACTACAGAACAATATAGTATAAACATAAACAATTGTATTCATTAAATTCACCTCATTCAATTAAATATTTTATAGCAATGTTTGACACAACACAATATAAATAATTATAAATAATAAAAGTATTAGTTTTTTGTTTTGATACAGAAATTTTTATAAGTGAATTGTTATCCGAAAGTTGCGGACAAAGTTTTCTTATCAGTGCAGACAAAAACTGTTCGCAAGCCGTTTTTCTGTGTCCGCGACTATGTCGCCGTGTTTCTGCCACTGGGGATAAAAATAATTCTTAGAAGCGTATTATCTGTTTCTTATGAGTGCTAAAGATTTCTATTTTAGTATAAAAAACAGATATTTATTATATAGGAATTTGTATATTCTAAGGTGATCCACTTATTGCCTTAAAATTTTATAAAGTTTTATTTTCAAAAAAAGTTCTATTAAATATATACTGATTGATAATTAAAAGATATCGTAAGTTTTTTACCTCAATGAATGAAATTACTGTGCTATTAAATATTGCATTATGTCCTTTCATTTTGCGTTTTATAGTCAATAGCAAGTTTTAATGTTGTACAATTAAGAATTTGAGGTATTGCATGAGTAGTTGAACTAGATTTTAATATGAATTACATAATGCAATTCTATTTTTAATTAAGGAGATGATGGACAGTACATATCTCTTTTGTAGATTACTGCCATAAAGGTATGAAAATTTGCATTTATATGCATTAAAATTTAATATTACATTAAAATTTCAAGTAGAGTCACTCCATTCATTTTTTTTTTTTCTTTTTAATATGTTTGATTGCTAAAAATTTTCATTGAAATTTCAACATTTAACATAATGTTAAAAAATAACCTATCGTTTAATTCACAAAGTAATCACCTAATACATTTAATATATTTTTAAACCATAAATAATGCTAAAGTAAGAGGGAAAAACATTAGCAGGAAAAATTTAAAAATTTTCAAAAAATAAAATTTTTTATTTTTTATTTATTTATTTATTTATTTATAATTTAGTTTTAAATAATTTTTAATATATTTAATTGTATTACTATAATTTACCACATATATATACAAATTTTTATAGCTCTAAGACAATTTACAAAAACGATTTATAATGTTCACTCTCACCATAAGACGATTATATATATATATATATATATATATATATATATATATATATAATGAATGTTAGTTCATATATTACATTGCAACTTAAAAATATGCATAAAATCATTTAACATTATAGTTTCCATTCCTCACATATGGTTTTGATGGTTTAAACAAACCAGTTTTTGACGTCAAAAAAACCAACCCAGTAATATTACTGCAATTTTTAGCCTTTACACTTCATAGTTGTTGCTTGTTAAAATAAACAGTTCATAAATCCTCTTAACAAACATTTACAATTAAGAAGTATTTTGAAATAATTACATAATATCCCCCCCCCCCTCTTTTTTTTTTTTTTTTTTTTTTTTTTTTCTTTTATCAAGAAATTCTAAAGAAGTTTAAAAAAAGATAACTACAGGCTTCAAAGCAATTAATACAATACTAGCTAAAAAATTGATGGACTACTCAATGTCAATGAGCAATATAAAAACCTTCACCTCTCACACATGGTATTTATTTGACTTATTTTAAAAATCAATTGACCAGCAGATAATTAAAAAAGTTCTATCATTTGTTTTGCTTTAAGTTTTTAATTTTTCGTTAATTTATTTTTTAAGTATAAGCATATTCATTTTTTAACTTTCGTGTATAAAAAAACTTAAGCCTTTGAAAAATGTATTTTTATACCTGCTGTTTTTTTTTTTCTGAGCTTATGAATGCATTTATACTTAAAAATAATAATAATAATAAATTAATCAAAAAATAAAAACTTACTTAAAACAGAACAAACAGTAGAAGAAAGTTTTTAATTATTTGCTGGCAAACTGATTTTTGAAATGAGTCAAATACCATGTAACTGACAATGTAAGAATTTTTTTTTTTTTTTAAATGATAAAAAACTAGCATTTTGTAAATCACAAAGAAAATGTTTATTACGACAAATTAGATTTTTTAAAATCTGGTCAAAAGTTAGGCATAAAAAATGATGCCTGAGTGTGATTTCATGCTATTTTAGGAAGCTAAGGTTTCCATTTTCATATAACCAGTGTCCGATTTTATATAATACAAATCAATGTTTATAAATACAAAGGTGAATAAATAATGTTAAAAAACTATCACCTTTTCGGATACAGTCTCCGCTGAGCATAAAGGGTGTTTATTTGGTATTTTAAGAACAAACAAAATTAATGTGAAAAGCAGAAAGGGAGGGGGGCAATTAAATAAAGTAAAGGCACTTTTACGATATATATATATATATTGTATAAAAAAGTAAATACACTAAGATGTTATTTAATATATATTTTAAAAATCAAACCTGTTGTTTTGCCAATTATGACCCAAAAACATTTCTATATCTGAAGATTAATGAAGCCTATCATGTCTGAAATTATAAAATATTTATTTTAATGTTCTAATTTCATATGTAAATTCATGCATCTTAAATTAAGTCTCAGCGCATAGGAACTTTTATATTCACTAAGAATAATCTCGCATCCAAGAAAGATTTTAAGAATAAAGTTGTCAGTTATGGTTTTAGTAATCCACTACACTGAAATTATCAACTATAACAATGAATCTAATTATGTATATACAATAATAAAATTCTATGCATGAAAATATGCTGTTTGCCAGTTAACAAAAATTTGAGTTTAAAAGACTCTTTTTTAATTTCAAGATGCGTAAAATTCTTCAGATATGTATTAATTATTCTTTCTTACAATCACCCTGTATTCGGTACTAGGCCAACTATTTATAACATTGCTTTATTATTTTTTTTTTCAATGTTTTTAGAAATTGCAGAAATAGGAATTTCATAGTAAATATTAAATAATACATTGGGAAACTCAGAACTAAAAACTATAAAATATATCCTTAAAGTGTTTGAGATAAATGAAGGCGGTAAAAACTGATAAAACCCGTTACACCATTACACAGTAAGTATTATGCCAACCCTGTGGCAGCTCGCACTGCTCTAGAGTAGAAACCCTGGATAATCACAGTCAAGGGTCGCTACTCTAGAGTGATCCCTGGCAGCGGGAGTTGTTAATATTTACTCAATGTCTATGGATATTCCACCTTCTTCCATGACTTAGCGGTAAGATATATATATATATATATATATATATATATATAGTTTTATTTTCTTAAAACTTACAATTAGTTTTTATAAAATGCAATTACATGTTTCGTCTGTTATGAAGAACAAAAATATTGTCAAATATAAACAAACAAGTGTTTCCACTACAGTCGTTTTTATGCAAAATACTAGGCAGTTATCCAAAATACGATAATTAAAGAACAAGATTACACATTTATACTAAAGAATTACATTAAATTCTATAATAATAATAATAATAATAATAATAATAATAATAAAATCTTTCACAAAAAAGTCAATTCAGGACTTTTTTCGAAAATATTGTGATTTCGGATAAATTGTGAAAATAGTTTTTCAGTTGCATAAATTTGGTAAGAAATGAAATTATAAACAAACTGTCACTAAACAGTGTGAGCAATCTATTAATGATAAATAATGCAGGCCTTGAAAGTGGTTTTAATTTTTAAGGTGCATTTGTAAAATTAAAACTGCTATGTGGGGGAAAAAAAAAAGAAGAAGAAAAAGAAATCTAACTAAGAAAGCTTTTGGCAAGTTTTATTTAGCTTATTTTTGGAATAGCTTTATTATAAGGCGCCCATTGCTGTTGCTGATGTACATTTCACTGAATGAGTCGATTACTGCAAATCGATACTCTGAATCATTACAAAACATCAAAAACACATTTTAAGAAGATAAATTATTGTTTCACTCTGGTGTTTGTTTTGAAATTCACTGAAATAAATTAAGCATATTTTAAAGATTAATAAAACATTTAAAACAGTAATAGAAATTTGAGCTACTTCACCACAAAAAAAAAAAAAAAAAAAAATTCAGAGAGCTTTTAAGCTTTAACACATAAAAGCAGCGTTTTAAATGATGTATAATATAAAATAACTCGAAGATTTCCCCCAAATTTTCAAAATTACAGCCTTGCATGAATTTGAAAATGAATGAAAATCTGTACAGAAGCAATCACAAACCAAACAATAAATAAGTAAAATCACTGGATGCAGCTAATTCATCGTGCACGAATCTGAAAATTCATGCTTACAGCGGTCAGTATCCCAATATTAAAACCTTGCGCCAAAAAAAGCCATTGAACCAACCAACCAACCCAATATTAAAATTAAAACAATATCACTGGATACCCCTAATTTGTAGCGTATGAATAAGAAAATGCATAAAAATCTGCACTGCAGCAGTCAGTATCCCAACTGGATAACCCTAATTCGTAGCGCATGAATCAGAAAATGCATAAAAAATCTGAACTACAGCGGTCATAATCCCGATATTAAAACCAAAAATATATCACTGGATGCTCCTAATTCATGGCGCATGAATCTGAAAATCCATGAAAATCCTCTGTTAAAATGTATTTTTGAATAATTTTACGACGACGCCATATTGAATAGTAATTTTTGACCATTTTAAAAATTTGTGTATTAAATAATATGAATGTATCCTTTTGTAGTCTTAGAAGAAAGGTTTATATTTAAGTATATCTTGTAAAAAAAGCCCCCCCTGATATATATATATATATATATATATATATATATATATATATATATATATACATATAAAACGCTATTAAAAAATAAATATAACATATTGTTATTTGTAAAATATTGCTTTAAAAGGTATTTAAATTTAGATTAGGAATAGATTTTTTGAAAAAGTATTTTTTTTTTTTGTGTGTCTGTGTCTGTGTGTTTTAAAATTTTGATTAAATAGATTTAAAACTGTTTTTCCTTTAGTTTTTTAAGTGGTATGTTTTAATCGTATTTTCTTTTTTATCTTAAAATTCACTAATGCAAACCATTCAAAAACAGATTCTTTAACAATGATTTAAAAATCATATTTACCAAACATTGTATAAATAATTAATCCTGTAAAGAATAATGAATTTTTTCAAGAGACAGGGAGACTGAATAGTAGCCGCCATCTTAGTAGTAGAAGAATGTACGTTCTACTTCATAAGGAGCAAAGAGCGGAGGGGTTGAGGGGGATTGAGGGGCTAAGGGGCTCCTTCTACTACCACCCACTCAGCGTGTTATCTTATCAGCGTCCTTCCGGTGTCGCGTGAGCCCGAAAGATAAGGAAGTTGTTATCATTGATGATTATTATTTTAAGAGAATTTTAATTATGATTTAAAAATTAATTTTAAACTTAGAAAAAATATTATGATTTTTTAAAAGAGAATTTCTTATGTTCAATCAGATATTTTTTTAATTCCCACATCGGTAGTGTTGCCATCTGTTAATCGATTTGAGAGAATTTAACGGGAGGCAATGTATTTCGAGGACTTAGCATTTTTCACGATGGTCAGAGAATTTAGGTGTTGCCATTCGGAGATTGTAAATTTATATTAGTAAATTTTTACAGAGTTTATAGAACATGTCGATTTAGGAGACAATAATTATGGTAATGAATAGTATTATAAAATTAAGTGTTTTTTATATACAGATATTTTTGAGGTAAAATGAACCAATCAAAAGCATGTATTTTTAATAAATAGTATTAAAAAATTAAGTGTTTTTTATATACAGATATTTTTAAGGTACCATGAAACAATCAAAAGCATGGATTTTTAATTCATAGTATTAGCATTATGAAATTAGGTATGAGAGTTTCTAAGGGATTTTAGTACGCAAGTTTCAGAAAAAACCACGGAAAGCTTTAAATATCTACCAGCTTTGAATCTGGTATAAAGAATGGGTTTAAATTATGATGAAATTACTTACAATCTATCTAGATAATAATTAAATTTCTACTATTTAAACGATAAAGATTTTTCTGTCATATGCAGTAATAGAGTGATTAATAATTGTGTAATCCACTGTTTATCTTTGAAATAGTGTATTTAAAGAACTTTATCAGCGCACTCTCACTTTCTTAAATTACAGGATGTTGATATTATCTTTTACACTTGCAATTTTTAGTTTGAACTACCATTTTATAATAAAATAGTTATATTATCTTCTAGCCTAATATATTTGAAATAAATAGAGAATCTTGTAAATGAGTTGTCTTAGAAATTTTGTGAAGGAAAATTTAAATAATGTGGTAAGTGTATATTTTCGGTTATATGTAGAAATAGTGATTAAGAATTGTGTTGACGTCTGTTTATCTTTGCAATTCAGGAAATGGTTAAACATGTATTCATGGGAGCTTGCTTATACACTTTTAAATAGATAAGGAATCTTTTAAATGAGTTGTATTAGAAATTATGTAAGAAGGTATTTTTATGTATATAATTGCTAGATAAGTAGTTTTCGTTAAAAAATATGTGATTTAGGATGAAACTTTGATAGTGAATTCACATAGATAATTACTGAGTTGCGATAACTGATAGCTTTTTCCAAATATTTAAAGTGTTAACCAATATCAGTTGTTTTTATTTTCTCGGATAAAGTCTATTGATATATTTTTATCAACTAGCTACTAATAGTTCGACTTAAATGCTCATATTAAATATTGTATTTTTAGATGAAATGAGTGATTATAAAAAGTTAAGCATAAAAGAAAAAGTAACATAGGAATTCACCCTAATGAAATGATTTAAAATTAAACTAAATTTGAAATATTTAATCTATGTTTAATGAAATGAGTGATTATTAAAAGTTAAGCATAATAGAAAAAGTAACATATGAATATTTACAGTGCTTACTGCAACAGAAAACAAGCATAGAAAAACAATTAAAAATAGGTCAAGAAAAACATAAACTATATACAATCTGTTGTAAAAATGATGATTGTAAAAATGATGAAATACATTAAGGTTTAATACTTACTTAGTAATATTTTATAAATTTATGTGTGTATATATAGTACTTTTTAGGATGTTATGTAACTTATTAGATGTACAATACTTATAAATGATGCAAAAATGTTGAAGTACATTAAGGTTTAATAGTTACTTAGTTATATTTTGTGACATTATGTAACTTATTAGGTGAATGATAGTTATAAATGAAGTACATTAAGGTTTAATAGCTGCTTAGTTATATTTAATGTGTATATATATATAGTACTTTTTGTGATGATATGTAACTTATTAGGTGAACGATACTTATAATTATTGCAAAAATGTTGAAGTGCATTAAGGTTTAATAATTACTTAGTTATATTTTATGATGTTATGTAACTTATTTGAGGAACAATAGTTATAAATATTGCAAAAAATGAAGTACATTGAGATTTAATTGTTGCTTAGTTATATTTTATGTAACTTATTAGATGAATGATAGTTATAAATGATGTAAAAATGTTGAAGTACATTAAGGTTTAATAGCTGCTTAGTTATATTTTATGGGTATATATAGTACTTTTTGTGATGTTATGTAAGTTATTAGATGAATGATACTTATAAATGATGTAAAAATGTTGAAGTATATTAAGGTTTAATAGTTGCTTAGTTATATTTTATGTATTTATATAGTACTTTTTGTGATGATATGCAACTTATTAGATGTACAATACTTATAAATGATGCAAAAATGTTGAAGTACATTAAGGTTTAATAGTTGCTTAGTTTTATTTTATGAATTTATGTGCGTATATAGTACTTTTTGTGATGCGAGACAAAATATTCCCGGGGGATAGTAGTTTTCAAGCGATTTACCCACAGGAATACACTCCGTTCGAGATAGAAATAGGTGGACTAGTATTGAACATGGTGGCTTCTTTTGTGGTCACGTGATTTTTTTGACCAATCAGAAGCATGGATTTTTAATGAATAGTATTATAAAATTAAGTGATTTTAGTACGCAAGTTTCAGAAAAAACCACGGAAAACTTTAAATATCTACCAACTTTAGAATCTGTGATGCGCAAATTGTTTGTTTTAACATGTTGATAAACTAGATTGCATTAAAATGATATATATTTGGCGTAATTAACAAGGTTATAAAGAATTTGGCTGCGGTTAATACAAAAATGCCACGTTTTAAATATATATATATATATATATTTTTTTTTTATTATAATATTACTAAATGTATATACATGCAATTGATTTTTTTAATGCATGCAAATTTTCTAAATTTTATTATGATAAATTTCTAAATTTTGCATCTGTATCTTACCTTAACAATAATTTTTAGATTTCTGGTAAAATATAATAAAAAAAATGAAGTAAAGTATATGATAAATCAATACAAAAGTTAATTTTTTTAAAGCATACATGTAGTATGCACAGACATCTTTTAAAAATCAGGATTGTATTTTCAGCATGACTGGAAATAATAAAAAAAACTTACTGTTATTGTTTACATAAGAACAATCCACAATTTGCTAATTAATATTTCAAATTAGTAAAAATTGTAATTTAAATCTGTGTATTGAAATTTCATTATTATGCTATGACAGATTAAGAAAGCTGTTTTATATTTAATTAGTGAAAATTAATTAAAAACTTTATTGTTTTCAAATTTTAGAGATGTACCATATTCTGATTTTTACATATATATATACACTATATATTAAGTTTCACTTCTATATTACATTTTATTTGGGCAAATATAGAAAAGGCATTCATTCAATATTTTAAGACTATATTTGGTATTACAATAAATCTCATGTTTTTTGAAAAAAAAAGAAAAAAAAAAGCTGTTACATTTTAAATTCTTAAAAAATATATATTGGTGTTTCAGTGATCTAGTATTTGTTGCTTGGCTTCTACTATGCTTAATAGATCATCTTTATTATATATATATATATTTAGAAATGTTTTTTTTTTTTTTTTTTCTCCCTCCCCCCTCTTTATTTATTTTTTTTTTTTTCCTAGCTTTAAAAAAGGTAAAAAATATATTCAAATTTCATTAAAATACATTGTTATTGTTCATTTCGTTGTAGATCAGTGTTTTAAAAAAATGTCTGCATAATAAATAAAACAATCATCTTATTATTATTATTATTATTATTATTTTGTTTGTTTGTTTTTTCAATTGTGGCGCCATCAGTGTCCGAGAAGTTCTGCTTATGTAGCTGGTAGTTGGGAGGCACCAGATTCAATACCAGGTCATAGTTGCTGGGCTAGCTTTACGAAATTTTCTGTGGTTTTCTTCAAAATGTGTGTGAATTGCAATGTTTTCGTTGAACACCTAATTTAAAGATGTGATTTTATTCATAGAAAATACTCTTATATGAAGCATCCTAAAATCAATAAGCAGAGTTTTTGCGAAATAAATATAGTTTTCTCCTGTTTTTTTTTTTTTTTTTTTTTTTTTTTAAATAATAATTTAAGCTTGATTAAATATATTTAATATCTTGTTTTAAAAAACTCCAATTTCAGAAAAAATAATTACAGCAATTCATCAATAAATAATAAAAACAAAAATTTGGTGTCCCAGACCCCTTAAACCAAACTTTCAAAATTGCTAGATCATATTATTTTATTTATTTATTTTAACCAAAGTACATGTAAACAAAACTGAAACACTGGAGCAAAACTAGAGTTTTTTTTTTTTTTTTCATTGAATATACATATATATCTTGTTTGCAATGCCAAGTAATTCCAATTTTTTAATAGAATATCTATCAACGAGAATAATGCAGAATAAATACAAGATATTAAATATATTTAATCAAGCGTAAATTATTATTAAAAAAAAAAAAGACACAGGAGAAAACTATATTTATTTCGCAAAAACTCTGCTTATTGATTTTAGGATGCTTCATATAAGAGTGTTTTCTATGAATAAAATCACATCTTTAAATTAGGTGTTCAACGAAAACATTGCAATTCACACAAATTTTGAAGAAAACCACAGAAAACTTCGTAAAACTAGACCAGCAACTATGACCTGGTATTGAACCTGATGCCTCCCAACTACCAGCTTCATAAGCAGAACTTCTCGCCACAATTGAAAAAACAAACAAAATAATGATAATAATAATAATGATAGTTTTATTTATTATGCAGACTTTTTTTTTAAAATAAAATGCAGAGGTTTCTTTCTTTCTTTCTTTCTTTTTTTTTTTTTTTTTTAACTGATCTACAACGAAATGAACAATAACAATGTATTTTAATGAAATTTGAATATATTTTTTACCTTTTTTAAAGCTAGGGGGAAAAAAGAGGAGGGGGGGAGGGAGTGAAAAAAAAAAACCATTTCTAAATATATATATATATATTTAAGAATTTAAAATGTAACAGCTTTTTTTTTTTTTTTTTTTTTTTTTTTTTTTTTTTTCAAAAAACATGAGATTTTTTTTTTTTTTTTTTTTTTTTACAGGATTATTTTTAAATTTATTGTAATACCAAATATAGTCTTAAAATATTGAATGAATGCCTTTTCTATATATGCCCAAATAAAATGTAATATAGAAGTGAAACTTAATATATAGTGTATATATATATATGTAAAAATCAGAATATGGTACATCTCTAAAATTTGAAAACAATAAAGTTTTTAATTAATTTTCACTAATTAAATATAAAACAGCTTTCTTAATCTGTCATAGCATAATAATGAAATTTCAATACACAGATTTCAATTACAATTTTTACTAATTTGAAATATTAATTAACAAATTGTGGATTGTTCTTATGTAAACAATAACAGTAAGTTTTTTTTATTATTTCCTGTCATGCTGAAAATACAATCCTGATTTTTAAAGGATGTCTGTGCATACTACATGTATGCTTTAAAAAAATTAACATTTGTATTGATTTATCATATACTTTACTTCATTTTTTTTATTATATTTTACAGAAATCTAAAAATTATTGTTAAGGTAAGGTACAGATGCAAAATTTAGAAATTTATAATAATAAAATTTAGAAAATTTGCATGTATTAAAAAATTCAATTGTATGTATATACATTTAGTAATATAATAATAATAAAAATATATATATATATATTTAAAACGTGGCATTTTTGTATTAACCGCATGCCAGCAGTTATTCGACACTATGATAAACCTGTTATTATTACAAACTTATATGATAAAAAATTACATAAACAGTGTTAAACGATAAAAAAGTATGATAAACTTGTGCAGATTATACTTCACTTCGTAAAATGACATGCAGTGAATACGTAAGTACCGATCGTTTTTAGTACAGTACATGAAAAACATTTACAATAACATAGATAAGCGAGTTATTAGGTAGGTAATTTCAAAAAACTTATTCAGATCGAAAAATAAAACAGTACTTAGCCTTAATTTTTAAGCATCATCTGTTTTCAGTTATTTTCAAAGCATTTAGTTATCTTTAGTTAGTTCAAATTAAAATTAATATTTAAAAAATTTATAATTATAATCAGAAATCCTGGCGACAAATTGAAGATAATTCCTTTCTGTATATAAAGGTGAAAAAAGTTTGTAAATTGAACCATTAGTTCATGAGATATAACAAATTTTAAATTTATCAAAAATTTTTAATTTAAAAAAAAAAATTCTTTCTTGCTCAACTTTATCGTCAAAAAAGCTACAATTTCAGAAAAAATAAATACAGAAATTCATCAATGAATAATAAAAACGAAAATTTAGTGTCCCGGACCCCCTTAAAGGTTATAAGCATCTTTTATAATTATTAAAAGAAACATTGTGGTTAATAATGTTAACACGAATTTCACCTTTTTTTTTTTTTTTTTTGTGTGTGTGTGTGTGTGTGTGGGGGGGGGGGATAGAGGTAAGGTGTTTTAGTAGATATTTATTTATAAGATATATTAAAATCAGAATTAGATTTTTAAGGGAAAATATCTGTCAATAGTACATAATTTTTTCTTCTTACTCAAAAAAGGAGTTAAAAACGACTTATCAAAGTGGAGTGGAGTCTGTCATTTAACATAATGATTCAGTTCAAATAAGGAGTGCTTATTGTTTATCAAAAAGGAGTGAAAATGAATTATCAAAAAGGAGTGAAAATAATTACTCCGCAAGGTAGATGAAATTCACTCCTATAGGAAAAGTGAATTTTCATTACTGGAAAGGAGTGAAAACTAACTCAGTCTGAGCTAAAATCACTGGATTTTTTAAGAGAGCATCTCTCACTACAATTTTAGAAAGTAGAGTGTTATAGAAAATCCAAGTTACAAAATTAAACGTGCGTGCTCCTCAGAAATATCGCGGCAACTGACAACATTTTCTTTGCGACTGCATTTATACTGTAGGTTTACCACCAAATTTGTAATTATCGGTGAAATCTCGCCAAATATATCCTAAATTCATACACTAGGAAACGCAGCCAAATTCTTTATAACCTTGTTAATTACGCCAAATATATATCATTTTAATGCAATCTAGTTTATCAACATGTTAAAACAAATAATTTGCGCATCACAGATTCTAAAGCTGGTAGATATTTAAAGTTTTCCGTGGTTTTTTCTGAAACTTGCGTACTAAAATCACTTAATTTTATAATACTATTCATTAAAAATCCATGCTTCTGATTGATCGAAAAAAATCACGTGACCACAAAAAAAGCCACCATGTTCAATACTAGTCCACCTATTTCTATCTCGAACGGAGTGTATTCCTGTGGTTAAATCGCTTGAAAACTACTATCCCCCGGGAATATTTTGTCTCGCATCACAAAAAGTACTATATACGCACATAAATTCATAAAATAAAACTAAGCAACTATTAAACCTTAATGTACTTCAACATTTTTGCATCATTTATAAGTATTGTACATCTAATAAGTTGCATATCATCACAAAAAGTACTATATAAATACATAAAATATAACTAAGCAACTATTAAACCTTAATATACTTCAACATTTTTACATCATTTATAAGTATCATTCATCTAATAACTTACATAACATCACAAAAAGTACTATATATACCCATAAAATATAACTAAGCAGCTATTAAACCTTAATGTACTTCAACATTTTTACATCATTTATAACTATCATTCATCTAATAAGTTACATAAAATATAACTAAGCAACAATTAAATCTCAATGTACTTCATTTTTTGCAATATTTGTAACTATTGTTCCTCAAATAAGTTACATAACATCATAAAATATAACTAAGTAACTATTAAACCTTAATGTACTTCAACATTTTTGCAATAATTATAAGTATCGTTCACCTAATGAGTTACATATCATCACAAAAAGTACTATATATATACACATTAAATATAACTAAGCAGCTATTAAACCTTAATGTACTTCATTTATAACTATCGTTCACCTAATAAGTTACATAATGTCCAAAATATAACTAAGTAACTATTAAACCTTAATGTACTTCAACATTTTTGCATCATTTATAAGTATTGTACATCTAATAAGTTACATAACATCCTAAAAAGTACTATATATACACACATAAATTTATAAAATATTACTAAGTAAGTATTAAACCTTAATGTATTTCATCATTTTTACAATATTTACAAGTATTACTCATCTAATAAGTATTGTATATAATCTCACTCAATATAATTAAGTTTGCAATATTAAATCTTAATCAATTTTGCAATGTGCATATGCTAAACTTGTTATTTCATCTTCAGCAATGTATCGTTTGTCATCAAAGGACTGAGACTGATTTTATTTTAACAGATTGTATATAGTTTATGTTTTTCTTGACCTATTTTTAATTGTTTTTCTATGCTTGTTTTCTGTTGCAGTAAGCACTGTAAATATTCATATGTTACTTTTTCTATTATGCTTAACTTTTAATAGTCACTCATTTCATTAAACATAGATTAAATATTTCAAATTTAGTTTAATTTTAAATCATTTCATTAGGGTGAATTCCTATGTTACTTTTTCTTTTATGCTTAACTTTTTATAATCACTCATTTCATCTACAAATACAATATTTAATATGAGCATTTAAGTTGAACTATTAGTAGCTAGTTGATAAAAATATATCAATAGACTTTATCCGAGAAAATAAAAACAACTGATATTGGTTAACACTTTAAATATTTGGGAAACGCTATCAGTTATCGCAACTCAGTAGTTATCTATGTGAATTCACTATCAAAGTTTCATCCTAAATCACATATTTTTTAACGAAAACTACTCATCTAGCAATTATATACATAAAAATACCTTCTTACATAATTTCTAATACAACTCATTTAAAAGATTCCTTATCTATTTAAAAGTGTATAAGCAAGATCCCATGAATACATGTTTAACCATTTCCTGAATTGCAAAGATAAACAGACGTCAACGCAATTCTTAATCACTATTTCTACATATAACCGAAAATATACACTTACCACATTATTTAAATTTTCCTTCACAAAATTTCTAAGACAACTCATTTACAAGATTCTCTATTTATTTCAAATATATTAGGCTAGAAGATAATATAACTATTTTATTATAAAATGGAAGTTCAAACTAAAAATTGCAAGTGTAAAAGATAATATCAACATCCTGTAATTTAAGAAAGTGAGAGTGCGCTGATAAATTTCTTTAAATACAATATTTCAAAGATAAACAGTGGATTACACAATTATTAATCACTCTATTACTGCATATGACAGAAAAATCTTTATCGTTTAAATAGTAGAAATTTAATTATTATCTAGATAGATTGTAAGTAATTTCATCATAATTTAAACCCATTCTTTATACCAGATTCAAAGCTGGTAGATATTTAAAGTTTTCCATGGTTTTTTCTGAAACTCGCGTACTAAAATCACTTAGAAACCCTCATACCTAATTTCATAATGCTAATACTATGAATTAAAAATCCATGCTTTTGATTGGTTCATGGTACCTTAAAAATATCTGCATATAAAAAACACTTAATTTTATAATACTATTTATTAAAAATACATGCTTTTGATTGGTTCATTTTACCTCAAAAATATCTGTATATAAAAAACACTTAATTTTATAATACTATTCATTACCATAATTATTTTCTCCTAAATCGACATGTTCTATAAACTCTGTAAAAATTTACTAATATAAATTTACAATCTCCGAATGGCAACGCCTAAATTCTCTGACCATCGTGAAAAATGCTAAGTCCTCGAAATACATTGCCTCCCGTTAAATTTTCTCAAATCGATTAACAGATGGCAACACTACCGATGTGGGAATTAAAAAAAGATCTGATTGAACATAAGAAATTCTCTTTTAAAAAATCATAATTTTTTTTCTAAGTTTAAAATTAATTTTAAAATCATAATTAAAATTCTCTTAAAATAATAATCATCAAAGATAACAACTTCCTTATCTTTCGGGCTCACGCGACACCGGAAGGACGCTGATAAGATAACACGCTGATGGGGTAGTAGTAGAAGGAGTCCCTCAATCCATCTCAACCCCTCCGCTCTTTGCTCCTTATGAAGTAGAACGTACATTCTTCTACTACTCATCTTGTTTGGCGGCTTGGAGATGGGACCGTACCCTGTTCTTCAGGTTTCCCCAAAATCTGTACTACCGCGGCCACTCTCTCGATATTAAAACCAAAAAACCATCACTGTATACTCCTAATTCATGGCGAAAAAATTAAAATTACTTTTGTTTTGTCTAATAAAGTATATTTACACATTGAAACAGCGCTTTTAATTTTTAAATATACTGTCAAATAACTATACTTTCACTGAGTTCGCATTACAAATTAAAATTATTGATTTCAATAAATTGATTTATCTTTTGCGTCACGCTATCCAAAACTGCAAGTAAAATTTGTGTAAATGTTTTCTTTACGTCACACTACCTCTTTGCGTAAGCTTTCAATTAGTTGGATACTATGATACTATGTTTTGGATAGCGTGATGCAAAAGATAAATCAATTTATTGAAATAAATGATTTTAATTTGTAATGCAAACTCAGTGAAAGTATAATTATTTGACAGTATATTTGAAAATTAAAATCACTGTTTCAATGTGTAAATATACTTTATTAGACAAAACAAAAGTAATTTTAATGGAATCTAAAAACAATTTTTTTAAAATAACACCGAGGTGCCACTGGAATTTTTATATCATTCCTTTTAAAACTGTTATTTTGAATTTGAAATGCGAATGAAAAAGCATCAGTGAGTGTATTTTATATATCTGTCTGATCTTGAAGTTAAAAATATTACGTTTGCATTATAAATATAAATAAAAGAAAAAAGTAAATTATCAAATAAGAAAATCTGTGTATATTTTAACTAATTGCAAAGCGTCACTTAAAATTTGATATCATTATTTTTAAGACTCATATTTCAAATTCTTATAGCCATAAAGTAGCGGCGTCACAAACTTTTAAGCCGTTAAGGGTTTTTTGTACTGATTAATTTTACAGTCACACGTTAAAAATAACTCATTATGTACATTTATACGAAATTTTGTCCTATACTGCCACGTTAAAAATTTTGAGAAAATGGGATCACAGCGTCACTTGTTGAGCGATTGATCCTCAAATCTAATAAGCACCGGTCAGGGTCTGACTAAATACCAATGGCTAAATTTCTTTCATTGGTATTTCATAGATACATTCATTTATTTTTATTTTTATTTATTTATTTATTTATTTATTTATTTATTTTTTTGAAGATTAATAAAATTTTTCATTAACTCAAATATATGTACTTTTGTAAAAGTTATAATTTTATTAATAAGAATATCTAATAAATAAATCTGAATATGCTCCGGATTCGATGATTTTAATAGTTTATAATAATGATTGTGCACCATCATCGTATATTTATGTAATAGAATTTTGGTTATGTTATTATACTATAACATATTTTAAATGATTTTTGCATAGTAAAATACTTAATCTTTTTGGCGAGAAAAATTCAACAACAAATAGATTGTTTTGAAATAATGTTCATTAAATCTAATATGCATTGCTAAGGGAATTATTGTGATCTTTTGCGGGATATATCCATTGACGCAGCGATTGCCATGCCTTTAATTACAGCGGTCGGAAAAGCTACCTTGCGATGAACAGGTGTGCATAGTCGCAAGTGCTACGATTTTAACCCCGGTCGCAACTGCAACGTAACCTATGGGAATGGGAATAGTGAACAGAAGACAAACTGCGGCCCTCGCAAACTCCAAGAAAAATTCTTTATACGTCATATCATTAAATAAATAAATAATGTATACATACATATACATATATATATATATATATATCGAATAATATACAGAAATCGACTATTATATATATATATATATATATATATATATATAGTCGATTTCTGTGCATGATACAATTTTTAACAGGATAACAGGTCGATTGAAAAAAAGGATTTTGCTAAAAGATGAATCTATTCCCGCCTTTGGTCTTAGAGATAAATAAAATTATTCCAGACAGCTTAAGAGCAGATTGAATTTCACAATTTTAAAGATATTTTAATATATAAGAGAAACGGATGAGTTACAATGGGGTGAAGAAGGAAATAGGAGATTTAAACCAGATATAGACATTTAGTCAGGTTTAAAAAAATTTGAAAAAAAAGAAAAAAAAAGTGGAATTTAAACCAGATATAGATATTTAGTAAAATTAAAAAAAAATATTTTAAAAAAAGGAGGGGAAAATTTTTGTATTACTTTTCTCCCGCAATAAATAAATAACACGTCGAGCGCCACGCAAATTTTTAAAATCCATTAAAATTCCATAATGATTCCTCCTGTAATAAATAAAAATTAAGCAAATTTTTAATAAATTTTCAATCATTAAATGTAATATTTTTAGTTTTATATCCTACTTTATATCCGCCACCGATGGTTGACGCGGCTTTATATCATATTTGACACTGTCAGCCACCGATGGCTGACAGGGCGCACAACGTTTTAATTTTTTATTGGTACTGCTTTTACTTTCGGGGTAAAACTTTCAGTGAAATGTTTGAAGTATAACATGTTCTGCACACTCCTAAAATTGATGATTCCTTCAGTACTTAGAAATATATGACAAAACGTTTAGAATCTAGAATGGCTGACATGGCGCTCAACGTGATAAATAAATAAATAAAACATTTACTATTCTAAATAAATAAATAAGCAAAACTACTGCTTTTCCTATATATTGATAAATTTAAACATATGGCTGATTCCGAACCACGTAATTCCTATTTAGAATTTATTACGTCAGATTTTTATAAATAAAAATATATACTGAATTAAAAATTTTATAGCTTTCTTTCTCATTTTAGCGACAATTTAAATGTAATTATAGAAATGTATTTGTGCCCTTTAGAAAATCTCTGCTTGCCTAGGGGCTGGCTCAGAATGTCTGTGCGATAGTCAGGTTTTAACCATTGTACGACGATTTTCAGGATTTACAGCCATTGTTGCAATACAACCCTTTAAATAATTATACTAATTAAAGTACTTGGAATAACTGACGTTATATGCGGCGTTCTCATTCTCACATCATTTGGAATACTAAAATCTACGAATTCATCCATGTTAATCAAATATTTATGTATACAATATTTTAATAAATATTTTTCTATACGCAACTTTCCTGTTCTTGAAAATATGACCTTCTCAAACTTTTTTTTTAGAGTAATAATGCGTTAGATTTTATGTAATTACGATCTGACTTTCTTAAAAAAGTAAAAACCAAATTGCCCGAAGGTCCAGATTCAATTGACCATCGCAACCGTCCGATAAGAGAAAAATAAAAAGATGTCAAAAAATGTGGGACATGAATCAGCACGCATATTACGGGAAAGTTCCGTTACCTGCGGTAGAAAGTGATGAAGAAGATCAGCAATCAACGGATATTCTCATACAGCGGAGAAAAAAATAAGAAAAATCGGAAGAAAAGAAAAAGAGAAGAAACTCATGAGAATGTGACCAAGGGAACCCAGGCGCATCCAAGAATGTGGCGTAGTTTATAGCTTCTCACGATTATTTCGGCGGACCACATAAACAAGTTTAGACAAACGAGACCGTGAAATAGCGATGGACGATTTCTATGAAAGACAGTGAGAGACTATTTTGCATTTCTTTTTTATTTGATGATTGAAGGCCAGACGGTGATAGGGTTTCTCCGTTGCTACCGTGGAAAGGATATTTGAAAATGGAAAGTAAGATGAATTGGTTCACACACATTAGTGAAACTAATTTTATTTTTGCAGCTCATAGCATGTCATGCGCTTGAAATTCTGTCTAAAATAATTATGATCCATCTCTAATCGTTTTCTAAAATAAAAATAAAAATATTTTCATGAACGGAAACTTTTTAAACAAATACCATAAACTGCGAAAATATGCAACAATTGTCTTGACGCGAAAATAATAGGCATAACCTTTCATCAAATAACAAATGTTGCACAAGTGCCGCATGTAAGATTAAATGCATTGTGGCTTTCATGCTGTACTTGTACCTACATTTTTCGTATTATAAAATGTTATAGTTATTTATTTTGAACCGAAACAACTGTTGCGTGATTTTTTGATTTATGCTGCTCTCTTTCAGAGTTTTTATTCACCATCATTCAATACCATTATTTTGCCGAAGTTAACTAAAAACTGTCACATTGTTATAATTCTTATTTAAAAAGAGATATTGGGTTGAGTAAAAAGTCATTGCGTTTTTTTTTTTTTTTTTTTTTTTTTTCAAAGTCATATATTTATATAAAGGTTAAAGGTCAGCCAATGATATATGTTCCCTCTTGTTCGATGACCTTTTGCAATCGTTCGGTGGGTTTCATAATTCCTCGTTCATAGAAAGAGCTGTCTTTCTTTGCGAAAAACTAAATAAGATGCTGATTTACAACCTCATGTGGATTTAGCGTTATTCCACGCAAGGTGTTTTGAAGAGAGCGAAACAAGTGGAAGTCTGACAGCGCAAGGTCAGGCGAGTATGCTGGGTAGGGTACCACATCGAAGTTCCGATAATTTTTGACCGAATCGCCAAAGATGTGTGTAGTCTGACATTATCGTGCTGGAACACTACTCCTATACGATTGACGTGCTCCGAACGTTACTGGATGAGAGCTTCCAGTACACACCCGAAATGATTGTTCTTTTCCTTGGTTGGAGCTCAAAAAACACCACACCGGTCCAATCCCACCACACTGAGAGCATAACCTTCTTCTGATGAAGTTCTGCTTTTGAAGTCGTTGAAGGCGAATCATCACCTCGGGATCAAAACCATTTGCGCACCACATTGTTTTAAACAATCCACTTCTCATCACCAGTTATCATACTTTTCATGAGCATATCGCAAATGTTTATTCGTGGCGTCAATTTTTTTTTTTTTTTTTTAGTTCATGAGGAACGAGAAACCCAAATATTGAGCTTGCTTACGTATCCCAGTTTCTTTAGTTGGATGTGAACACTTTTTTGACTGATCGTCAATGTCTCTGCAATTTCTCATGTCGTGTGACGTAGGTTTGACTAGATCAATGTCTTTATTTTGTCATCATCAATCTGGGTAGGCCTTCCTGATCGAGGAGCATCTTTCAAATCAAAATACATAGCGTGGAATTTCTTGAACCAGTTTTGGCACTGACGTTTTTGTAGAGCATCGTCACCGTAAACTTTTTACGCAATTTTTCCCAAGCTTGATGCGCGTTTTCCCCTTTACTGAAGTAAAACAGTAAAATATGGTGAAAATGAATTAGTTTCGTCTTTCATGTTCAACGTGCTGTCAAATCGCTAAAACTCAACGAAATCGCTCAATTTGTTCTTTACAATGAAGCTTAAACTGTCAGCTATCAGTGGACAGTGATGTAACAACTACCATTGCAAATGCTTAGGTATTTCAGAAACTGCACTACTGCCATCTGTTGCAAAAAAACGAAATGCCTTTTTACTCAACCCAATAGTTTGGTTTTCAGTGAAATATAGTGTTTAAGGTCGGTTGGTTGGTTGGTTGGGTTTTACGTCGCACTAGTGCTGCGCAGATGGGCAATTGGCGACGGTCGTGTTTAAGGTCGGAAAATACGATTTAATGACCTTATACGTTTTCATGATCATACATCTAATAGAATCTTACTTTGCCGCATAATTTGTGTCATATCTATATTCACTTCACGAGAACAGGTTTATATCGAAACGAATATAAGATATCAAGAATAAAATTCAAATAACTGTTTCTTAATGTTAGACTGTATTCAAGTAAGATTTCTTTTTAGTGGAATATGTTTATGCTTTCATTTCTCCCTTTCCAATCATTCCTTTGAATGGTATATACAGTAACCGCCGCTTAATAAAATCACTGGTTAATAAAATCAGCCGCTTAATCTGATCAAATCGCCAGGACCGGAATCAAATCAATACAAACTACGTTTAAAGCCGCCGCGTAATAAAATCAGCATCGCCGGTTAATAAACTCAAAAATATCTTCTCAGCAGCCAAAAAATATCATTTATGCACACTAAATGTTTTTAAAATTTACATTGTGATTTTTATTTATTTATTTATTTATTTTTAAATAGAAAAAGAAATTAAAGTACAACAAACCCTCCGTTATCGCTCATTGTTGATTTTATACTTGCTCATTGTTGATTTTATACTTGCAACACAGTTACAAATTAAACACGCCCCGCAATTTATCTCCGCAACAATTTCAAAGAACGTATTTTTCAAAGCGCAATAATGAAATACAAATTTTATTTGAAATGATTTTTTTTTTTTTTTTTCTAATTATTAGAAGACAATTTCTAGTTCTTATTTTGAAATTACTAAAATTTATAAGAACAGCGTGAACTTTGTTAAAGTAATGATGATTTTCCTCTAACGAAAGTGCACGGGAACTTACAATGCGTTTAATTTACTTGTATCGAAGAAACAATTAGTTAATTATCTACCAAACATAATTAATATTGTTTGCTAATTATATTATTCGTTACCTTTTGAAGTTTCTTTCGAAATTCAGTGAAGTAATACCTTTTTCTTAAGGACAGGAACGTTCGCCGGATATAAAAATCAGCCGCTTAATAAAATCACTTTGGCTCAGAACGAATGTGATTCTAATAAGCGGAGGGAACTGTATATCTATATCTATATATCTGAGAGAGGGGGGGAGTAATTTTTCCTTTTTTTTCCCCCTTTCATTTTTTTTACACAAAAACATTACGATTATTCGCAATTCAGGAAAATGCGGAAAAAGAACGTAATTTAATAAAGAAAAGACACCAATATTTAACATTTTACTTATCAATAATATGTTTCCAGATTTATTATGTAATTCACTTTTTTATTTCTCTCGGATAAAAATTTTGTGATTCTATAAAGCTGATAGGACACAATATATCCAACACAATTTCACATAAAATTACGAAGAAAAAAATCACAATTTTTGCACTTTTTCTCCTGTAATCCCTCCTGTAATATTCACTATTTTCATACAACTTCACACATAGTTTCCGTAATGAAGCTATTCTCTTATCTAGTGATTTTCTTCGAAAAACCTAGGTTATTTAACAAAGTATATGAAGTAACTGCAGGTACTCCATTTTCTTTATTTGAGATATTTTTATGTCTTTCACCCCCTATTTAGCAAGATAGCCATCGAAATGAAAAGCTCGGATATCCAAACAAATGGTACCGGTATTACCCAAGGGACTTTATTTAAAAGATCCCATTAGAAGTTTTATGGGATATAGATCACTTTTCACGACCTAGTTAACAAAGAATCTCCTCAGGGGATGTTGTCCAGCGACTTCTTGGCATCGAAAAGGGGGATCTCACTCCAGAAGATGAAGATTTATTGGTTTTCTCTTCACTGATGGAATTTCCCATTTGTGAAGAAAATGAAAGTTGGGGATGTTTCACACAACTTATTGGAGGGATTCTTGGTGGTCATGCGTACCCTGCGGGATGCCGAATGAAAGTTCCATACAATTAGTGTAGCCTTTTTTCGGAATGACCAAAGAGATTCGGTGGCACAAGGGACCGGCAAGTAATCCTGCTGCGTGAGGTCAATGAAAGTTTTTTTGCTACTATGTGAGATAAAGGAAGGTGTCGAAAAGGGATAAATATTCGAACTGAGGATGTCATGAAAGCAAATAGTTTGGCTTATCTTTACCAGATATTTTTTTTTGGAGCTTTCTCACGATATGCTGACATGATAGACGTTACCATGTTCTAAAGTTGATGGTCAAACACGTAAAACTACAGAAGTAATCCAAAACGACATAATTTTAAAACTTGTAATTTAATATCTTTTAACTTAGCTTTTTCAAACATGTTTACTTTTAGACAGGGTTGAAAAAGTGATTCAGGAATTGAAAACTAATTTTAGAATTAAAATTCTGTTAAACTTCTACAAATGACAAATACAAATGAAAAACGAAAAACAACAATAATAATTGCCTACGTATTTGAAGATAGGATTATCAGCGTATTAAAAGGGTCTAATTATATAATTTCGATTTAAAAAAAAAAAAAAAAAACGTATCTACATTATAATCATAATCAACGTAATACAATCTCCGACGATCTCTGCACTTGCAGTCTGTAGTTCAATTAAATTACATTCAGATGAGTATACAAATAAATAAATAAAAGATAAATAATTGCATTTTTAATTTGAGTTTTCTGCTGTATTGCGCAGATTTAAATATATATATAATATATATATCTTGGTATTGTCTTTATCAGAAGTAAAAATGTAACTAAACATTACGGAATATAAGCGGCAAAAACTTAAAATATTTTAACAAAGTGTAATAATTTATCGTTAAGGGATAAAAACACTGTTTAAAAAATCAAGGAAGTATTTTTCTTTAAATGGTAAAAAGAATACATAAACGTATCTATTAATTTAATATGTAACAACACATAAACATGACTACTCAGATTACAGCTTTTATGTTGCATTCTTGAATATTTAATCATAAATTAAATCAGTACGCTACGCTGTTCAAAGTTACAGAAAAACTACTGTATTTATTTATTTATTTTATGTTAATTAAAATTGCAGCAAAAATCAACAGAGAAAAAAATTATTTTATACAATGCTTTACCTTAATTATAAGCATTATTTTAATTAATTAGTGGCTCATACATGTTAGTGATATGCTATTTTTTATTTTTATTATTATTATTATTATTTTTTTTTGTGGAAACTTTTAAATTTTTACAGAGAATAGAACATAAAATAAATAAATAAATAAAATATGCAATACATTTTGAAATTTTCAATTATTTATTTCTAACTAAAAACTAATGCAATTTACAGAGACTGATAAACATTCAGGTAAATTTATAAAATTGTTTTAAAATTATAATTTAGAAATTTTCATTTATCATCCTTGAAAATTCCTGGTAGATTGGAGTGGAAAGCTGATTTTTACGAACTATGTGAAAAGTACCAGATCCAGGAATCGAACCCGGACCCTCCGCTTAACGCGCGGATACTCTAACCACTGAGCCATCATGGCTGACAACCACCTCGGCATTTCTCACATAATATACGTTAGCAAGGTCACCGAGTCTGCATTAGAGCAGCTATATCAAGTGATAAACTTGAACTTGGCATAACTTCATTAGGCCACGAAATTTTAATTTAGAAATTTTTATTCATCAAGCATGAAAATTCCTGATAGATTGGAGTGGAAGGCTGATTTTTACCAACTATGTGTACTATGCGTTTTAAAATTAACTATTTGTTTTCTTCAATACTAAAGACAAATGCTTAGTAAAGAATCAGATTATTTTTTTACCTTTTAAGGGACACCATACAAATGGAAATCGCCCTATAAATTTGAAGATTTCTGTGGGTTTTTTTTTTTTTTTTTTTTTTTTTTTACCGTTAACCCTGGTCGCTATTTTGCAAAATGGCGGCCAAACACCCAAATTACAAAAATGGCACCCATGCTATATTTTATCCTTAACATGTCAAAAATGGATTACAAGCATAAAAAAAAGGTCCCCACGAAAAAACACTCGGGCTCCGGTTTTTTGACCGTACTAATGGTGCGAAGGAAAATTTTCGAGACAATTTACAGGTCTACAAAAAAGCAACATTTTCAATTTTTTCTCTTTATTTAATTCTTTATCTTTGCAGAAATAAAACTATAAAGATATATTTGTGAGTTTATTTTCTTCATATAATTAAAAACAAATATACACATTTGCAACCTTTCTGTTTTTATACAGTATACAGGGCTATATGAATTTCAATAATGAATTCATTGTATAGTAGTAAAGCGAAAAAAGTAAGTTTTTGAAAATTTTCGTTTTCCATAATAGCAATAATAATAATAATAATGCAATAATAATAAACTGTTTTAAAGCGTCATTATGCTGATAAAATGCATTGAAATTGAAGGTAAAGCCATATCACGGGTAACTACAGTTAGAAAGTGCTTATAATCTATGCGAACAATGTTATTTTTGTTCTTTTTTTCGATAATTTATATGTATACACAGTAAAGCACCGTTTATACGTCTTTCACATTCATACGCCTTTTTACTGAAGTCCCAATTCATTCCTATTAGTAGGTAAAAAAGGAGAGTTGAGAGTCATGAGGGTGAGGGACCGAGGGACCGGAAAGTCGTGCGGGTGCCACACCACCCCCTGAGGGGTCTAGATGACTTGGTATTGACCTTGAGACATCCCCTAACTTGATCGTGAAACGTGACGAGGGTATTAATGAAGAAAATTAATTAAAAAAATTTAACGAGTGGTTTATTGTAAAAGGTGACGATGGTTTTAAAGCGATGTTTGCGGTATAAGGTAAAAAGTAGGATATTGTTTGTGAGTCATTAGGAAATTAATTAGGAGGTTAATTAAGAAATTAATTAGGAAATTAATTAAGAAATTAATTAAAAATTTTAAAAATTGAGAAATAAATAAGGAATGAATAAAATATACGAATGTGGATGTGCATAGAGTATGTAAGAAATAGAGAGGTTTGACTGGGGTTCGAACCCGGTACCTTACAGTAAAAATATTTCCATAAGACAGTAGTTTTCGAACGCGAAACCGCTGACCTATGGAAATATAGCCTGATGACTGTATCTTAGATATAAATATGTATTTTTCGATTGAATATCATTTAGTGTTCATGATGTTACCGTCCCGAGAGGAAGGGATTTTCGTGTTCTGCATTTATTTTGTGATGTGTGTTGTCTTTTCGATTCTTTATATTTTTTCTGAAGGTGGGAAGTTTAACGTTGATTTTATTTTAAATTTAAACGATACGGGAAATTTATCCTTTTCAATGTGATGTCTTCACATGCGTGCTGCCATGGAGGAAACTTATCGAGACCCGAAAGCGGTTGCAAGTTTTGGAGGTGTAGATGCCTTACACCGTGCTGCCCGCGACAAGTTATCAAAGAAAAAAATTCGGGAATGGTTACAAGGAATAGATGCATATTCACTTCACAAACCGATTCGAAAAAAATTCCCCACGAACCGTGTCATAGTATCCAGAATTGATCAACAGTGGCAAGCAGATTTAGCTGATCTGACGTCTCTTCAAAAGTTTAACGATGGATTTCGCTACATTTTAACTTGTATAGACATCCTCTCAAAACGAGCGTGGGCGGTTCCTCTGAAATCTAAAAAAGGTGAAGAGATTGTGAAAGCTTTTAAAAAAATTTTCTCTGAACGAAAACCCAACTGTTTGAATACGGATGCAGGAAGGGAGTTTTTGAATAACAAGTTTCAAAATTTTCTCAAAGAGGAAGGTGTGAAATTTTTCAGAACTTTTAACAACACGAAAGCGTCCGTAGTAGAACGATTTAACCGCACTTTAAAAACTAAAATGTGGAAATATTTTACCAGTCGTCGTACTTACCGCTACCTAGACGTGTTAGATCAATTACTTTATAGTTATAACCATACTTATCATTCGAGTATTAAAAGGGCGCCCGCCGAAGTAACTCCGGAAAATGAAAGTGACGTGTGGTTTACTCTGTACGGGGATATGGGGAATGAAAAGAGAAAGTCTTGCGTGTTTAAACCGGGAGATACAGTTCGAGTATCCAAACAAAAATTAACCTTTGAAAAAGGATACGAAACTAATTGGACGGAAGAACTCTTCGTCGTGACCGAGTGCGTGTCACGGGAACCGCCCGTCTACCGGATCAAGGATTTGATGAACGAACCTATCTTAGGGACATTTTACGCAGAAGAACTTCAAAAAGTTCAACCTAAAGAGAACTTTGCTATCGAAAAAATCTTAAAAAAGCGAATGAGAAAAGGGCGATTAGAGTATAAAGTGAAATATAAAGGTTATCCTTCTAAATTCGACCAATGGATACTGGCTTCTAATTTATTTCATTTATAAATTGAAACGACAATTATTTTGAGAATCATTCACCAACATGTCTTTCTACGTGACGCTACCTTCGGACAGTTCTTTGAAATTTTACCCAGAAAATAAAATTTCACATTTTATTACGAGATTACCTTCCCCTCTCGATCTGAAAGGTGAATGGGAGGTCGGACTTGTGGAATTGATTTATCCACATATGTGGAGTAATATATTTGACGGAGGAAATGAATACGAATACGATGCAGGTATTGGAACGATGAAAAGAACTAAAATCCCCTTTGGATTTTTTGAAAACCCTTCAGACATTATTAAATGGATGAACTATCAAGACTTCAACGGTTTAATTCAGATAAGCTACAACAAACATACTAGAAAAGTGAAAATTGGATTAAAACCAACAGCTAGAATAAAGTTATTACCAGGACTCGCCGAAACTTTAGGCTTTTATCCGATCGAATTGGCTAACAATGAGGATCCTATACGCGATAGCCCTTTTAAATACTTTGAAGGGATTAAAGAGGCTGACCCGAATTTCGATTTAAAATTACTTTACATATATTCGGATATAGCAGAACCTCAGATCGTTGGTCATATAGTATCCCCTTTGCTTAGAGTAATTACTGTGAAAGATAAAGACGGTGATATGATTCACGAAATGTTCGACAGACCACACTATGTCCCTCTTTCAAGGAAAAACTTTCAAACAATTGAAACTGTTATAAGGACACACACAGGACGGTTGGTGTCATTCGAGCGTGGACAGTTGATCGTGAAACTTCATTTTAGACAAAAGTACCTCTCATAATGTTCGTTCCTTACAAGTGTTGTGCGAAATCTTTTGAAGATTATTACATTCACCAGTCAGGTAGTGGTTTGAACTACTACCAAGGTTCTACATTACAAAAAGGATATGGATTAGGTGGACTGTTTCGATCTCTTTTTCGAGCTGCAGTACCCCTTTTTAAATCGGGTGCGAAAGCTGTCGGTAAACAATTGTTTCATACGGGTGTAGATGTGTTGAATGACTTGTCACGAGGTGAAGATATAAAAAATGTTGCTAAACGTCGGTTGAAAGAAGCTGGGAAAAATTTAACCGACAAAGCTGCTACAAAAATGAAAACAATGATTGGTTCAGGACAACGCTATAAAAAGAGAAAGCGATCTAATAAAACCATCATTCGTCCCAAAGTGAAGAGAGCGAAGACACACGATATTTTTGCTTAATCATGTCGGGTCTCATTCATAAAGATTCACCTGCCTGTGTCAAATCTGAACTGGACTTGTTTTTGATACCACCCACACAGACAGCTATTGAAAAAGGACATTTCGTCGAATTTCACCCTCTCGCGAATATTCGCGATGGGGGACCTGTGGAATTTAACATTACGGGTAATGGTGAAGAATACATAGATTTATCCTCCTCGCACATGTACCTAAAAGTGAAAATTGTGAATGCTGACGGAACCGCTCTGGCTGATAAAGAACCTGTTGCACCTGTTAATTTATTTTTTCACGCATTGTTTTCTCAAATCGATGTGAGTCTGAACGAAAGATTAATATCTTCTTCGAGTAACACCTATCCATACCGCGCCTACATTGAAACTTTGTTGAATTTCGGTGAAGATGCTAAAAAAAGTTTACTAACCTGTGAATGTTTTTACAAAGATGAAAATTTAACTGTATCCGACCCCACACAAGCTACTCCCCAAAACCCTGGATTGGTAAAAAGACATGAACTCACCAAGACAAGTAAAATTTTAGATATGATCGGTCCTTTACACTGTGACATTTTTCAACAGAATCGACTTTTACTGAATATGGTGGATTTGAAAATTAAAATGATTCGAAGCACTCCCCAGTTTTGTTTAATGGCAAAGCAAGTGGCTGGTCAGGAAAAGAAATATAACGTCGTGTTAGAACATGCCTCGCTGTTTATTCGAAAAGTGAAAGTGAACCCCGGAGTTTTATTAGGGCATGCTAAAGCTTTGGAAAAAAATTCTGCAAAATACCCCATTGATCGAGTTTTATGCAAGACTTATACAATACCTGCTGGAAGTATGTCTTTTATGCAAGATAATGTTCTTTTGGGTGCTATGCCAAAACGTGTCATAATTGGATTGTTAGATAATGCCGCCATGAGTGGTAAATATGACTTAAACCCTTTTTACTTTCATCACTACAATGTTAACTTTTTAAGTGTGTATATGGACGGTCAACCTGTTCCTAGCAAACCTTTGGAATTGAATTTCGAGGATAAAAACTATATAAGAGCTTATCATCGATTATTCTCTGGTTTCAATCGTGATGCTGGAAATTATATTTCACGAGAAGATTTCGTGAATGGTCATACTTTGTATGCTTTCGATCTAAGTCCTGATTTGTGTGACGGTCCCCACCTCAACTTACAACAACAAGGAAATTTTAGAATTGAGATAAAATTCTCCACAGCTTTACAATCCACCATTTCTGTGTTTGTGTATGCAGAATTTGAAAACATTATTGAAATTACCAAGTCTCGACACGTTTTATGTGACTTTGCCAATTAATGAAAATGGATTCTCTGCAAATCAAGAATATTTTATCCAGTGATACAATTACGAAAAAATATTTTTTAGATGTTTTCCCAAGTGATCATCTACCCGAGGTGGTCGTGCGTTATCCAGCTTGCCTCGTATGTAACACAGATGACTCGTCTGAACCTGGAACTCACTGGTTAGCCTTTTTCATACAATCTGATGATGAAGTGGAATTCTTTGATTCGTATGGAAACGACCCCAGTTATTTTAAAGGGCCTATCTCGAACTTTGCATCTCGATTTTCGCATGTGAACTATAATCCTCTGATGCTTCAGAGTGCTATAACCGCCGTTTGTGGCCAATTTTGTGTTTATTATCTATATTGTAGATGTAGGGGAAAAACCCTGAAAGAATTTTTGTCTATGTTTGTAACCAAGAATATCTGTAACGACCATCGAGTCTATAATTTTGTTGCCAAAAGATTTCGTGTGTATGCTAATTTTTATCAATAAACACTTATTTAAACTGTATACATTTTGTGTCTGTGTTCATTTATCATGGAGTTTCCACGTCTACAACATCCTTTTACTATGATTCTTGCCGGTCCAACGGGATGTGGCAAGTCTTTTTTTATGAGAGATTTGTTACATTTTAAAGAACAAATGTTTCATCCTACTATTGACAAAGTGGTTTGGTTTTATGGTATTTATCAAACTTTATACGATGAAATACCTGATGTTTCTTTTGTAGAAGGTTTCCCATCAAATTATAAAGATTATTTGAATGGTAATACTTTGTTTGTGATAGATGATTTAATGGCCGAATGCAGTAACGATAAACGTTTGACTTCGTTATTCACGAAAGGTAGTCACCATTTAAATCTAAGTGTTGTTTTTTTAACCCAAAATTTTTTTCAAAAAGGGAGTGAAATTAGAACAGTGTCTTTAAATGCTCAGTACATTTTCCTGTTTAAAAATCGTCGCGACATGAGTCAAATTATGCATTTGAGTAGGCAGTTGTACCCTAAAAAATCTAAATTTTTTCAAGAAGTGTATGAAGATGCTACAAAGAAACCCTTCTCATACTTGTTTATCGATTTAAAAAATGAAACGGATGAAGATATGAGATTGCGAACACAAATTCTACCCAATCAAATCCAGTTTTTATACAAGTATAAATAAAGTAATAGTGTGTGTGAAGAGTTAGTTGCTAACATGACTTTGTCAAGAGAACAACTTAGAGACCTGGAATTGATTCGCTCATGTCCCAATAAATTACGGAAACATTTTCTTAAAAAATTACCTAATCGTACTGTTAAAGCTATCTGCGAGTGTACATTGAATGTTTTAAAAGGAAACGTGCCTCTTTCTACTACTCAGAAACGATCATTGGCGAAATATAAATCGACTCTTCGAAAGATTGGAACGAAAAAAGGATCCTTATTCACTAAAAAGAAACTGATTGTTCAACAAGGTGGATTTTTAAACATTTTAATCCCCGCTGCCATATCAGCCATCAGCACACTCTTCCATGGAATTCGCTAAAAAATTTGCTTTGGTACCTGAAGAGGTGTTGAACAAACACACACCTTCTCAAAAGCAGCTAAGTGAATTGGATAAAGCTTTGCTAAAAATATTAAACAGTTCCTTACCAGATTACGAAAAAGTGCAACGCTATTATGAATTATTGCAAAGAAAAATGAATTTACAAGAAAACAATCTACCGTGGATTCAACGTTCTGATGAAGAAGTTGAGCAACAACCTGCAAAACCCGAACAAGATTCTGTGAAACAAGATTCTGTGAAACAAGAACCCACACCAACACAAGAGAGTGTGAATCCTGAACATATCAAACAAGAAATTGATTATAACCATCTTCCTTTAACTTTAGTACCTTCAAGAATGAAAAAACAAGCTTTGAAATTACTAGAATTTCTTAAGACGAGCCCCCACAAACTAGAGTGGAATGAAAAAGGAATAGTATCTTTTAAAAATAAAAAAATACAGAACTCTAATATTGCAGACTTTTTTCATTTAATTTTTTCTACAAACAAAAAAGTACCTATTAACGCACAGGGTGAATTGTTACAAGTTCTCAAAGAAATGCACGTACCTCAAAGTTTCATTAAAAATAAAAATTTGTTATCACGTCCTATGTCAACGCCTAAAGTTCGAAAACAATCCCATGTAAACCCATTTTGGATTAGTCTTAAATAAAATTAATTTTTTATTATTTTCTGTCTCCTCATTCTTTCATTAAAATATGTAGACACGTGCAAGTTTGGACAAGACCTGAGAGGGGTCAGGTGGTGGGGGTGAAGACATTCCTTGAATAGCTTTAGGGTATGTGGTAACAATTGGGTTCCCACAGTTGACCACACAGGTTGGTTGGAAGGTACCAGGTGCAGGTAGACGACATACCTTTAACAGTCTTAAGGTGTGTGGCAACTATTGATTTCCCGCGTTTGACGTCACAGCTTGGTCATTGGTTATTTTTGAACAATTGCGGGCGTGGGTTTGACGTCACGAGTTGAGGGGGTAACATCCATTCTGCCTCCTGTTCTCGCTTTTGTAAGTTGTATTTTTTCATCGTGCTAAACTTTATTTCAAAATGAGTATCCACTTTTATGAAAACGGTCTTAATGTCAGTTATTATCCTAACTTTATCGAGAAAGAAAAAGCTGATGACTATTTTAACGAGTTGAAAACTTTACCGTTTTACACTCCCACCTTCAACATTTGGGGAAAAGATGTTATGCCGAAACGAAAAATGTTAGCATTTGGCGACGAGGGACCTGGTGTATGCATTCAGCGGTGCTCAAATTGTTGCTCAACCTTGGATCCCAATTATGATGGAACTTAGAAATATCGTCGAAAAGCATGTTGGATGTGCCTACAACTATGTTTTATTAAATCTGTATCCGAACGGACAAAGTTACATTTCCCAACATAAAGATAACGAATTCAGTCTGGATGATACTTTCCCTATCGCAGCTCTCAGTTTTGGTGTACCAAGGAAAATTGAATTTAAAAAGCCAAACACACCTTCTACAGTGATTGAATTAGACAATGGGTCTTTATACACTATGGCTAAACCTACGAATGAACTTTTCACTCACGGTATTGCTGTAGACCCTTCGATAAAGAATGCAAGAATAAGTCTTACTTTTCGTCATATTATTACTGTTTCTCGACCTTTAAAAAGACCTAGATTGGACTTAGAACAATCGTCTCCTGATAATGGTGGACAGTCTTGTGGTGAAAAAAACGAACAATCGCCCTCTGATAATATTGGACAATCATCCTCTATTGAACTATTAGCTTCAAAATGTGATAACGAACTTTCTTGTGTTAAAAATGAACAATCTACTAGTGGTGAACTGTCTTGCGAAATTCCAAATAATGACTGGTTGGATAAATTTTTCCAACGTAGACAGAAATCAAATCCTATTCTGGGGGAATGGGATTTAGGTTGGTGTACATTTTTGCAAATCATTTTGGAAAATGAAAAAAATTTACGAGTGCACATTCGTAATTTTACAGAAAATAGTACTGGTGATCGTTTTCCTACAAAATTGGGCGTTTTATTAACACCGATAACGTGGCTGGATTTCCAAAAAAATATATCTTCGTTTAAATTCAATTCTGTGAAGGATAGTTTTATATCAAACAACCAACTGTTAACAGCGTTTGTGAATGAAGACATGTGTTTGTTGCAACAAATGTTTTCCACAAAGAATGTAGGATTTTATCTCAAGTCGAATGGTATAAAATTGTTCAAAGATCAGATCAACAGATTGATCGAATTGAAAAGTCAGATTTCACATTGCCTTATGGAAAGTGTTCTCGTGAAACAAATCCCAACTTTAATTTCAAACAAGAGAATTGAATGTGAGGAACATATGATTTTCGATGAAGCACAAAACCATTATCTAACATCAATTTGTAGTGAAATTCAATCAAATATTAATACATTTTTCGAATGTAACGGGTGTGATTTGAATATAGATTGTCAGTTCGATCACGACTGTTTAATGTTAAACACTTTTGATAAATATATCTTTTCTCAAGAAACTGTTTTGCTACATTTGAACACTTTTAAAATTGTTCAAAACATTATTTCAAAACATTGTTTATGTAATTTCAATGAATCCTTTTTTAATAAGTTGACAATGCAATATTTCCATACTTATTTTGAAAAAATATTTCTCAAATAATGTATAAATGGTTTGAATAAATCACTTTTTGTTTCAATATAAAATCTATCTATGTTTTTCTTTTAATCTTATTAAGATTCTTTATGTATTTTATTTTGTAGGTGAAAAGCTTATTTGAGAAAAGAAGAAAAAAAAAAAAAAAAGAAATAAAACCTTATTTGATAAAAAAGAATATATTTAATCGGAAGAAAAAAATTACTTGGAAAACATTAATTTACAAAAATATTTATATGTCTGAAAGAGTACAAATAATTAACTTATTTATTAAGATTCCTTACGAATTTTATTTTCTAGGAAAAAACTTATTTTTGAGAAAAAAAATAAAAGAAAAACATTAATTCATCAATTATTTATTATTATAAGAAAGAAATAATAATGAGGAATATATTAATTTTTGAAAAATAATTCATTTATAATAATTGTTATCTTTTTCTATAAAGTGAAACTTGAGGAAAATCTTACTTAAGAATTAAAAATTGTTTGAAAGAACATTTTAATTTACATGAAGTAATTTATTTGAGGGATAAAAACAAAATATTAATTTGTTTTAGAATTATTAAAAAATTAAATTCCCTTTAAATACAAATATTTATTTCACTTTGAAGCAAAATGTTTACGATAGTAACTTCTTTTTCAAAAAATATCTGACAAGATTTCTACATTTTTCTTACAATGTTACTGTACATTGAATAGAATACAGCTAGCTTGTCTAATCTTACACCATTAACTGAAGTCACGTATGTAGTAGACCATACCTAAAAAAGGGGAGTTACAATGGAAATAAACCCTCTTTTTTGAAAAGGGATGCATGTAGAGAGAGAATCTTCCCCTGCATCAGTCCCCATCCCGACCTACAGTGCGAGATCAAATTTTTAACCTTTACCCCCCCTTGACGTAACCCTCCCCTCATCCAGGATGGTGAAAATCATACACCTTCCTCTCATTCTGAATTTAGAATTCGTCTCGAGTAGATCTCAAATCTAGCTCTGTCTTTTTACTTTCCCCGTGTTTTTGAAGTTCAATATTATTACAATGGAATTTGTATTTGATGAAAATTTGCCAGCAATTTCCAACGTATGTATTTAAAACATTTATTAATATTTCAAAATGTTTAGATTATTTAAAAAAAAAAAATGTTTAAAAATATACTTAAATATATTATTTCTCTCTTTTTTTCAGTTTGAATTTGATTTTGGACTTACCCAAGAGATCATTTTGGGTGAGATATTAGAGAGCAATTGTATCGATTGGACATCACCGGTCAATTTCTCAGATAGCGATATGGAGGTAAATATAATTTCTTTAAAAACTTGTAGAATATTTTAAAATAGATTTTTATACTCAAAATATTCTTTTTTCCTTATTTCAGATTGAATCATCCGCTGAATCAACCATCAAAGTACCTCCCGGTTTTAAAGCTTTCGATCCTGTCCGTCGCTCGAACCAGGGACTTGCTAACCGCTCGCTTCTTCGAAAATCTGTAAGAAAAATACATTTTTTATTTTTCTAGGAAAATTTCAGCATATGATTTGGACTTAAAATATTTTTATGCTTTTTTCTTAGGCACCATCAGTAAACAACGAACCTGGCCCTTCACATCTGAGTGAAGTACCTGTAGAGCCAACACTACACTGCGCGGTTTGTGGAGGTGCTTTTTTGAATACGAGGGAGCTTAGACTTCATCTGAAAAGTCATATGGTATAGATTATTTCACTTTTTCTGTTTAACTGTTTGAATAATATACAATATTTTAAAAAAAATATGTTTTCTTTTCTTTTTTGCTCAAGGTTGTTCAGACTGGATCTGGAATTAATGCTGTAGAACCAACTCCACCAATGTCGAGATCAGCTTCTTCAGAACCTCAAGTATGTTAGTTTCAAAATTTTTTAGCGTTAAAGTTGAGTTTTCAGGATTCATTTCTGATAAAAATTTAATTCTCTCTTTAAAGTAATTAAAAAACTAGTTTAGATAAAGTAAAAATACATTTTCACTTAGAATAAAAATTAAATTCACTCTTAAAAGTAATTAAAAAACTTGATTAGATAAACTTAAAATAAATTTTTACTTAGAATAAAAATTAAATTCACTCTTTAAAGTAATTAAAAAACTTGATTAGATAAACTTAAAATACATTTTCACTTAGAATAAAAATTAAATTCACTCTTAAAAGTAATTAAAAAACTTGATTAGATAAACTTAAAATAAATTTTTACTTAGAATAAAAATTAAATTCACTCTTTAAAGTAATTAAAAAACTTGATTAGATAAACTTAAAATAAATTTTTACTTAGAATACAAATTAAATTCACTCTTTAAAGTAATTAAAAAACTTGATTAGATAAACTTAAAATAAAATTAAAAAGTTATAATAAAATCCTCTTTTGAAAAAACTTGACAAAATAATTAAAACTTGTTTTCTTTTCTTTTTGCTATTTTTTTAGAATTCTATCCAAGTAGTTTCTGGAGGTGAGAGTAGCTGCAGCGACACAGTGCCCATACCTACTGATGTTGGGATGAACACCGATAGTTCTGATGACATGGAAGAGACAGCTGCAAAATCGAAGGTATATTTTTTATTTTTTGCATGGGGCGGGAAAAAATTTTCCATTACTTTTCAAAAATGTTAGGTTTCCAAAAACGAATTTCCCTCTAAGTTTTAAAATAAATTCTCTCTAAAGGCAGGTTAGAAAAAAATCTTGTTAGAAGAAAAAACGAATTTCCCTCTAAGTTTTAAAATGTTAGGTGGATAAAAAAACTAATTCCCCTCTAAGTTAGAAAAATGTTAGGAGATAAATCTTGATAGATTAAAAACACTTGTTAGTGGAAAAAATAATTAAAATTTTTAAAAATAATTAAAATTCTAAAACAGGTTTTTTGTCCATTTCAGACATGTCCTGTTTGCGGGAAAGTTTTTACCCATACGGGTAAATACAATCGTCATCTAACAAGTCATACTAATGAGAAGCCATTCCAATGTGAAGAGTGTCAAAAATCATTTTCTCGAAATGACAATCTTCTTAGGCACATGAAGGTGCATAAAAATGAAAAACTGTTTTCTTGCGAAGATTGTGATAAAAAATTTCTTCTAAAACAGCATCTAGATAGACATAGAGTAATTCATGAACGACAAACTTCTTTCAATTGTGATGAATGTGAAAAAATATTTAATAGAAAGGATCATTTGAGAAGACATCGGTACAGTTTTCATGAAAAAAGCCCTTCTTACCCCTGTTCAAATTGCAATTTAAAATTCACAACTAAACAGAACATAATGCAACATCAAAGAACTGTCCATGGAAGCGTGGCTAGTAGTAGCGATCAAGCTTCGAAGAAAATAAAAATTAATAACAATAATAGAATTAGAAAAACCACACAAGCCCTCAACGTTTTTAAAAATTTCTATCTTTATCCTGAGCCTGAGGAGGAAAGCAACATAAATATTTTTTCTAATAATAGTCGAAATGAAATTTTTAACATCCTAACTAACGAAATTAATGATAAAAAATCAATAAAATGGCACGGGGTGATGAAGGCTGAATTCGTGAAGGTGGATGGAGATGAAATTAAGGAGAGAGCCTCATTTTACTTCTCATCTAAATGCACCATTCAATTAACCCCCGATAACTTAAATGAAAATATAAATACAATGTTTAAAAAAATTGAAAATAATATTGAAGATTTCCAAAATCAGGGATCCGACTGGATTTTCAACAAGATTGAATGCCTTGAATTAAAAGTGGCAAAATACATACCCCTTCGCGGTGGCTCTTTCATAGCAACCCCTCAGAAATTAAAAGCTAAGAAGGCCTTAATTAATATACAAAATTTCAATGATAATAAATGTCTCATATGGTGTCTTCTGGCCCATAAATATAAATTTGAAAATCATCCCGATAGAGTGAATAAATATTACCCATATGAGCATGAAATAATTTTAAATGACATTCCCTGCCCAATTCCATATAATAAAATACCATAAATTGAAAAATTAAATAATTTAAGAATAAATATTTTTATATACGATGCCGATGAAGACATCTGTCCTCTCTACATTTCTCCTAGAGAGGATGAAGATGTCATAAATTTATTATTATTGGAAGATTCTGAGGGGAATCAACATTACATATACGTAAAAAATTTCTCAAGATTAATGGGCCACTTAACTAATCATAATGGTGCAAGATTTTATTGTTATAGATGCCTCCATAGATTTTCAAACCCTGATTTATTAAAAGACCACCTCCAATATTGCAAAAATCACTCCATCCAACAAATTAAAATGCCATCGCCCGACAATAATATTCTCTCTTTCACCTCCATCCACATGCAACATCTAAAATCCTACGTTATTTATGCAGACTTCGAGTCTATTTTAAAACCCGTCTCCACTGTCGCACCCAATAATAGTACATCCTTCAGCATCAAAACATCTGAACATATACCTTGTGGCTATGCCTATCTTATCGTAGGGCCCGACGGCAAATCGTACAAACCTATTCAAGTTTACAGGGGTGACGATGCCGTTGGGCACTTCTTAGAAGCCATCCTGTACGAAAAAGAAGACATAGCCAGAAAATTAACTTCAATAGTTCCAATGCAGCTTACCCCAGATGAGGAGAGAGCCTTTCAGCAAGCAACTAGATGCTCCATATGCAATAATAGATTATATAAAAACAGAGTGCGCGACCACGACCATCTTTCCGGAGCTTTTCGTGGCGCGGCTCACAATAGCTGTAATCTCAATTACAAACAACCCAAATCCATCCCCATCATTTTTCACAATAGTAAAAATTACGACACCCATCACCTCATGACTCAACTTGGAAGAGTGCAAGACCACACCATAGAAGTCATCCCTAACACTTTAGAAAAATACATAGCTTTTAAATTAATCAAGAAAAATTGTCCCATCCAGCTCATCTTCCTAGACTCTCTACAGTTCCTCCCCTCATCTTTAGATAAACTCGTCCAGAACCAAGATCCAGATCAATTTCATCTTCTTAAAGAAAACTTTCCTCCTACAATAGATTGCTCTCTCCTCTTAAGAAAAGGGGTCTATCCCTATAGTCATATCACCGACTTTAACACCTTCGGTGAAAAACAGCTGCCACCCCCAAGGGCCTTCCACAATGATTTGACTGATGAAGATATCTCTTCACAAGATTATGATCATGCTGTTAAAGTGTGGGAGGTCTTTAACATCCAAGATCTTGGGGAGTACCATGACTTGTACGTGAAGACCGACGTGCTGCTGTTAGCAGATGTTTTCGAAAACTTTCGAAGACTTTGTCTGAAATACTATGGTTTAGATCCCACACACTGCTTCACAGCACCCGGTCTGTCATGGCAGGCATGTTTAAAAATGACAGGGGTAGACCTCGAACTACTCACCGACATTAATATGCTCCTCTTCATAGAAAAAGGTGTAAGAGGTGGGGTTTCCATGATCAGCCATAGACACGCAAGATCCAACATCCCAAGAACTGAAGATTACAACCCCTCTGCTTTATCCCAATACATAATGTATTGGGATTCAAATAATTTATATGGACATTCAGCTTCGGAGCCCCTGCCTTACGGGGGCTTCCAGTGGACAGACCCTGAAGACTTCAACACAGAAATAATCCTCAACTTACAACCCGACGCAGCAGAAGGTTTCATCTTCGAGGTGGACTTGGAATATCCACAACATCTCCACGACAACCACAACGATTATCCACTAGCACCAGAACATCTACACATCACCGAACAGATACTCTCACCATTCGCCAAACATATGCTCCAAGACAGAAAATTCCACCCTTCCAAGAAACTCACACCTAATCTCTACAATAAAATTCAATATGTCACCCATTACAGAAACCTCCAATATTACCTACAACAAGGATTAAAGCTCACCAAGATACACAAAGTTTTAAAATTTAAACAAGCACCATGGCTGAAACCTTATATCGCCTTCAATACAGAAAAACGAAAAGAATCCAAGTCCACCTTTGAGAAGAATTTCTTCAAGTTACTCAACAATGCTGTGTTCGGGAAAACAATAGAAAATCTTAGAAAACGACGAACAATAGAAGTTACAAACTCTCCCATAAGAGCAGAAAAGATTGTTGCCTCACCTCATTACACCAATTTTAAAATATTTAATCAAAATTTAGCGGCAGTGGAGCGGGTTAAAAAATCCATCTTGATGAACCGCCCCGTTTTCATCGGCTTTACCATCCTGGAACTTTCAAAACTACACATGTACAGATTTCACTACGATTTCATAAAACCAACATTCCAAGATCAAGCTAAACTCCTCTTCACCGACACAGACTCCCTCACCTACCACATCACCACACCTGACATCTATCAAGACATGCTACAACATCAAGACATCTTTGACACATCAGATTATCCCACAGACCATCCACTTCATTCACAGCACAACAAGAAAGTTTTGGGAAAGTTTAAAGACGAACTAAACGGGCGGTTCATCCATGAATTTGTAGGCCTCAAAGCCAAAATGTATAGCCTTAAATCTGAAGATGGAGAAAAGAAAACCGCGAAGGGGATTTCCACAATAACAGTTAAGAAAAAAATTAAACATGAAGATTACCTTAATTGCCTCAATAACTTAAAATATAATATATCAGAGCAAACGAGAATTGGGCAGGAATGTCATACAATATATACATTCAAACAAAATAAAATTTCTTTAACTCCTTTTGATGACAAAAGATACATTTTGGATGATGGGATTTCTTCTTTGGCTTATGGGCATTACAAAATAACTTAAAAAAAAAAAAAAAATGAAAAAATGAAAAAATTGAAAATTGAAAAAATGAAAAAAATTGAAAAATGAGAAAAATGAAGAAAAGTTGAAAGATAAGAAAAATGAAAAAAATTGTAAAAATAAGAAAAATGAAGAAAAATTGAAAAATAAGAAAAATGAAAAAAATTGTAAAAATAAGAAAAATGAAAAAAAAAAATCTGAAAAATGCAAGATTTCAGAAAAGTTAGAAGATCATAAAAAATTGGGGCGTCGCACATATGCGGCGGGTGGATGGTGGGACCCCTTTAAAACATTAAAGAAAAAACTGAAGATTTGAAAATAAAAAGTTTTCAAACTTACAACAAAGAAAATTAGAAGAACGAAAATGAAGTTGCAAGATCACAGAAAAATTAGAAGATCAGAATGAAAAATTAGAAGATTGAAAATGAAGTTGCAATATCTCAGAAAAATTAGAAGACCTGGAACATAGAAGTTACAACATCCTAGAAAATAAGAAGAAATGATGATTCAAGTTCATATAAAAATTGGGGCGTCGCATACATGCGGCGGGTGGATGGTGGGTCCCCTATAAAACATCAAAGAAAAAACTGAAGATTTCAAAATATGAAGATCAAAAACTTGCAAGAAGGATAATTAGAAGAATGGAAATTAGAAGATCGAAAACTTACAAGAAAGAAAATTAGAAGAATGAAAACTTGCAAGATTACAGAAAATTTAGAAGATCAGAATGAAAAATTAGAAGATTGAAAATTGAAAGAATGAAAATTAGAAGATCTAAAACATCCTACAGTGAAAATTATAAAACCTAAAAATTTGAAGACCTGGAACATAGAAAATTAAAAATGAAGTTGCAATATCCTATAAAAGTTAGAAGATTGAAAATAAAGTTGCAAGACCCCGGAAAAGTTAGAAGATCAGAAAATGATGATTCAAGTTCATAAAAAATTGGGGCGTCGCACACGTGCGGCGGGTGGATGGTGGGACCCCTTAAAAAAAAAAAAAAAAAAAATCCTCTTTTGAGGATTTCAAAGAAAAAGGAACTCTTTAAATGAGTTCCCAAAAAATATATGTTTGTACAGTTTAAAAAGAACTGTGCAGACATATAATAGAAACACCATATACACTCACACACATTCATACCTAAAATAGAACCATCAGGCTATATTTCCATAGGTCAGTGGTTTCGCGCTCGAAAACTACTGTCTTATGGAAATATTTTTACTGCAAGGTGTCGGGTTCGTACCCCAGTCAAACCTCTCTATTTCTTACATACTCTATGCACATCCACATTCGTATATTTTATTCATTCCTTATTTATTTCTCAATTTTTAAAATTTTTAATTAATTTCTTAATTAATTTCCTAATTAATTTCTTAATTAACCTCCTAATTAATTTCCTAATGACTCACAAACAATATCCTACTTTTTACCTTATACCGCAAACATCGCTTTAAAACCATCGTCACCTTTTACAATAAACCACTCGTTAAATTTTTTTAATTAATTTTCTTCATTAATACCCTCGTCACGTTTCCCGATCAAGTTAGAGGATGTCTCAAGGTCAATACCAAGTCATCTAGACCCCTCAGGGGGTGGTGTGGCACCCGCACGACTTTCCGGTCCCTCGGTCCCTCACCCTCATGACTCTCAACTCTCCTTTTTTACCTACTCCTATTCATTTTAATGCAAAAATATTTCGTTTATACGCCGTCAGTATCGGTTATACGTCTTTTCTTCTTTTATAAAATTTATTAACCGGCCATTATTTTTCGTTCTAAGTAAGCGAAGCTTTTCCTAGAAAGTATCTTAAATATAAGAACACAAGAATTATCGAAATCGATGATCATAATCATAACCAGAGAGTGTTCCCATAAAAAATTATACCTCTGGGGGTCACCGAAGCGGAAGAGCCATCCCTTCCCTGGAGGATCAAAATTGTGATGGTATGTCTGCGGACCACCTCTAGGGGTGTCCCAGACCGTCACCAATTGCCCATCTGCGCAGCACTAGTGCGACGTAAAACCCAACCATTCATTCATAACCAGAGATAATGCACAATGGAAAGGTCAGTTCAGGCAGCTAATCAGATTGATAAGTAAGACATTTTCAAATTTTAGTCTTGGGGCAAAACAACGTTTTTTCTGAATTGTTGTTCTGTTTGTTATTTAAAATCTTACAATGTCTCGAAAGCTCAAAGTACTTTCATTGAAAAATAAAATTTAAAATTTAAAAGATTGACAAGTGTGTGGATTTAACAAAGACAGAACTGATAAAAAGAAGAAAAAAAGTTACCCAATATATTTATAAATAATATTCAAGATTTTTTCATGTACTATTCAAGATATGTAATACAATACTCAAGATGTGAGATATATAATTAGTACTCAAGTCATGCAAGTATTATTTTTCTCCCAACTTTCTTAATTAGTATTTTCACATAAATTTTGCTTCAGTGCTAAAAAAATGCGTAGTAATCAAAGTTTCATTTTTTTTTTTTTTTTTTTCGATTATACGTCCTTTTACGCCAGTCCCTTGAAAGACGTATAAACGGTACTTTACTGAATTAATATATATATTTTTTAATTTCAATAATGAATTATTGATACATCTCTTAGCAATGAATGAGTAACATACCATTTAATGGATTTTGAAAAACTTGGTTTAAGTAATTTTAAATAACTTAACGACTTTTGAACTTTTTAATAAGACATTTTTCGGAACTATCACAAAAACATCAGTATTATTACATTTGAATATGATTATTTTATTTTGTTAAGTCCAATATTATACCAGTTTCTCACAATTAATCTTGTGAGCAGAAGGACTATGTAGAAATATTCTGGTTAAACTTATCTTCGTTGTGCCATCTAAAGCAGAATAATTTTGGTAGGTAATTGATTTTTTTTTTCTCCTTTAATGCAACCTCTCTTCCATTTTTATCTCCTCTAGCGATTCAATGTTAGTTGAAAAAGAGACTGATCACCCATTCTGGACTGAGAGAAAGATCGATCGATTCAACAGCGTTTGTGTGTTCAAAACTTGTATTTAAAGTGACATCAATCATTTCAAAGTGACATTTTATCCCGTAAAGAAAGAAAAACATTTAAGTATTTTTAAATAATACAATGCAGTTTTGAAGTTATGCGAAACCCACAAAGCAACCACAAAACAAAGTTTTCCTGTACAAAAACAGAGAAACATGGAAAGATGTTTACCACCCATTTTGATGTCGGAAAGCTAGAAATTGATATCTCTTTCTTGGGAAAAAAAAATTGTCACTATCTTAACGGGGTCTACTTAACCTCCTCCTGAGTATAACAAATTCGCTCCGTGGAGTTTTTTCCCCCGACAATTCTTTCACGTGCTTCAACTTCTGTCCTGCCTATCTGGCTATTCGACTCCAAGTCGCCTCACACACCTGCAGGACTGAAGACAGCAAAAAGCTATTTCGATAGTCATTGATGAAGTACCTTACATCAGCAAAAGAATAGAGAGAGCTACCGGTCACTTCCCATCGGACCAACTAATGACCGGTAGCCAATCGCTTGAGGAGTGGAACTTCTTGTTCCCTGTCTTCCTCATAATGCCCTTGTTGGCTTTGTTGATTATGGAAGATGGAAAGACTTTAAAATGTAAAGCTGATGCGTGAAGGAAAGTTTTGAGAACTCTACGATGCGTGAAGAAATATTTAAAAGGAAAAAATATTTTGAATTGAGTTTAGTAGATACAGACGGCTGCAAAATTATTCGAGCACTAGCCAATAATTCCTATATTTAAAAAGTACACTTAAGATTGTTTTGCTAAGTAAATCCTTGTCGAATCATGTTCTTAGACTGAGTAAAAACATGACTCGACAAGGATTTAATTAACAAAGCTGTATTAAGTGTACTTTTTTTGGCAAGGATTATTGCTAGTGCTCGAATAATTTTGCAGCCGACTGTATAATTGAAAATTCTACAGATAAAATATTTTGAAGTTGAGGCGTAGTTTGGTGAAACTCGTTAATGCAAGAAAAATTAATTTCTCAGTAAAGTAGTTAAAGCAAAAGAGCTATAAATTAAGTAAAATCAGAATAGCGAATAAATTTCATCTAGATTTTATATTTATGTTACAGACAATATTTACGAAAGAGCTAAATAAAGGCGAGGGAGTGTAACTAAAATACCTACAGTCGGTAACAAAAGTATCCGAACACTAGCAAAAATTCCTATGTAAAAAAAGGAGAGTTACTACTATTTTGTTAAATAAATCCTTCTCGAATCCTGTTCTCAGACTGACTAAGAACGTGATTCGACAAGGATTTATTTAACAAAACAGTATTAACTCTACTTTTTTTATATAGGAATTTTTGTTAGTTTTCGGATACTTTTGATAACGACTGTACATTTCAATTTAAAGTGAAATTATTTCAAAGATAAAATAAAATGAAATTTTTTTCTTTCATTATCATCATTAATTTAATTCCTTCTATTTGGTACTATATAAATGATTAGTTAAGTGACTTTTTTTTTTCTTTTTTTTTTTTTTCCTAGTTGTTTCCTTAATTTTTTAAAATTCCGTGGAGAGTATCTCAGCATCTTAAAACACTTAATATCCCTCTTGTGAATAATTAAACAAAAATAGTTTCAGTTAAAGTAAAGGTTGGCTGGTTGGTTGGGTTTAATGTCACACTAGTACTGGGCTATGGGTAATTGTTAAATCAATGGAAAGAAAAGAAAGGACAATAATAATAATAATAATAATAATAATAATAATTTTGATACTTGAGAATACTACTTTGATATGAAAAAGAGTTACTGTTAATTTCTTAATATTTTTATGCTGAGGTTCATTAAATTGTTTTTGCATGTGTTTATCACAACATCTCAGCTTCACAAAAAACATGCATATGCTTTTTTTTTTTTTTTTTTTTTTTTTTAAACAAATAATTTTACTACATAAATATGATTTATTAATTAGGCTATCACATATTAATGATTTTATATTAATTAATAATTTCTCTATTAGTACATATTTACGTTTTCGATACTTATCAAATGTATTCGGCCTCGGAAAAAAAGTTTATAGATATAAAATTATATCAGTGAAATAAGTGTTATGATTCTAAATTGCATTCAGAGAAATAATGCATCTGAAAATAAATAATAACACAACTTTTTTCTTTGTACGTCTCAAAATTTCTATAGGATTTCTCCCTTTCAAAATCTTAGTGTAACCTATTTTTAAAATATTCGAATATATTCAATCTGCTATTGTTACAGCTCCCAAGAACTTAATTGTTGTAACAAACTAAAGAACGAAATATAGATTACTTGTTTTATTGAATGAGAAGTTTACTTCCACACGTAAACATGCCTCCCTTATCTGATTTATCTTTGTCTGGGCAATTTTTCTCAACAGTAATTTCCCCCAAAAGAAACATGTCTTCCAAGTTGTCTTGTGACTGTATCAATTTGAATTTCAAAGTTACACAAATGCTTGGAATAACATATTTATTTTCATTATAATATTCTCGCTAAAAATAATTAATAGTGATTCGCTCAGTATTTTTATCAGAATTAGTATTTTACTACATCTAAAACAGAATAATGATTACGCATTTGTTGGAGTTCTCTTTTAATTCTAATTAATCGGTTATATCAATTTAATATATATATATACATACATGTAAAACACTATTTACGCGTCTCTCGTTTATACGTCTTTTTATGTCCTTTTAGTGAAGTCCTGATTCATTTCTATTCATTTTGATGCAAAAATTCTTCGTTTATACGCCGCTAATATCGGTTATACGACTTTTCCACTTTTATAAGATTCGCAAAATTTCTCGACCTATCATTACGTTCCCTTCGAATTAAGAGGGAATTTTCATTGAAAACATCTCAAATGAAGGAACACAGGAAAGATCGAAGAATACTGATCAAAGAATCAATTGAATTCACAGTGCAATTTTTAATACTCACAGACAATCAGAACGTCAGACGAATATTAAAGATTTTTTACCGTAATTAAATAACTACCTGTATGACCATAATCACATTTTGCTTAATATTAAAAATACGCAATATATATAATTAATATTTAATACTCGAGATGTGCTCATATTGTTCTTAGGAAATGTAATTATAATACTCAATATATGATATGTATATGATATAATACTCAATATATGATATGTACCCAGTCATGCACTAATAGTAAGATTTTTCTCACTTTTTATAATAAATCTTTTTTTTTTTTTTTTTTTCTTTAATCAATTATTGTCTTAAAAAAAGTATAATATACATTTTCTAACTTAAGAAACTTTATTAATTAGTATTTTCATATACATTTTGCTTAAGTGTCATTAAATTTGTAGTAATAAAAGTAACATTTTTTAAATTTCGATTATACGTCTTTTCATTTATACGCCCTCTTACGTCAGTCACTTGAAAGACGTATAAACGGTGCTTTACTGTATTACAACAAGAAGTTTGTGAACAATTAAATACGTCCAAAAAGAACCCTTTACAGCAACCAAATCAGAATACATGGAATAACCGTTGAGATTATCCAGAGACCCTATATTAGGAAGAGATTGGACATCTTAGGGCGCATTCGAAAGTATTTTCCGGTCACTTCCCGAGTTGGGAAATGACGTCACGCGGGAAGTTCGGGAAATTAGAACTACCATATAGGAGCCATGTTTGTTTATATATTTGTTTCCCGGGAAGATGAGATGTGTATGGAAGTAGTTATATCTCGGTCATTTTTCGTAAGGCTCCTATATGGTAGTTCTAATTTCCCGAACTTCCCGTGTGACGTCATTTCCCAACTCGGAAAGTGACCGGGAAATACTGTCGAATGCGCCCTTAGTGCCAAATCGGAGAGATCCCCGTTGAACGTAATGCTTTTTTCTTCGCTATCGACACTTTACTATACAGCATAAATGGAAGAAAATCATATTAAATTTGTTCAAAAAGCAATGCAGAATATAAATATGCATTTTTTTTTTTTTTTTTTTTTTTTTTTGTCTTAGAAAAAAATAATTTGAAGAAAAACGAATTTAGTTTTAACTTTCGATAAGATATGGTTACTTTTTCAACTACAATCGAAAAACAGAGGAATTTTTTGTTATTACATATTATATTTCTATATTAAGCAAAATTCGCTGAATATGAAAGTAATTTTACGTTATTATTTTTTTTTTTTGAGAAAATACATTTTATATTTAAAAAGTTAGAAAGTTTTTAACAAAAATATGGTAATCTTAATTTTTGTCAAGTAATTCATGACTAAATGTAAAACTACTGCAGAAGAAAGAAATTATTTTTTATTATTTTATAAAAATATTTATGTAATATTTTTACAAGCTAAAAATACATATTTTATTATTTCAATTACACGTTATTATTAATAATGACGTAATTATTGATTTTTGTAAAAATATTAACCAGTAATTGAAAATAAAAATTTAATTAATAATAATTTGTCAAAATATTAACTGATATTTTTGGAAATTAAAAAATATGTTTTTATTTATTTTATTTACATTTGCTTATTAATTGATTTTTTTCATTTTTTACTTAAAATATTATGTAAATAAAAATAATAACTTATTTAAATATTATTTATAAAATTTTTATGACAAATATTATTTAAAAGAAATTTACATTTCATATGCTAGTAAATAATATACACCTTACTTTCTTTCTTTTCAATTTATTTTAAGAAAACAGATATATTTTGCGTGCTAGCAAATAATCAAAAAATATTTTTTTAATATAGTTATTTTAAATATGTATTTGAAAATATATTAGAAAAATACATGACAAATTAGAAAAATACAATCAGATTATTTAACATATTAAATATGTCGCAAAAAAGAACTTAAAAAGTAATAGCTAGCAAATAAATAATGCGATTATCTCATACGTTAAACAGCATGCAATAAGATAATTCAAAGTATTTAAAACATGTTATAAAATAAATAATTATGCATATTTTTATCTTTTAAAAATATTTCAAAATTAATTTATCTCCAAACAAAGTAAAAATGTAATAAATAAGTTCTCCTCTAGGGCGCCATCTGTTAGCCAATCTTGGAACTAATTTTGCAAACTCGTATGTAGCAAATTCCAGATCTGTCCAACTAACATACCATACCACTTGTTTCAACTTTCTGTTTCTCACTGTTTTACAGTTATGTAATTTAAAAGTTGGGGAGTCCTTTCTGAAACACCCTGTAAATAAAAGATAAAAATTAATCAAATAAAAAAAATTTCAAAACTTCCATCTGTAATAGAATGGATTGTTTTAAACGAGTTTTTAATAAAGCTTCAGTAAATACGAGTATTCCCAAATTTATCTTTCTTCACTGGTTTTTAAAATTGAAACAAGAATCTGTTTCTTGTCTTCTTCTTTTGCACATAACTCCTAAATAAATATAGACATACAATTTGGATGACATATTCGTTACTATATTATTAACGGAACTTTAAAAAAGTTCGACATCGGAAATAATTTGTAAACTGACATTAACGCCATATAAAAATCCACATTTGAAGAAGGAATATGGATTATTTTAGAAAGAAAATTTAATAAAAGATGGTACAAGAATGCATTATAGTTCAAAAAAGTTAGTTATACATGTTTTAAAATTTTAAATTATAGCCCGGTTTTTTTCCTTTCTTTATTCGCTTATCTTTTGCTTTCATGACAGAATTTTTAAAGAAATTTAATTATACGCTTCTAATATTTGAACGTTGACAGAAGAATAAGTAATTAATAAACAATTTTAAAACAAGTAACTTATGCAAATTTAACGTTATTTAATTATTCAATTGCGAAAATGCAAAAATAAAGAAAGAAAAAAAAGAAGAAAAAAAAGGGAGGGGGTAATTATGATTTTTAGAAAAGACAATCTTCACCTGTTTGGAATGGATTCTTAACACTATCTCTTATTTAGTTGTCTTTGCTAAAATCTTTAAATTTCCCTCAATTTTTCAAAAATTTATTTTTACGAAAAATTGTGTTAATAGGAGTTTAAAAATTATTTACGATATTAAAGTGTTATAACATAAAATTCAAGTACTTATTTAATAACGAAAATATCATCCAATTTTTATTTTCATATTTTTATTTGTTTAAAAGTCATATGCAAAAGAATTTTTTTTTTTTTTTTTTCTGTTGTCTAATTTATGGAAAGCAGTGTAGGAACGTTTGAACAATCCTTTATTTTTATTACTTTATCCAAAACCACACTTAGAAATTTATTTAAAGTAGCTCACTTTATCACCAAAAAAGCTTTAGATTTTTCCCGATATTTATTTTAAAACTTATACTTCAGTTGCACTCTATATTTGTATATTATATTATTTAAACAAATTTTTATTAACACTTAGATTTGCAGTTATGAATTATTTTGTACGAATGCTTAAATTTCATTCACCATTTTATGCATTTACATGTCAAATGCAGATTATCATTTCTAACTAGTGTTACTTTCCCTTACACATAACGTAGAGAAAGTATTGTTTTTGGGTCAAATTTTCGAAAGTGAGATTTTGTTATATTTTGAGGTCTCCTGAATACGAAAATCATGTTTTTAGCGGTTGGTCTGTGTGTATGTCTGTGTGTGTGTCTGTCTGTTATCAGCATATCTCAAAAACAAATTATGGCAGAAAGTTCAAACTTGGTATTCTAAATGTGTATCATATAAGGATGCTACACTAAACTTTTCGTTAAGATCAAGCAAATGGTTCGTGTACAGGGACACTCAAAAGTATTCAAATACATTACATCTATGGGGGAAATTGCAGGTAAAGAGAGTTTAACATCTATAGACTGCACTAAACCAAATGAAACGAATATATATTTTTTTTATAGAGATAATCAACTGGGAAAATTTTTTTTGTGTATGTAGGAGCCTCGCCTCCCCCCCCTGGGGGGGAGGGAAAGTCCCCCCTCGAGGGCAGTAAATTTTCATGGTGGGTATCTTTCAAAAGAGCTCGCCAATACCTTTAAAACGAATGGTTGAACCATCGATCTGCGATGGTTTAAAATAGAGTTATCGATTTCTTTTATTTTTAACATTTTTTATTTTTAATGTAATATTGAGAACAAATTCAACTTTTTTTTTTATATTTAGTGTTATACTACTTATCTAATATAGAAATCGTCTGCATTATCATAAAAGATAATTTGTTTAAATAATAATTTAGTTAAATTATGTTTTGAAAACAGAATTATTTTTTAATAACCGAATTATATTCTACATAAATGTAGGTGCATTAATGAAACGGGAGGTTGAGGGGGGCGGTAGCCCTCCTCACACAGAACTGATTATCATATAAAACTCGTCCGAAGCCTAATTTGAATTGTTTAATGTATATTTACATAACAGTACTCGTTATCTTACCTCTTAATCTCCAACCTGTATTTATAGTATTAAATTTCAGGGTAAGAGGAAGTCGTGTGAGTGACACACCAGATTATTTTATGACATTTTAATGTAAAACTTTTCAAAACGATGATATTACGTTGCTTTATAAATCTAATTTCGTTCTATTGTTCTATTAAAAGTTTAACTGTATGGACTAATTATCTTGTCGAATAGTAATCAGCGCTGCCAATTCAGGACTGCGTACTGTTTGAGTCATTGTAAACAAAAAAAAAAAAAAAATAACCGCAGAACTTCCAAATTACACAATTAGTTATTTGAAAATGATATACAAATCAAGTTTTTTTTTTTTTTTTTTTTTTGAATAATTGGAATCGTTTCCCCCAAATTCTTATGTACTTACTGTCATTCACTACGGTATGTTTGTGAATCTCAACATAATTTAATTTTTGCCATTTTTTTTTTTCCCTTCGACAGAATAATAATAAAAAAAAAAGTTCATTTATTTAAAACGTGGAAAATAAATTAGAAAAATTAGAAAATAAATTACAAATATCAGTCGTACAGTTACAAATAAAGTACCAAATGAAAGGGAAAATTTTTGTGAATCCGATGGATTAAACAGCTTATCGATCGGACAAGTAAATTTTTTAAAATTAACTAAAGTATGAATTTTAGGTGGCAACAGCAGAAGATTGTATGGAAACCGTCAGGAGAAATAAAAAAAATCTGCTTCACATTAAGTCACATGTTTTTGAAGTGGGATTAAAAATTGCAGTTTTCAATTTTTTTAAATGTCTCTCACGATCACAAAAATATAATATACAACCTGTACCCCACAAGACCAACTTGCATTTCAAATTTCATCAATTTTTTTGGTTAGTAAACAAAAAATTTACCTTTTTTTTTTTTTTTTTTTTTTTACAAATTAAATTTTATTCTAACTTCGAAAAGATTTATGTGATACGATACATTAAGAATTTGGGTTTTGAAAGTTTTTTTTTGAAATAGATTATTGTTCATTGGAATTAAATTTGGATGTAGATGCGTCCTTGAATATTAATGTGACAGGCTACTGTAGCAAAACATAACTGATGGATGATTTCTACAATTGCTTAATTCACGTGTTCATCTGCAATTAATAAATAAGTATAAGTCAGAAGCTTCTTTTTTGTAATTTACTGATAAATTAATTTCTTTAAAAACATATTAATTTATGAAATTTGCGTTTGTTATAACCATGTCGCATTTTGTGAAATCCCCCCCCCTCTTTTTTAAGCGTATAATTGATCATTTTTTATATTGTCAATTAAAGCTTTAATTAATTATTTATTTATTTCCCAAAACATGGATTTCTCAGGTTCGTGTGCCTTTTTTTCAATATCTATGAAATGTATTAACTCTTAAATTATGATGTTATATTGTAACAACAAGTTTGATAAATTGTTGAGAATTATTTGTTTTAGGTCGCAAAGTTTTACCAAAAATACTAATTTAAAAGTGATTTTCAAAAAATAATAAATAATAATTTGTCAGTTTTACTTAATAAGAAAATAAACTGTTAAAGTTTGTAAAACGTACTATTCTAATTACCATAAAAAATTTATAAATCTGTCTTTCACATATTTTGAGAAAGAGTTATGTGAAGTTGGTGAATTTAAAAGTATATGGTAGTGATTGGGCTTTTCCGATGCCCTAAAATCTCTTTTCTATAGATATTCTTTTGGAAGAATGATATAATCATCGTATCATTACTCCAAGGATATTCGTGAGCTATTAAAGAAATATTTATTAAAAATTAATATTGATAAGAATAAAGAAAATGAATCATGATATTTATTTATTTATTATGAAAATAATTTCTCCTTATCACAATATTAGTACTTACTCTTACTCTATAATTATATAGTACTCAAAAGATGGCACCACTAGCAAAGTGACCTATGTCCAGTCATAAATTTTGCATACATAGTTTTTATATTTGTAGTAGTACACAATGAAAGTTACTTTTACTTCATTCCAAGAATTAACTGTAGAATATTTGTTAAAATATAATAGGGAAAAAAAAATCAGCGCCTTTAGAATATTTTTTTAGAATAATGTTTGAAGAAACAATATTTAAAATTAATAATCAAAATAAGGGATGGAAACCATTATATATATATATATATCAGTTTTATTTTTGTGGTGTTGGTATTATCATGTATCTTTCAAAAGCTAAATTTTTAAGAAATCTTAAATTTATATATATATAATCCATTTGATAATAATTGAAAAAAAATATATATATATAATATATATATTAATTATCATTGATAAAATCACGATCTCTTTATGCAAAACTCTTTTCCGGTCATTTTTTATTATATTATTATTAGAAATTTTTTTCTTTGGAATATTTTTACTTTGAAATATTGTATTAATACTAGTAAAAAAAATAAAAATAATAATAATGTTTAATCTACATTTTTAATAGGATTTGATTTCTATATAAAACTAGTATTATGCTATGACAATGGCCATCCCAATACTTCCTCCGATATCATTCTGCGTAATCTCATCATCTACTGGTTAGCAAGCACAAAAAATTAATCAACATATCTTTTCACAATACAAATTTTACGTGTGCAGTTTGCTGCAATGTTATACAATAGGTGTAGAGATATGGTCATCCAGATAATCACAGAAAAGATAATCACAGGAGAGTAAAAGTTGCTGAGTAATCTGCCGATATACACCAAAATTACATAAGGATAGTTTTTCATAATGACCATATAATGTATCGTTTTTCGCACTTATATCCTATAGAAGCTGATATATAGCCTTCCCCAAAATGAGGAAAATTCTATCATGGCAGCGTCACATATCGGCCGATATGCACCCATATTTAACCAGCATCAGTTTAAATTAAAGTTTATCAAAATATAAAACTTTGTGGAATTCCGTACATTATTTCGTGAAGTACAAATCTTAGGTATCGCCTTATACAATCGTCTACAAATCTTAGGTAACACACAGACAAACATTTTCTAAAACATGTTAAAATTGTGTTCCGGAAAATCTAAAATATCTAAAAATGTGTAAATCCATTGAAAACAGGCAATCTAAAAATTTTCCATATGAAATATATATATATATATATTTCAGTATAGAAGAAAGTAAAAATGTTTAACATGATATATCATTTGTAACATAATTTCAATTTTATAGCAGTTGCCTGACTTACAACTTTCAAAAATTGAGTTACAAAATTATGAAATGTATTTATATGTAACTAATCACAAATGCAAGATCCAAAGAATAAATAGTATGAATTGTGTTTGGTTTTTATTTAATTTAATTTTCTACATGTTGTTAGTTGTAACATACTAATATACAGAAACATCACACCGTCTCAGTTATATACATTAAAAACAAAAACTTTTTTATTACGAGACAGTAAAATGTCAATTAAAATGCACATTTTAAAACAATTAAAAATATAGACGTTTCAAAACTCGTCCAAGTTTCTTCATCAGTATTAAAACAACATATTTTGCTAAAATTACGTACATACTCAAATGATTTATAGTAGGATAGAATACTGGTGCCAATACGCAATGTTATATATCTAATTCCCTGCAAAGATTGTAAATATGTTTATACAGGGTAAACTGGCCGTACAGCTAGAATTTGACCGCAAGAACATAGACGATCATAGAAAAATTGTGACCAACGTTCTATAATTGTAATTCAATCAATAGAAACCGACCATATCCCTGATTTTGATAATATAAAAGTTTTAAACTCTGGATGTAATAATTATAAGTCTCGTATTTTCCTTGAGGATTGGCATACCACCAGCCAACTCCATACTATTGCCAAGCATGCGCATTGTTACCTCAGTATTCTATCCTACTACAAATTCTTTGAGCAAATACGTAAATTTTGTAAAATATGTTGTTTTAATACTGATGACGAAACTCGGACGAGTTTCGAAACGTCTGTATTTTTAATGGTTTTTAAATGTGTATTTTAACTGAAATTTTATTGTCTCGTAATAAAAAAGTTTTTGTTTTTATTGTAACATACTGTTACTTTGGATTAAATCTTTTTATCTGCATCAGTTGTCCTATAGCAGTGGAAGTAGTTTTACAGTCAAAGTGAAATTAAATGGCATTTTTTTTTTTTTTTTTTTTTTTTTAAGGACTGAGGGCCTATTAGTTTCAATCTGGGATTTTTGCGTTGTCGATTTCGATAGTTGGACATTTGTCGAAATCTAAAATTTACCGAAAATATTATTGAATAATTTGAAAGCGATGTTATAATTTGAAAAAAGAAAGAAAGAAAAAAAAAAAAACTAATAGTCCTCCGTCCTAAACTAAATTCTGCTTTTGCCAGAATTTCATCAAAATCTTTTTTTATTATTATTATTATTGAAAAAAAAAAAAAAAAAAAAAGAAAAGAAAATTAATAATAATCAGTATCACTAGAAGCGATATCGAAAAAGTTTTATTTAATAATTTTGAATTAGGAAATAAAAAGCGCACGTGAAATAATATGAAATAAAAATAAGTAAAAAAATAAATTTAATGATTTAATATTTTTGTTTTTCGGGGGCTGCTCATGCATATAAAAAATGCGTATTAAAACGAGTCGAAGAAGGAAGCGAAATAAGTATTGAGTTATATTACGATAAATACGATATATAATATGATACGATATATTAGACCTATCGTCTAGGGTTAGTAGGCATTTTCGTTGAAAGAAATAGTGTGTTAGTTCGGTGCAACTTGCACATTAGTCCCGTGAGGTACAAGTTTCACATTAGTCCCTTGAGGTACAACTTTCACTTTAGTCCCGTCAGGTACAACTTGCACATTAAAGCCCCTGTTTTTTTTTTTTTTTTACTTTGACTGTAAAATTACTTTCACAGCAACAGGACAATTGGTGTCAGGAAAAAGATTGAATCCGTTGTAACAATATTTTCTCCCATTTTATATTTATAAAAATTTGATTATTGTCAAGTGTTTTATTTTAAGAAGTATTTATTAAAATTTAATATTTTTGCTCCATAAAAATTTTTTGGGTAATTTAAAAACAAGAACAAACTTAAATGAAAAAAAATTAAACTTATAATAATGCATTTATGTTTAGTTATTGTATTCTAACTCTGTATTTAAATAAAGTATTCAGTCATTATGTGGTAAAAACATACAAACAGAGAAAATTATGGGCATTATATTCGATAATTTAAAACACAAATTTCATCGTAAAGTTAAGAAATTTAAGAAATAATGGGAGGTAAGTTTAATAGTAAATTTCAAATTCAGAAGTTTTAAATTAAAAATATTTTTTAACTTACACCATGCCCTTTAACTTCTTGATATGAATCTCAAGATTTAGTTACACTTCTTTGTAAGCAAGTTTCTTTTACTTGTATTTACAAATACAAGATTTATTATAATAATATTTTTTTTTTCCGTGTTTAAAAATCATTGCAACTATAACTTGAGAAATGATTGCCATTGAAAGAAAAACTGATTTCCTTTAAATTATTCACAAGAATACTCCAAGTTATTTTCTATTTTACTGCAATATTGAACATTTATTATTTTATAATTTACTTAGTGACTTTGTGTTATGAATATTTCTTGCCCAACATCATTAATATATATATATATTTTTTCTTTATTAAATTTGAAATTTTTAAACGTAGTATTTCGATTTTAAATTTCAACTATATAAATGTTTTCAAAATTTTAAATGTCATTGGATGATCTTGCTTTCTAGATTCTAAATTAAATATCAATATTAAAAAAATACTAAGACTGGTTCCATTTATATGAAGAAGTAATCTTTTATTTATTTTGTATATACTGATTTTAACTAGAGGTAATTTCCAATCAAATGGTATTGTCAACTTAGCATTAATGATTCATTTACAGATCACACAAAAGGATTTAGATACTTTAAGGTATAAGTGAAAATCATTGAAAGTATACTTTTTAGTAGTATTAAACATTTCTAATGCATTTCCAACATCATTTGACAAGTCTTTATGTTTTCTGTCTGACATTTTGTCTCTTTGTTCGGCAACTACTTTAATTTCGCAAAACTGAATCGATAGTTAATAAATAAATAAATAAATAAAATAAAAATAAATTATTAAAATTAGAATTAAAATAAAATAATTAATAAAATTAAATTAAATTAAATGAAACAAAATAAAAATAAATAAATATAATATTAAAAATTAGAGAAAAGTATATAATTTAAAACGTAGAAAAATAAAGAATAACAGACGATTAAATGCCACCGAAGTCCAAAATAAAAGTTCAGAATTAATTAATAATAAAATTAAATTTCTCGAGAAAAACAATATTGTTTTGCCACACTTCACAATGTTTTAAGAGTTAAGAATTGAATAATTTAAAGCTATTTTATGTAAATGAATGAAATGGTTCTGTTTATTGAATTAATTTAAAATGAATTAACTGAAGACTAATAGTGGTAGTAATACCATTTGATTTCGAAATAACACACTTTGTGTAAGCGTAAATGGAGCTTTAAACAAAGTGTATAAAAAAAAAAAAAAAAAAAAAAAAAAAAAAATAGGGATGAGGCCTAAATTTGGCAAATAAAAGTATATGAAATTCATATATTTTAATATTGTGATAAAGCATAATTCAATGAAAGGTAATAAGTGAAATTATTTAAGTAAGTTTTAATCGAGCTAAAAAATCAAAATACATTTAAAATAAATGCGCAAACGCAGCAATTTTAGTTTTAAATGTAAATATATTAAAAATTAGAGAAACGTATAATTTAAAGCGAAAAAAAATAGAGAAAAAAAAAATAGAGAATAACAGACGATTAAATGCCACCGAAATCCAAAATAACCGCTAAGAATCAATTAGTAACGAAATTAAATTATGTATATATATATATATATATATATATATAAGCGTGTTTCTCACTTGGCTTTTTGTTCTTTCTTTTTGAGTTTCAATTATTATCATGTCTTATGGGTGAATAAAAGGCATAAAGTGATGTAAATTTTTAGCAATATGCATGCAGCACTACAGAAGTATCACCCTATTTACATGCAACATTCATTCTATGCCCTTGATAAAGTAATGATGTTGTATGTTTCAATCTCAGTTTGCTCATTTTTTCGTCATGTTTATTCAATTTTTTTCTACTTCTTCATGGGATACTTGGTTACATCTGCTGCAATGTTTGAGAAGGTTTTCTATATATATGTATATATGTATATAGGTGTTTGTTGGTTACATATACTAACATCATGCTATTTACTGAAAGTAATATTTTAAAATTTATAGTTCTTTTACAGGAATTTGAGGAAAATGCATAACTAAATTATGTCCATTTCCATATTAAAAATCTTAAGGTATGTAAAACATCATATAGCTATATTTTACTGTAAAAATATTAGTCAAAAATTTCTGATAACATCTGTGACTTAACTTATGTTTTGGAAATTGTATGCAGCTGTTTTAAAATTTATTTTTGTTTGATAAATTACATGTAGAAACATTTTTTAAACCATATCCTGCACTACCTTCCAATAAGTCCAATAAGTATTCGGACACTTTCGAATTTAGACGTTTTGTCAAATATCTAGAAAAATTCTCTATCTTGAAACTTTGGGTGTATAAAGAAGATGTTACGCTTCATCCTGAGGAGGAAAAGTGGACCAATAAAAAATTAAAGAAAAATCAAAATATTTTGTATCACCCTATAAAAGGTATTGTTTGAAATGTGTTTAAGCTGTAGCGTGTGATTATGTGGTTCCTTTTAATTATTTGTATAAATTTTTATGAGGCTACCACATATATTCATGGCATAAATTGAAAAAAAAAAAAAAAAAAAAAAAAGCCACTTTTTTTAATTATAACACGTAGGGTATTAGACCCAATGCAAAACCATTTTTAGGAAACTCAAGCAAATATCGTGTAAATACAAACAGTTATGAGTTTAAGAATGAACAGAATTTCATTTCCTCTCAAAATAAAAAGAAGGTGATAGGGGGCTTTGTAAATATTTATTTACAATCAGAAAATACTCTATTAACATTGGGCATTGATTGAATCAAAATAAAAATGTGAGCAAAATCCCTTATAGTTCAGCTTTTATTTTGAGAGGAACTGAAATTCTGCTGATTCTATAAGTCATAACTGTTTGAATTTACACGATATTTGTTTGGAGTGCTCATATTCCATAAGATATTTAACATTTTTTTCATTTTGATTGCAGTATGATGTGTCTAATGTAGTATGCCAAGTTTCCTAAAAATGTCTTTGCATTGGGTCTAATATCTTACGTGATATAATTTAAAAAGTTGCAATGTATTTTGCAATTTTTTAAAGAAACTGTTATATCTCCATGAATATATATGGAAGTCTCATAAAAATTTATACAGATAATTAGAAGAATCCTTATAATCGCATGTTACAGCCAAAACACATTCCAAGCATTACTTTAATTAGGGAGAAGCAAAACATTTTGATTTTTATTTAATTTTTTACTGCTTTTCTTTAACTCCTCAGGAAGAAACTTTTGCTGAAATGCATGAGGTGGAACATGTTCTTTATAGTCCCAAAGTTTCAAGATAATTCCTAAAGAATGTTTCAAGATATTTGATAAAACATCTAAATTCAAAAGTGTCCAAATACTTATTGGTAGGTCGTGTATTACTTTCTTTTTACTTAATCGATTATATTATTAATTTATTTTTGCTTGTATGTAATTTTCTATGTCTAAATAATCAGTAATTATGTTAATCGATATTTTATTATTTGAATGTATGAAACTTTTGAAAGTACAGTTCTAAACAATTCTTCCTGGAAATATATGCAATAGTTTTTTATTTATTTATTTATTTATTTTTTTTTTTAATCGTGCTTTGCTGGACCATACACTGCAAAAAATTAAACAGGTCGGGCCACGCCCGGGCTAAACTTTTTGTTGTCATACCAGTGGGCATAAAAATTTTGACTCGTGCAGTCCTCAAATTTCGGCCCAGGCAGCCAATAAGTTTTGATAGTATAAAAATTCCCTCTTAAATATATTATATTTTTAATATTTAATTTGCACGATCAATATGTTGTCTAGACAATGATAACAAGAAATAAAAGTAAAAAGAAACGTTATATTATGCCACCTAAAGCAAACGAAAAAATAAATTTGTGAGCTGGGTATTCATGTTACATGTTAGCGCAAATTGTTATGATAATTAGAAAACACTTTGTTAAATGTTGAATTTATTTTCATTATCCAGCGCACACACATAAAAAAAAAGACTAGCTTCTTTTAAAAATCATGTTAATGCATGTATACATACTGCTTTGTTATTCAGTTGTATTCCCTCTCCCCCACTTCTGTATTACATTGGTTGCTTATTCGAATTAACGAGGGTGTGTCTGACAAGGTGAATAAGCCTTCAGGTACTTACAGTTCATGAGAGACGGTAGACATTTCTGGATTAATTTGCAAGTATCGTTTGCTTTTGGACTTCTTGTAGATCATTTTTTAAATTTTCACACCACCGTGTGAAAGATGGAAGCGTTTTTCTTCTAGAACTGTCTGACCATTTTACTAGGATGTAGTAAAGAAGCCGGGCAAGTGGAAACCCTTTGGATGCCGTTTTTAAAACGAGATTTAAATACAGACAACCGGTCATTTACATTAACGATTTCGCAACGTCACCACGTTTTTTAAACAGCAATAAAATGGTTTCCTGAACAGCTTAGAATGAGTTGTGTAAATTGTTTTCGCGCCTTAAAAACTACCTTAAGGATGTTCAACCTACTCAATAGAGGATGAAAAAAAAAAAAAAAAAAAAGAAACAACAAATCATCGGTTGACAGTTCTGCAATTGTATTTTCGTCATTTAATAATAGTTAAAATATTTAATTTTTTTGCTTTAGCTTTTTTTTTTTTTTTTTTTTTTTTTTAAGACAAGTTGTTTTTTAGTGAAATGAATTTTTGTGTAACAGGCTAAATACAAAGACTTACGTGTATGTAAAATAGCTTTTAAATATTGAGCCATATTCTCTAATTTTAATAATCAAACAAAGTGAGCTATTGCCCTCTTAATGAAATGAAAAGAATTATTGATTCGTAATTAGTTGTTAGCGGTGAGTTGACAGAAGTACTGCTGCCTCATGTAGCCCCAGAATTCTATAATGTCTCTTAATTTTATTGCGCACGAAAAACCTAAAAGAGAATGTATATATACAACTTACATAAATAGTATACATAAAGCTTTCTTTTGTACTTATGTATGGTTCCTTGGTTAGTTGGTTGGGTTTAACGTCGCACTAGTACTGCGCCATGGGTAATCTGTACTTATGGATGTCGTGTTGTGTTTTATTTAAGGGATAACGTATGATACCGGAGTACTCTTCATGTAGTATTGTTTTCGGTACTATAATAGCATTTTATGATAGAAAAATAAATTGTAGACTGTAATTTATGTTTTTAATTAATGCCTACAAAATACCTATATTACCTAGACACAACATCGTGAAATGTTCGTAAGATAAAATTAATTTTAAAAAAAATATCGTAATCATTGTACTAGTAGTCTTTAAAATAATTCATTTATAAATGTTGCTGAATAATTTTTAAAATTTTTATGATTACTATTGTAATTTCCCCCCTTTTTTTATACATTACGTATTTACTTTATATCATATAACTAAAATAAGGTACATTATGGCATTCTGAAAACAAGTATCACCCTCGTTTCAAACTTTTAATTCGATATAAGACGTAATTTCTTGTAATTTAATTTAATATCAGATGCAACTAACAATATGTTAAATGCAACCAGTTGAGAAGTCTAAAAGTACTAACCCCCTACTTTTTTTTTTTTTTTTTTTTTTTTTTTAAGAAAAGGGTTTATTGAATAAATAAATTTTTGTGTTTATTAAAGTAACATATCCTTAAATTTTTGTTTTCATAGAATAATTTACATATTTTTTTCATAATAAATAATCTAATTTCAATAAAATAAATATCATTTATTAATAAAATCCTTCAATATTAATATTTAACAACTTAAAAAAAGGGGGGGGGGTCATTGCAATGTATACTATTACGTTAAAAAACTAGTTGACATAGGTGGACTCTGCTCAGTTCCCCATCATATATATGTTCTTATAAATTTCTAGTGCAAGACATATTATAATCATGTTAAGAGAAATGAATTTGACCAAACACTTGATACAGTGACAGGATGAAATCCCTGCGTAATAGGCTATCCACCGTTCACTTCGATATATTTATCTTATTCTAATCTATTAATTTATTTTATTGGGGTCAATTTCGTTTTCATGCTACTATTTCCAATGTAACAATCCGCAAAATGCCTATTTATATGGAAAATTTTCAATTTTGCTATGTTGATAAAATCTTAAATTACAAATAACTTACGAAATTTTTCTACTAGAATATTTGTAGTCAATCATGTTCAAACAAGTATCATGAATGTTATGTTGAAGTCGTCTGATATATTTATGATACTCAAAATGGACGTTTATGACCAATTTTGCTCTATTCGGCCATGTTAAGTAAATCGTAGATTCCAAATAACTTACGAAATTTTTAAATTAAAAAATTCATAGTCAGAGAGGTTCATGCCAGTATTTTAAGGGCCTTATTCACCAACTTCTTAACACTCGGATTAAACTATGGATCAGCAAATCCGAGAATTAAAGTAGCCGGTGAACAGCGGATTTGGTTGATCCGTAGAACAGAGGTTCACTTTCTGGTTGGCGAACTTCCGTAGCGAGAAACTGCCTATCCTTGTAAACAAAACTTAACAATTCTATTATGACGAAGTATGGAGAGATTTGATTGGTTCATTTGTTTTTTATTGATTTGAGTGTATTTTACATTGCACTAGAGCTACATTATGGGTAATTAGGCTATATTTAATTGGTTCATTTGTTTTGAGTATATTTTACGTTGCACTACAGCTACATTACAAGAAATTAGGCGATATTTGATTGGTTCATTTGTTTTGAGTGTATTTTACGTTGCACTAGAGCTACATTATAGGAAATTAGGGGATATTTGATTGGTTCATTTGTTTTTTATTGATTTGAGTGTATTTTACATTGCACTAGGGCTACATTATGGGTAATTAGGCTATATTTAATTGGTTCATTTGTTTTGAGTTTATTTTACGTTGCACTAGAGCTACATTACAGGAAATTAGGCGATATTTGATCGGTTCATTTGTTTTTTATTGATTTGAGTGTATTTTAGATTACACTAGAGCTACATTATGGGTAATTAGGCTATATTTAATTGGTTCATTTGTTTTGAGTATATTTTACGTTGCACTAGAGCTACATTATGGGAAATTAGGCGATATTTGATTGGTTTATTTGTTTCGAGCGCATTTTACGTTGCACTAGAGCTACAATATGCGAAATTTTGGTCTTAACATGCGCGATAGTGATTGCCGCGGAGCCGAGTTACGTGCGTTTTCAGATTCATGCACAGCGAGGTAGGGGTGTCCAGTGATGTTTTTTTTTGGTTTTAACATGCGCGACAGTGATTGCCGCGGAGCCGAGTTACGTGCGTTTTCAGATTCATGCACAGCGAGGTAGGGGTGTCCAGTGATGTTTTTTTGGTTTTAACATGCGCGACAGTGATTGCCGCGGAGCCGAGTTACGTGCGTTTTCAGATTCATAGCTTTATACAGCCATGTTTCTTTGTTGGTTCATATACCTTAGGGGTATGTCCCAATTCATCTGCCGTCGTTACAGTGGCCGGATCCGTGAACTTTTAAAACAGAGAAGTTTTAAATTGCTACAATTAACTAATTATGCATGTATGTATATATATATTTTTCATTTTTAATTAATAAGCACTAAAAATAAAATTTGAATATTAAATAGTTTACTTTCTATAAATTTTTAAAAAATTATAATAATGCGAATAAAGTAAACGTTGTCTGTAGAAAATGGGGATATTTGGTTGCCGTACTCATTGCCCACAACGTAGCACTAGTTCGACGTAAAACTCACTCATTCAATCACTTGTTGGTCAAGTTTATGAAAACTAGGGAATTTTCCCCTCCGCTGAAATGTAAGTGTTAATGAAAAATTCGAAACGATATGTGTCTGGAGAAATGAAAGCGTATCATTTGATAACTTGAAAATATGTTTTTTATTTTATTTGTATATTCTCATAATTTTTATACCGATGTGTTTCGATTCATTTGAATGCGGTTTTAGAATCCTCGAATGTTACGAATTAACTGAGCGCGAAGTGAAATATTTGATATGTGATTTACGTATTATGGAGTAAACAGAAATTTCAAAATGGAAAAAATAAATAAATAAATAAAATTCATGTTGCTTATATTGTAAGTTTTCATGCTTTTTTAATTACTTTTAAAGTTATATTTTTATTCTGAATTTTCATTTATTTAATTACATTTATTGTGTTGTTGAAATTAATTTGCTCTTAAAACTTCGATGACAAAACGTACATTTTGTTAAGTATTTGCTTATTTATTAAAATATTGTAGTTAAAAAGTTAATTAACCATCGCCATTTTATGAAATTTCTTCGATAATTTTATTTAATTACGTTAAATAGTCGTCTGCATTAATATTTCTTTCATTTCGAACGTAAACAAACGTTTTGTAAGGTTGCCATAAGATAAATTCATTTCCTTGGTTCGTTGGCGCACGGATAATATCGCCAAAATGTAAACAAACACCAGTGAACCTCTGTTCTACAGATCTGCCGCGGATTTTTGTTGGAGAATACCGATTTTTGTATGATCGAGCGATTACCACTGATCCGAGGTTTAATCCGAGTGTTAAGAAGTTGGTGAATAAGGCCCTGAATGATATTTTAAAAGTGTTCTGAGATCTTTACGATGAAAATATCCCTCAAAATGGACGTTTATGCGAAATTTTGCTCTACTCGGCCTCATTAAGTAAATCTTAACTTTCCAATGACTTACGAAATTTTTAAAAAGGAAAATTCGAAGTTAAGGATGTTTATACCAGTATCTAATATAATATTTTTAAAGTAATCTGACAACTTTACGATGAAAATAGCCCTCAAAAGGGACATTTATGCGAAAATTTGACATATTCTGTCATGTTAACAAATTCGTATATTTCGAATAATTTGCGAAATTTTCAAAGTAGCATGTTTATAGTTAATGATGTTCATCCCAACATCGAAACTGATATTTAATAGCTGTTCTTACATCTTTATGGTAAAAATATTTCTTTTCATGCACGTGTAAGTGAAATTTTGCCCTATTCTCCCATGTTAAGAAAATCGTAAATTTCGAATAACTTCTGAAGTTTTTTAATTAGAATTTCACAAATGAATAGAGTTCTTACCAGTGCCATAAATAATATTCTAAAACTGGTCCGACCTCTCTGCAATTATTTGTCCGTGAGATATAGTGTACACTTATACTAACGGACTAACCAACTAACAGACACCAAACTCATTTTGATATTTTTGGATTCCTCACACCTGAAAACGTGTAAAAAAAATCAAAATCCCGAGGTCGAAAATTTTCCCGATTACCTAAATTAATCATACCTATAGTATGTTGAGGAACTAAAAAATTCATTGAGAGTTTTTACTTTTATTCCACACATAGATAGCGCTATTCTAAGAGTTACTAATAACACATTACGTTGCAGTACATGGAATTCATTTTCGTAAGGAATTTAATATTGTCATTAATTACATTTAAATATAAACTAGATATTAATATCTTTAATCGTAATTTAGTTTATTATTGTACTAATTCATAACAAAAATATAATTTATTATATTTTGTTGTACTGGTCGCCTCCTTTACTTTAATAGATGTTTATTTAAATTAAGTTTAATAATTTATTTTATATCTCTTAAATTAATTTTGATTTTTAAAACTATTTAAAATTTAAATAGCATAGACTCTTACACAAATAAAGATAATTTTTATATGATTTGTGAGTCCATATTTATTATTTAATTTAATTTAAATATAAAGATTATAACATATATTATTACTTTAATTTTATCATTCAGAAAAACCAGCGAAAGAAGTCACAATTTACAACAATAATCTTGATCCACATTATTTATTTATTATTTATTTACTTGCGGCTCTTACATTTTCTCTCACAATTTCTCGAAGAAGACCCCACAAAAGAAACGCACGCAATGGAAACTCCCCCGCCCCACCTCAAAAAATAAATATATAAATAAATAAAAATATCTTATTTAAAAATAAGTATACTTTTTAACTTCGAATGTTAGGTTTTAAGATGGTACATGAGTTTTAAATGTTAAAAAAATATTTTCTGTATGCTTTTAATATAGTAAATAAATTAACTTATTCGAAATTTCTAGCATATATATATATATATATATATATATATATATATATATATATATATATATATATATAAAGCAACTTTAAAGCAATATTCTATGAAATTTTTGTTAAAAATTTTGCAAAGTTTAGCCTATGGGACATGATTTCTGAAAACCCCATTAGAAAATAATATAAATGATAACGTGCAAATATTTTAGACCCCCTTTTAGACATTCGAAATTTGGCACCGAATTAACTCCGACGTTTCTCGCCAAAGTCGTTACTTATGCAATTGCGATAGCCATTTTAAATCGTCAATGAAATGAGAATAAAAATTTAAAAGCCGCCAAGAAGCTCTCCTAAGCTTTTTCTTTTCAAATTATAACATCGCTTTCAAGTTATTCAATTATGTTTTCAATAAACTTTCGATTTAATGCTCTATCAAAGAAAATGTTCTATTAATGCTCGATTTAATTACTCTATCAAAGAAATAATTAATTAATTTTAATAATAATAATAAAAACTTTAGAGCTATAATGACGTCAATTTTATCCTGCAAGTTTAATTTTTCACAAAGTTTTATATCAATTTTAATATTTACGTATGAATTTCTTTTCATTTCAAAAAATTTTAAATCAACTTGTGAACTTTTTTTTTCAACAATGAACCATATTCCCACTTTGGGTTCGAGGCTACAAGAATATCAGCTGGTTAGGGAAACAATCCTCAACTCTACCATAGCAAAGCATTGTGGCTTGCAAATGTTTATCTTGCAATATTATTTATAAGAGTTACAGATTATATGAAATTGAAGTAAGAGTGATATCCGCGATTGTAATGAAATACTCGCCCTCTGGTGGGCTAAGGTGAAATTATCATACCACTGATAGCTTTCACGCTGAAACAATGATAGAACACAAGAAAGCACAATAATAAATGCACGTGGCAATTATTACACGTGGCAATATTTATTAACAACTGCAGTTGAGAAAGCGGCATCTATCGATCATTACAAACGCGGATAGTGATACCTTTGTTTTGTTTTTAATCCAGTTTTAGTAATATACTTTAATATTAATCAACATATATATGTAATATTAAAAGTTGCCATGTTAACTGTGGCGATGATAACAAATTTAAATGGATGTTCCATTTAATAAATTCCTTTATTAAAGTGATTGAAATTCTAATTATTTAAGCTTTGATGTCTATACATATGTGTGTGTGTGTATATAAAATGTTCTTATTAATCTTTTATTCATTATATATATATATATATATATGTGTATACATAAAATGTTCTGCAATTTTACGATATGGAATAGTCTTAACTTTATCATTCGATTCAGTTGTTTACATTTCTCTTTTGTTCTTGTTTGAACAGATATCTGATTATTAAGTTTAACTGGAGAAATATTTAGGAAAATGTTATGCGTAACAATAAAATGGCATCTTGAATCAAATTTGTTTACAAAATATCGGCCACGTGTTCGGCGATTTTACCTATTGTGACGTCACAGGAATATTGTCCATTAAAAATTGAAATAAATTATGTATTTTTGTCTAAAATTGGGCTTCTTCAACTTTTTCGATAGTGATTATTATTATTTTTTTTTCTTTTTCTTAAAATTAAATATATACATAAATAAAAATAAAATTGTTGTTAGTTTTTATTTAAAAAGCTATTGAAAATATAGTGATTGATGTTTATTTTATTTTATTATTATTATTTTAAATTCTTTTAAATATATTGATTGGCGAAGCAGGCAAAGCCTGCTTGTTTTATGCATGAATAAATAAATAAATAAATAAATAAAATAAATAAATAAATAAAATAAATAAATAAATAAAAGCTTTAGTATAGGACTCCTTCGGCGAAATTTGAAATTTGGCACCGAAGTAACTCGGCCGTTTCTCGCAAAGGCCTTTACTAGCGCAATTATGATATCTGCATTTTAATTTATTAAAAACAATTTACAACAAAAAAGTTACTATATCAATGGGATCCTTAAATTACCAACTCAAATTGAAACTTAATTATCTTGTTTCTTTTTTTTTTTATTATTATTTCATTTTGCACGTGCAATTTTTATTTCCAAAAAAAAAAAAAAAAAAGACTTTGATGAAATTCCGGCAAAAGCAAGATTTAGTTTAAGACGGAGAACTATTCTTTTTTTTTTTTTTTTTTTTTTTCCTTTTTCAAATTATAACATTGCTTTCAAATTATTCAATTATATATTTTCGATAAATTTTAGATTTCGATAAATGTCCACTATCATAAAACTGGTATCGTAAATATCCGCAGATTGAGACCTCAGTCCTAAAAAAGAAAGAAAAAGGACTCAACTCCAAAAGAGAAACTCTTCTTCCCACTATTTTTACCACTTTTAAATTCTAGAAATCTTCATTAATCAATAGGTTATTATTATTATTATTATTATTATTATTATTATTATTTTACGAATTATAAAACTACTTCAAATTCTGCTTTCAACTACTAAGTTAATTGCAAACTGAATAGTTGAACAAAGTTTCTATAATAATCTGAAACATAGTTATTCTTTAAAAAACAAATAAAATAAAATATGAATGTAAAATATGAATGTGTTTTAGTCTAAACTACGGAATTGTCTAGAATATATATATATATATATATATAAAGTTTTGTGTTGGCTACAATATACTACTTTTTATTTATAGATACGGCTACACTCAAATAAGGCGAACAAAACACTGATTTTCTTTTTCCTACTTTTAAAATAAAAGGAAAAAATTACGTTATTTTTATTTACGATTTTGTCCCTGCTAATATTATTTATTTCATTTTAACCAGAGGTTTTTATTTATTCATTTTTTACATTCTTTATCAAAATGTGAGCTTCCAAACTTGCCTTTTATACATTTTCTTCTTTCCACATACTTAATAAAATTTATGCATAGGGGAAAAATCCCATGTCCCATGATACCTAAGATCTCTAAACAACGCAAGTTTTTAAACATAGTTATTATAATACGTGATCTAACATCGCGTCACACGCGACTGTCGGGAGAGATAGGAAAACCACCCGCTCGGTCTCTCCATGCCAAATTTCCGCATCCGTTTCCGGAAAAAAGGACACATTTTGCTTTATCCCCAATCATTTGAATGCAGAACTAATTACTGCCCACTCTTTGATATTTCCGCTATCAGCAACCCCCTCTTTTGTTTCACAGGTTTCTCTCCTGTGTTCTAATGACAGAGGGGGTGTCTTTTGATTACGAAGAAGACAGAAAAAAAGTGTCTCCCGAGCATTCTTGAAATGGGCTTTCCTGTATTACTTTTTATTGTTTATTTCAACAAGCACACCATTGAAAGTTACTTTGCAGTTCAAAGGAAAAACTGTGCATCGAGAATTACTGCTTCTACCTTTTATTTTGCACTTAGTTCTCATGTCGGAATGGAATAAAAGAATGAATTATTTATATTGAAGTAGTACGACTTAAAGTGTATAAAATAAGGGAAGGGGCGGAAAAGAATGCTTTTACAAGTACTTTTTCTTTTTTCCGAAGTTGACTGCTATCAATAAATCTTTTTAATTTAACAATGATACGTTAAAAATATTTCTCTTTATGCAAATGTATACGAAATTTTGTCCTATACAGCCATATTAAAATTTAATGAAAAAATGGAATGAAACGCAACCTGTTGATTTTCATCAAAAGCTGACAGGTACTAATTTATGTCAAGGTGTAACTATATGTACAATTATATGAAATTCTGTGCATTAGTTCTTCAGCTAGAGGTATGCCACAAATGTTTTATCACATTCCTACCCAGAGGTTCGCAGAGACAAGCAAGTATTTTCTAAAAAGGGTCAAATCATATGAACTTCTTAAAACGTATAAATTCACGGAAAACTGGAAGCCAAAAAGTTTATGGAAACCATTATTTCTTCTATTAAATACAGAAGAAAGTAGGGAAAGAACTGTAAAATTTTCAAGCATGTATTCCTTGATATCAACGTCTTCTACATTCTGGATTGTAGCTTCACAAACCTCCGTATGTTCATTTTGACATCATTATCTTATTATTATTATTATTATTTTATGTATATGATTGAAGGGGAAAAAAATAAGAATAATAAGTAATAGTTTAAATTTTATCTAAAAAAAAAGTTGGGCAAAATCTTTTAATTATCTGTTTTTTTTCTTATAAAAATCAGAATGTATAAAAAAAATAAAAATTACTGATCTTATGTGATGGAACTGTGAACAGATGCGAATGTTTTATTTTGTTATACTCATCCATACTTAAAAATATTTTGGGGAGAAGGGGACTAGTGTCGGCATGGCGATACTGTGAACAACTTAAATAATTTTACAATTTATTACTCAAAATTCCTCTGCAAAATCTTGAAGCTTGATCACACTGGTATTCCCTTCTATGAGCAGACACCTGATAACACAATTGTTAGTTCAGCAGTAGTCCATAAAACAATTTTTTTGTAGTGGAAAAGCAAGTTTCTGATTTGCTTTTTAATGACGAGATTAAGCGATTTTACTTCATTATTTCAAATAAAAAATTATGGTGTTTTATAAATGATTATATTCAATACATATTTTGAAAGTTACTTTCGATCTGCAGGATTTTATATAAATCAGTAGAATGCGTAATATACAAAGAGTTGCATAAGGCATAAAAATTTATAAAACACCATAATTTGTATAATACTATAGTATTAGAGACTTCTGACATTTATGACTTTGCCTTGGTCAAGTTTCTTTAAAATAATAATATTAATAACAATAAACAAAAATGATGGAGTGTTGCGTAATATGTTGACAGAGTTGAACCAAATAGGTACTAAAGTGCTTTTCTTAAGAAAATAAAAAGATTAATAAAGCAGCTCTTTTACTGAGGAGAGTCAACCTTTCTCTTTTTCAGTCATTTAGAACTGAAATACAAATATACCGTAGGTACGGACTGTTTTATTCAGGTTAAATTAGGTTTTATAATGGTTATATGTGCATTTTTAAGAATGATATTACATTCTCCAAACAAAAATTTAGCTCTTCTACACCAGCCCGATAATATGGTGCCAGTGGGGAAAAAAAAAAAAAAAAAAAAAAACTATATATTTTTAATCACATTAAAAAAAAAAAAAAAAAATAGATAGATATATAGATATCGTAAGATAGATATATAGATATCGTAATAAATTTTAGTCTTAAAATTTAGTAATTAATAGATACAAAACAATACCAGCTCACAAAAATATAGAACTGAATTTAACTTTGAGGAAATACTGACACAAAATTGTTACGATTTAGATTAAGAACCAATAAGAGACAAAAATAACTTAAATTTCTTACGCCGACATGAATGATAATAAAAAAAGGACCATTAAACTTTATGACAGAGAAAATAAATAAATAACCACAGAAATAATTGGATAAAAATGCTTAAAATTAGAAGTAAATACTCGTCAGGGGGACTGTACTTCATAAAGCTGTGAAAGCTGCATCGATTCGATATATATAGTATATATATATATATATAAAGTGTCTATACAACCCCCCCCCCCCTTCTTACCCATACAGAAATAATGGATAGATTTTTGATACGTTATAATTATTCGAAATAAAGTTATTAGATTTCCATTTCAACAATTTAAATAACCATATATTATAACTTTAAAAAGAGGATTAAAAAAAAAAAAAAAAAAAAAAAAAAACTTTAAAAAATCAGAAGAAAAAAAAATATTTTCCCAATCAGAAAAACAAATAAAATAAAATAGAAAATAAAAATGACAAAATAATTATTTTCGAAATTGATATTATATTAAATCTAAATAATAGTAATAATAATAATAATATAAATATGAGGTCGTTTACTTTATTTTAATGTCCTTCTCAAATTTTAAACGAAAGTTTCGAGATCATTTTAGAAATTCATGCTTCCCATATACGATTTTAGCTATAAAAACTTGTCAATGCCCTTTCCTTCCCGTGTGGAATTAAACTCTATGCGAAGTAATTAAAAAAAAGAAAACTCTGATCACAATATAACTTAATTTGCCGTCTGCTTGTGTCCGGAAGAGAATAAAACTTCCATCCCAACTCACTCAGCATTTAACAGATATACCCATTAATCGTTTCCTCAAAATCTTTTCATGTGTTCCTTACGTGTCGAATTACACATGTCAGCTGCTATTAAGAGCTAATTATTATGCAAAAATTGTACCCCATTCTTTCGAATGCAATTTTCATTCGAAGTGCCCGAAACAATGTCGCAGAAAGATTTCGCATAGAATTTGCATAAATTACAAAGCAAGATAAAAAAAAAGAAAAGGAAAAAAAAAAAGAATCATTTTCTATGTCCTTGATTTCCCTGTTCAAAAGTCTAGATAATACGGAGCAAATTACATGCTGGATTACAACTCATTTGCATACGGCTGTCAACAACTCACCTTGAAATAAAAAAGGAAAGATCTGAAAAACAGAGAATGATTGTTGTTAAAGATTGAAAATGATTCTTTAGGCAAATGAAAGGAAGTTGTTGAAGTATCTACTGCGTATATAAAAACATTTTCTCTCTTTACGGTTTTTGCCCTCCTGTTAAATATAAAATGTTATTTAGTTACACAATATAGAGTGCGTAACTTAATGCTAAAAAGTGTTAGCACAAAATACAAATTTTTTTAATACATAGTTCTTAGAACATTTGTACTGAATTATATAGTCAGGAGATTTTTCCCTGTCGTAATGAGTTCTATTTACGAATGGTTCGTATGGCTTCAGTGTGATAATATTGTGAAATTCATAAAAAACTATCCCCTCTTTAAATACCAGATTATCTAGCGAATGCAAAATTAAATGTAATGCGGCATTTATAATTAGAAAGAATGATTTTATGACTCAAATAAGCAACATCGAAAACAAATTAATAAGTCAAATCAAATGTACCAATTACAATTTATCCATAGAAAATTAACGTACAGTCGGTAACAAAAGTATCCGAACACTAGCGAAAATTCCTATGTAAAAAAAGTACACTTCCTATGGTTTTGTTAAATAAATCCTTATCGAATCATGTTCTTAGACTGACTAAAAACAGGATTCGACAAGGATTTATTTAACAAAACCGTATGAAGTGTACCTTTTTTTACATAGGAATTTTTGCTAGTGTTCGGACACTTTTGTTACCGACTGTAATAGCATTTACTGATAAATCTCCAAGATGTTAGAAAAATAGAGAGTATTAAAATTGCAAGTAAAATATTAATTTTAATGATAAATTCTCAATATATAATGTAGAAATTTCTTTAAACCATTTAAATTTAAAGCTTTCATTTCTTGGAATGGATGGTTGGTTGAATAGGGTTACGTCGCATTATTTACGTCGCACTAGTGCTGCGCAATGGGCAATATCATTTTAATGGAAAAATAAATTTGGTATCAAATCCTAGCAAAATAAATCCATCCAAACATAAATCAAAATAAAATCAAACGGTTAGAAGAAAGGAAAAAAAAAAAAAAAAAACATTAAATTTTAAATAATAATAATATTTGTAAATTTTAAACGACCTTGTACAGTCGGTAACAAAAGTTTCCGAACACTAGCAAAAATTCCTATGTAAAAAAGGTACACTTCATACGGTTTTGTTAAATAAATCCTTGTCGAATCCTGCTCTTAGTGTAAGAACATGATTCGATAAGGATTTATTTAACAAAACCGCATGAAGTGTACTTTTTTTACATAGTAATTTTTGCTAGTGTTCGGACACTTTTTTTTACCGACTGTATACTTTTTCATTTAGAGACGTTTTAGAATACGAAATAAAAAATAAAAATGATATTCTACAACACATCACTTTTTCAAATAAATTTTCTTGAAAATGAAACTGTTAATTCTGTGACACATTCAGGAATTCTATTTTCTGGTAAATTTATGAACTTTACTATAAAATACCACAAAACTGAAAAACGTTTTTTATTTATTTATTTACTTTATTTACTTTTAATTTTTCTCCCTATAACGGTAAAGTTGTGACACTACGATAACTTATTAGCAATGTTGTCTGTCATCAGTTAAAACTGAAGATGTAAAAAACTTTTAAGAAATACTATTATATATCTATTTAGTTGAATATCAATATCTGAAAATTTCAGATAAATATATCGCGCAAACAAGTTTGAGAACGTCTAAAAACAATCCACTTTATTTATTGACCGCAATATTTATTTATTTGAGCACCTTTTAACGTACTGGTATTTTATAAAGAAGTTCAAGTTTTGGTTTATGCTTCTTATCTAAAATGCAATTGCCCATAGCGTAGCACTAGTACGACGTGAAACTCACTCAACCAACCAACTTTATATAAATCACAGATTATTATACAGATAGGACACTCCCGTACAGTCGGTAACAAAAGTTTCCGAACACTAGCAAAAATTGCTATGTAAAAAAGGTACACTTCATACGGTTTTGGTAAATAAATCCTTGTCGAATCCTGTTCTTAGTCAGTGTAAGAACATGATTCGATATGGATTTATTTAACAAAACCGTATGAAGTGTACTTTTTTTACATAGGAATTTTCGCTAGTGTTCGGACACTTTTGTTACCGACTGTATATTCTTCGGTAACCAAAATCTGACTGCAACGACCCTATTGTCAACGGCTGTAAGTTTCTCGAGCTCTCCAGCTTACGCAATAACTCGTCTTATTTTTATTGTATCTATGTTGATATCGTAATATTAGTTCAACGTTAAACCCAACATCCAACCAACTAACCATTGTATTATTGTTTATGTTTGGCAACTTTGTTATTGTTTACGAACTTGATTGTCGAAAGCAATTTATTTTAAGAAGCAAGTACTAAATATTAAGGAAATAAATTTCGAAAATATACATAAACCAGAAATATTTTTTTCATTTTAAAGCATTTTGTATTATTTAAACCAAGCAATGTTAAATATTTAAGATTTCATACCATACTGTGCTATTTCAGCATTACAGTTTGTTATATTAATTTGTACACTTGAACACGAATGTGTTTGGCAAAATTAATTTTCAAACATAATAAAAATTAGTTTTATTTCTTAGAAAATAGCTGTGAATATTATGATCTTGTGAATTTAAAATTAGTAGAAAAAGTGAAGGAAAGAAAACTGCACATACGTTGTCGTTTGGCAACTTTATTATTGTTTACAAACTTGATTGTCAAAAGCAATTTATTTTAAGAAGCAAGTGCTAAATATTAAGAAAATAAACTTTGAAAATATACATAAAATAAAAACATTTTTTTTTTTTTTTTTCATTTTAAAGCATTTTGTATTATTTAAACCAAGCAACGTTAAATATTTAATGATTTCATACTGCTATTTCAGAATTACTGTTTGTAATTTTAATTTGTACTCGAATAGGAATGTTTGACAAAGCATATTTTTAAACATTATAAAAATTAATTTTTATTTCTTAGAAGAATAGCTGTGAATGTTTTGGGGATAATTTTGTGAATTCAAAACCAATAGAAAGTGAAGAAAAAGAAAACTTCCCATATTAACCTGCTACTAAACTACTCTCGAAATAGACAAGCAATTTTTGATCAAAGATGCTATTTATGTAGACTTAACCTATGTAGTTCCTCTCTGTTGACACTAGTGGTGCTACTATATTTCCGGTTTGCGTTTTAGCTCCCTATCTGTATGATAATCTGTGATCTAAATTTCTTTTAATACTATTTAAAGGTCGTAATTGGAAGATTGCGGTTTCGATATTCGAGCCGGCTAAAGATCGTCGTGTACACTAATGGTGGCTGGTGCACGTAAAATCCGTCGTGGACGCGATGTTTCATGTTCCCAGCAAAATTATACCACTGGGAATCCCCGAATCGGAGGTACCATCCCCTCCATGGAATATCAAAATTGTGATGGCATGTCTCTAGGCCATCCTTAGGGATGCGTCCTAGATCGTCGCCAATTACCCATAGTGCAGTACTAGTGCGACGTTAAACCCAAGTAACCAACCCACCTATTTAAAGGTATTATTTTTATTACATATCAAACATCCTTATGGGGTTACTTATATGAAAATGCATGAAATTTGCATGTTATCCTATACTTATAATAAAGAATCTAATAGTGTTTTTAAATTTTCTTCTCGTCGGAAAAATCTTTATGGCGAACACTTTGTAATAATCAAGTGTTTTTCTTTAGAAAATTCTTTGATTTGTAGGAAAATGAAATACACAATTCAATTTAACTTTAATTACAATACCTAAAAATTTTACGATTTTACATCAAAAAACTCTTGCGAAAATGTATCAAAAATTAGGTACAGTCGGTAACAAAAGTGTCCGAACACTAGCGAAATTTCCTATGTAAAAAAAGTACACTTCATGCAGTAACATGCAGTTACATGCATGTAACAAATTTGTTACATAAATCCTTGTCAAATCCTGTTCTTAGTCAGTGTAAGAACATGATTCGATAAGGATTTATTTAACAAAACCGTATGAAATGTACTTTTTTTACATAGGAATTTTGCTGTGTTCGGACACTTTTGTTACCGACTGTAGGTAGGACTGAGGCAAGGCTTTCTATCAGAGCAAATATCTAGAAAACCTTGATTGTTGGCTTGTCAGTCAGAAGCTTATTTTCTCCGCATAATGAGAGTGAAAAATACCTAATTCGGTCGACAGCAAAAGCCCATATTATTCTATGGAAAAATTTGTTTCTACAATGACTCATTACTTAACGTATTTATTATTATTATTTTTTTTTAATTATGTTTTTATATGCAGAAAATTTCCAATCCTTAAATTCGTACTCGTTTTTATTTTATAGATAAAAAAGAATTAAAAAAAAAATGCACTAAATAACATTTTAAACTCAAAAAAAAAAAAAAAAAAAAAAAAAAAAGGAAGAAAGAAAGAAAACATGTATCAATTTAACGATTGTTAATTTTGTCGACGAGCTTAAGTACTGTCCGCTATTAAACCTATGTTCTTAGGATACATTTATAAATATTTTTTTATATAAATTATAATATTTATATAATATTTACACAAATCTCACGAGAAAAATCAAAATTTTCTATTTTCTCCTTCTTAAAGTTTGTCTTCTTTTGGAGTATTTTCTAAAATACACATTTTATACATTTTTAAATGATAAACCTTACAGAAAAATTTACCATTTTTAAAAATAACTTTACAGAACAATCTTAGAATTTAGATATAATTGCTCCTTGCTTTAAAAAAAAATTACTGTACCGACGCAAAACAAATTAACAGAAATTACGTCCGAATACAAAAAAATAAATAAATGAATAAAAATAAAAATAAAATAAAATAAACTACAACAAGAAAAAAAAATCGCTACGAAATATTTTGTTCTATATTTTTGAAGATAAGAAAAACCCATATGCTTTCAACATTGGAATTTTGATTACAAAAACTGCATATATATACATTAATAATTTGTATTTGGACTTACAAATTGCCATCATAGAGCTTAAATATTTTATGATCATGTCCATCCATTAAATACCTCGGACACGGTCTAAATATTTGCCAGTGTGATCTGCATTCATAAAATACAGTAAGTATGGGCAAAAAGTGATTTCTTTTTACGATCATCACATTTTTTCTGCATCGGTTGAAATTATTTTTCTGTTACATGCATAAAACAAAATGCAGTAATAAAAATAGTCTAAAAATAAAATACCAGAAAAAAAAAAAAAAAAAAAAAAAAAAAAAAAAAAAAGGTGGGGGTGGAGGGGTGGGAGGGTGTCTCATTTTGTTCTTCAGTTTAATTTTTAACACAGCACATTAAAGTATTTTTTTTAGGTCAAATTTTAAAGCAGATGTTTTAACTGATTTCTTTGTTTATATGTATCTTATAAATTAATTATAATTGTACATTTCTTCTTGATAACAAAATTTAAAGTATCTTCCATACATATAATAATAATAATAATAATAATAATAATAATAATTAATGTACTAATTGTTCTTTTTCTATATATATAAAAAGAAAGTAATGGATCCGTAAAAATTTTAACCTACTATTTTCGATGAATTTACATGCTTTGGAATGTTCTGAACACTATTTAAATACTTTTAGAAAATTACTGTCTGTCTGTATCAGAAATTTTATGGACACTATCTCAAAAAATAATGAACGTAATGTAACAAAACTTATTATTTAGTTAGATTTTTCATCTAAACTGGTGCTAATTGCATTTGGGGATCAATCGTGATAAACTTTTCAAGTAGCTACCACCTCATAGGAATTGCTGATTTCAGGGACGAGACATGTCCCAAAAGCCTAATTTTAAAGGAGACAGAAAAAAGTGTTTTTACCAGTTTTACGTGAACTTAGAATTCTGAAAAAATTACACAGCATTTTTATTGCTATCTCTATTGCAAATACCACATTTTTATTAAAATTCAATAGTTCAAAAATGGTCTATATGAACGTATGTCCATGGTGACTATTTTTGAACTTTGGACATGTCCCCTTTCTGCAATCAGCGGTTCATATGGCCTTCAAAGTACAACATTTGGATTGATTGTATTTATTTGATTTATGTTACGCTATTAACAGACACACACACATACATAAGGATCAACCGGTAAAGACTTTACTTTAGTGTTCAATGAACTTCAAAAAGCGTAGTTATACCCCCTTCTCCCCCCCCCCAAAAAAAAATAAATAAATAAATAAATAAATAAATAAACACTAAATCTTTAAAAATATTTTATTTACATTATGACTATAAAAATTAATTTTCATTTCTGCGAAGTTTTCCTGGACATGTTAAAATGTAGTAAAGCACTCTCCCCAATTACATTTAATAGAAACAATGTTTTCGTTTAATTATTGGAAGATCTGTATATCATCTATAACGAAACATGATATAAATCTATACAAATATCAATACATAAAAAACAAATGTTCATTTCATTTTATTTTGCGCAGTCTGTAGATGTTAAACTGTACCTACCAAATATTTCGTCTATAGACTTAATGTATTTGAATTCTTTGGATGGCCTTTTACACGAACTATTTGCTTGACCACATCAAAAAGTTTTTGAAATTCCGAGTTTGGACTTCCTGCTACAATTTATTCTTGATATATTTTGGTCATATAACACACACACACAGAGACCAACCGCTAAAAATATTTTTTGGATTTAGGGGAATTCAAAACATGTAAATATAAAAAAAACTCAATTTCGAAAATTTTATTTAAAAAAAAAAAAAAACCTTTCTCTGTTTATATAAAAAGTTAAAAAAAAAAAAAAAAAAAAAAAAAAAAATAGAAGAAGCGTACACTGAGAAAAAATTCTGTAACTGACATCTAGAATCTAAATTGTGGTTCTAGTAAAAATAGTTCCATGTCATCCTTATAAATTCTAGTCCCCTTTGAAAGTGAGTTCTAGAAACCTCTATTAAAATTCTAGAGCATTTGCCTATATTATCGAGTTCAAACTTATTTAGAAATCCCTGCAAATAAATGCTTACACAAGAGTCCAGTTTTAGCAACTATAATCTTGGTTTATTACCCGATTCTAGAAAATCAAGTGAGAATTTCTCGCAATACAAAGCATTCATTATATTCAGAAGATTGTTTCACCATCTAGAAATATATAGCCTAGAAATTCTCGATTATTTCGTCTATTCATCTACGTGCTTTACACGCATAGCTCGGAAATCTATATTTCTAGTTTAAGAATTTAGAAAATGACCACTTTTTTGTTCTAGATGAAGGCAGTATAATTTTTTTTTCTCAGTGTGCTTCTTCTGATATGTGTCAAAAGATTTTTATATACATAAGAATAATTGCTTTTTTATAACAGAATATTGTAATAATAATAAAAGTAAATAAATAAACTTTCAAAAATAGTAATCATCAAAACCGTAACTTTACCAATACACATTAAGAAATAATTCTAATAAGTATTATAAAAAAAAAAAATTGCGTAGTTTCACCGCAGTCTAACAGTTAATAAAGAAATAAAACATGATACTTTTTTAGTAAAAACAGATGAAAAAGACAAAACAGTAATTTCCGGTATAGTTAGTTAAAGGCTTCTTTTGACACATCAAACCGAATTCACCTGCATCTGAAAGAAAAAAAGGGGGGGGGGCAGAAGTGAATCTGGTAAAGTGAGGCAGATTCATTTCCACGTTTGCGAATAAAAGCGTCCGACGACTGAAGTCGTTGATACTTCCGATACCGTATGTTTTTTTTTTTTTTTCTAATTTTATGAAATTGTGAGAAATCTATCACCTGTTTGTTTTTATTAGATTAATTCATATGCTATTCTTGTTTACTCTTCTAGTCTTACAAATCCAAAGTTAAAGAAAAATAATACCACCATATTTCTTAATAAATAATAATAATAATAATAATAAAGAAAATAAGACTGAATCTATACGCCTTTTCTAAGACTCTAAGATATTAAAATACCTGATTTACCTTATTTTAACTTAGATTAGCTGCTTCAAGTTACATTTTTCTATCTCATAATTCAGCGCCGAGTCGGATTATAATGACCTTTCTATTAAAATAATGCTAAAAATATCACAGTTACTTAATCACGGGGGAGGGGCTTGTTTTTTCATTCTAAGTAAATAAAGATCAAGAACTTGATAGTTATGATAAATAATTTTTTTGCTACAAGTTTTCAAAACAATTTCAAAATACAGACTGTCTTCGAATTTTGAGGATATATGGTCGCCCTTCACCGTTTCTATTTCTCCATATAATTCTATTGGATTGTTATTGCTTCATATTTTACCAATATTTTATTAAAAATGGGTTGGGTTAGGTTGGGTTAGATTGGTTTGATAAACGTCGTATTTACAGTCGGTAACAAAAGTCTCCGAACACTAGAAAAATTCCTATATAAAAAGTACACTTAATGCAGTTTTGTTAAATAAATCCTTATCGAATCCTGTTCTTAGTAAGTCTAAAAAGAGGATTCGACAAGGATTTATTTAATAAAACTGTATTAAGTGTACATTTTTTACATAGGAATTTTTGCTAGTGTTCGGAGACTTTTGTTACCGACTGTAGTAAGCTATTGATGTCCAATAAAAATATGGAGTTTACCGAATTTTACTCTTTGAACTTGTCACATTAAAAACGAAATAGACTAATTGCACTGAAATAATATTTCGTTTCGAGATGGAAAATTAAAGTTCTATTTTTCAGTCTTACCCCCCCCCCCCCTTAAAATACAGTCGGTAACAAAAGTGTCCGAACACTAGAAAAAATTCCTATGTAAAAAAAGTACACTTCATACGTTTTTGTTAAATAAATCCTTGTCGAATCCTGTTCTTTGTCAGCGTAAGAACATGGTTCGATAAGGATTTATTTAACAAAACCGTATGAAGTGTACTTTTTTTACATAGGAATTTTTGCTAGTGTTCGGACACTTTTGTTACCGACTGTATATAGATATATTAATTAGAAATTGCGTATTAAGGTAAAAGGCCACAGGTCATAGAGTGAAATTTACGCGACATAATTCGAAAATCACCATTTTTAAATAAGAGATCCATAAAATACGAAACAATAACATATTTTCCATTTACTGTCATATGATCAAATGGTATTCTATAGAAACGGAAAATTTGGTGTATTTATTAAAAAATTCTCTCTCTCTCTCTTTTATTTATTTCTTTATTTTTGGGGGAAGGTACAGTCGGTAACAAAAGTGTCCGAACACTAGCAAAAATTCCTATGTAAAAAAAGTACACTTCGTATGGTTTTATTAAATAAATCCTTGTCGAATCCTATTCTTAGTCAGTGTAAGAACACGATTCGATAAGGATTTATTTAACAAAACCGTATGAAGTGTACTTTTTTTGCATAGGAATTTTTGCTAGTGTTTGGACACTTTTGTTACCGACTGTACATATATGTGTGTACGTGTGTAAGACTATTATTGGTAAAAGAATAACAACTAAATTAAAATTGTAATGTTCAAATTGTTACTGGAATCATTAAATATAGAACATTAACTGATATTCAAAGTATTGAAGTAATTGACATTTTTTGGGGATAATACGCCAATAATAGTAAAAATAATAATAATAATACTCACATGGACTAGGGCGCTAAATTATTTAAGCTGACTCTGATAGGCTGTTGTTTAAATCAACGAGCAAAGTGCAGTTACACATGCATTGTACGGTATGTTTGAAATGCTGCAGGTCGTATGTTTTGTAAACTGCAATATGTAATATATTGAGTGTATTGCAATTTAAGTGTTGTAATATCGATTAAAGTGAATGCATGTATATACAGATTTATTGAAAGCGCTTTAATTAATGAATTGATTTAATTGATGCAGTTGGATGATTGATTGATTCATAAATTTGAATTTCAAAAGCATCTTGCCCCTCCTCCATTAAACCTTTCCAAATAAATTGTGCAAGTAAAGTTGTTTTGTTTTTACTATAAATTTTCATTTATAATGCAGTGCTATTTTCATTCTGAAATACTTTCTAATTTTGATCTATGTGGCATAAATTATCCGAAATAATCCGAATTATTCTCTATAAATCGAAGATTCCGTTTCTTAGATGATCGCATAATCTATTAATATGAGAAATATTTGGCTATTAAAAAATAGTAATGTTAAAAACAAACAAACAAACAAACAAAAAAAAAAAAAAACATTATAGGTCTGTTAACGTTTACAAAGTCTTCTAAATATAAAACGATTGCCTCAGTTGATACGAATGTATTTTTTATGCATCATGATTTTAACCTTTCACGACAGGTTCACCAAAATGCTATGAATTTACACAGCCTTGTATTATTACATTAAATGTAGTTTCTTTTATTTCTTTTTTGATTATTTATCTTTTCTAGCTTATTTTCCATAAACTGGATATTAAGTCTTCTATCTGATTATATAATCTGTCGACACGGGGAATGAAGATTCGCTCATCAGGCGTGACCTTTGTTAGATATCATCCGAAATTTGTTTCTAAATAGACGTGAGCGAAAGGGTCAAGCCGACCTATATGTCACAAGATCACGATCTCTTGTCTTGGGCCACTTGTTTCGGCCGTTATTTCCCAACGGTTTTCCACATCCTAGGAAGAATTTAAGTGACGGAAACGGATGTCACACCATTCCGTGCGGAACACGCGGTAAAATCTCAGTATAGTGATGCTGGGTGTATGGGGGAGATCTAGACACACCTGACCCCAAGTTGTTTCTCGTACAAAGCGATGCGGGTATTAAAAAAAACACTTAACATTGATATAAGACCAGAAGTATCATTTTATTTAAAATTTTTGAAATTAATATTGCCATAATGTTCAAAAGATAACTGAAATTTTTATTTAAAAAAAGATAAAATTATATATATATATATATATATAGAAAACTACTGAAATAAATTTATATATAAATATAAGTTTAAAGACTAGAAAAACCAAAAGAAGAATTACAAACCATTGCGCCAAATTGCGGCAAAAGGAAATGCAAAACTTAAATGTAGGAATATATAAACAAATGAATGAAATTAAACTCCAAAAAACACTGAGATCTTCATCAGAGAGGCCCTTCAGTGTAGGGGTGAAAGATAAGTTTCTGAAAGGACAGTAGCAATTAGCTAATAACTATCCTTAGCCCCCAACTTCTCACCAAACACAAAACCACCAATAACTGAAGAGAAATCAAACATATATATAATGTGTAAAAATACTAAAAAAGTTATAAAATTACAAAATTGCAAAAGTTACAAAATTACATCAATTCATTTAAAAAATATACAATAATATAAAGAATTACTGAAAGTAAACAAGAAAGTATAAAATGAAACAAAATAAAACGCTTCACCTGATAAACAAATCCACTTCGGCCGACGGGGCTACTCGTCGGTACTTAAATATCGTCCTTGAATGAGGATGTAGAACAAACCGAAATAGGAAAACTCTGGAAACACACAGTTAAAAATTGGGACGGATAACAGTTAATTTGCAAGGTATTTTTTAGGTCTTCAAAAGCATATTTTAAATAATTTTCTTTATTGCAAATAGTACGAATTCTTTTAAGCTGTGCATATATATATATATATATATACATGCGTTAAAATTAATATATACAGGTATTTCCAAAATCTGATCACACAATGACCATAACGACTTTGAACATTTTTAAAGAATATTTGAATAATAACCAATGCAACATAGAATAGCACGGAGAAGAAAATGCTCAATCAAAAGTATTGAAGAGCGCGAGAGAGAGAGAGACAGAGAAAATAATTCCAGAAATAAAATTGAAGTAAGTAAAAAAAAAAAAAAAAAAAAAAAAAAAAATTTGGAGTGACTCCACTAGACTTTCCGAACATTGAGTAATTAACAGTTTTGTAGATAAAGTAAAGAAAGAGGAGTTGTTAAACAAACAAAAGAGAGAAAAACATATTAGAGTGTAAGTATTTTTCTCCATATATTACACGATGTTTAGTTTTACTTAACGCTACTGAACTTTGAGCCCATAGATCATAATGATAAAGAATTTTTCGTTGTGTCCCTATAAAAACCTATAAATGCTAGATTCACCAAAACGCTTACAGTTAGTGCAACAGTGATTTATAATATTCATATAAATTTTCAGCTCAATTGAATACGGCGTTTAGATGCTATCACACTTTTAAAAATTTGGTCCCATAGGCCATAATGATAAAGAATATTTCTTTGTGTCCCTGTAAAAAAACTGCAAGTGCTAAATTCACCAAAATCTATACAGTTGGTGGTGCAAGTGTGACCTTTAACATGTGTACAAATTTTTTTCTCAGATTAATAAGGCATTTAGACGCTATCACACTTTTAAAAATTTGGCCCCATAGGCCATAATGATAAAGAATTTTTCTTTGTGCCCCTGTAAAAAAACTGTAAGTGCTAAATTCACCAAAATCTATGCAGTTCGTGCAACTGTGACCTATAATATCTGTACAAATTTTTTGCTCAGATTAATAAAGCATTTAGACACTTTCGCACTTTTAAAAATTTGGCCCCAGAGGCCATAATGATAAAAAAATTTTCCTGGTGTCCCTGTAAAAAAACTATAAGTGCTAGATTCACCAAAATCTTAAGGGTTCGTACTATGGTGACTTACAATATACGTACCAACTTTCAGCTTATTCGAACAAAGCGTTTAGACGCTAGCGTGTTCACTCACAGACATACACACACACATACATACACACACACACACACACACATGCATACATCATCGTAAAAATAGTAGAAACGGACTCAGGGGACCTCGAAATGTATAGAAACATCAAAATCTCAAATTCGGATTTTTGACATTATTACAATACTTTCCTCGCTATAGTGTTCGGAAAGTAAAAAAAAAAAAAAAAAATTATATTAGATAGATAGCATAAAAACAGGAAAATAGCCTTAAAAGCTTGTTCTTTTCTTCCCCACCCCCCTTTTTTTTAATGTAATAATCACTGGAATTGCAGCATACAACAGCAAGAAAAAGAATTACAAGTATTAAAAAGGAAATGGAAAAATAATGATTCCAGGAGGTCCAGAAAGAAAATTGAAGTAAAATTAAATAAATATTATTATGACTTCAGTTCATCGGTCTGTCTTCCCATGTTTTCATTTCCATAAATATTTTTACAATTTTATAAAACTCTTTTTAAATGTATAGATATTTTCACCCGTCACATTATAAATAAAAATCTGGAATAACTCCACACGACTTTCTGAACATTAAGCAATCAACGGTTGTATAAATAAATTACATTAAAAGAAGTCGCTAAATAAATAAAAGAGAAAATTATAATAGGGTGTTTGGATATTTTTCTCTACGTAATATGTTGTTTTATTTAACGCTATTACACTTCAAATAATTTGAACCCGTAAGCCATAATAATAAAGAATTTTTCCTTGAGTCCCTGTAAAAATATATAAGTGCTAAATTCACCAAAATCTATACAGTGTGATGATGATCTATAATACGTATATAAATTTTCAGTTCATTCGAATAAGGTGTTTAGATGCTAATAAAACTTTAAATGATGAGCAAACATTCAAACCGTGTTTTCTCCAAAAATAAAAAAACTGAGTAAGTGATTTTTCTTTGAACGCAGCATAAAAATAGTATGCCTACATATCTTCCTAGCCATGCCTACATATTTTCCTAGTATCTAGTAATACATCTAAACAAACGATAATTAGGTTTTAAGTTTAATTATTTTTTAATTTATTAGTTTGTGTGCAGTCTGAAAAATTGTATCCGAAGGAGAAAACATGGTTTGAATGTTTGCTCTTCAAATAATTTGAGCCCATAGGCCATAAAGTTTACAAAAAAAAAAAAAAAAAAACTGTAAGTGCTAGAATCACTAACATCTACACAGTTCGTGCGACGGTGACCTATAGTATGTGTATAAATTTTCAGTTCAATCGAATAAGGCATTTAGATGCTGTCGCACTTAAATTATTTGAGCCTATTGGCCATAATGATAAAGAATTTTTCTTCGTGATCCTGTAAAAAAACTGTAAGTGCTAAATTCACCAAGATCTATAGAGTTTGTGTTACGGTGACCTAAACTACCCTTACCAATTTTAAACTCACCCGAATAAAGCGTTTAGACACTATCGTGTTCACTCACATAAATACACACATACATACAACATATCACTGAAGATGTACCTCTGAAACCCCAGCAATTTTCCGTAATTTATCCGAATATTTTTGTGTGGACCAGTATATACATCAATAATGTTAATCTCTTCGCTTTTTATAGGAAGCATAATTTATTGTACCTGAACAAAGTATATAATTTCCTATGCTTAATGAAGTATGAAAATGTTGAAATATGCTTATCAGAATAAATTCTATCAGACAGCAATGTGTTCGTATTATTTTATGAGACCTTGTACACAAACCAGTGTTGCTAAATGTAAAAATACTTTTATAGGAATCATTCTACAATAAATCTGAAAATTTCGAGTAGCGCATATCAGTGCTATGAATCTAAAATTATTTACTGAAATGGAAACGCACACAGACGAACTAAATTCATAAAATACTGTCAATGAAAAGCGTTAAAAAATATTCTTCCAAATTATTCTTAAAAAAGTTTAAAGATACATTACCTCAAGTGAAATTATGTTTCTTGTATTATTGCATTAAAAAAGAAAAAAAATACAATACAAAGTTTGAAAATTCATAATCATTGCAATAATTTCCACACGTCTATAAATCTATATGTTCGCATGTACGAGTATAAATGTAAATAAAAACATACAAATACACAAATGTATGTGCGTACATATATTACCAATGCAGTGCGTGGGCATATATTGCGAATGCAAACAATTAATTTTTTTGAAAAAAAAAAAAAAAAAAAAAAAAAAAAATCGCACAATGGCCATTTTTAATGAGCTGTTCGGAATTCCATTTTTAAAGAAACTTTTCTAAAAAAAAACTGACGTTTCATTCCTATTTCATTTTGCTTGGGATAAAAAAGATGGGACAAACATAACTACTCATTAAAATTGCTGGGAAATCTAATAAATAATGATACGACAGTTAACAATTGAAAATCCGTAAACAATTTCTCTTCCAGTTAGACTAAAATAAAATAAAATAAAAAGTAAAACTTCTGTTTTTATTGTGTTGTCAGTTTACATATTGCCTGCATAAAAAATAGAAGACTAAAGCACGATTCTTTTCTAAATATTTAAGAAAAATATTTTTCATTCTTTTCGTCATCTATCCAGCAGCTAATTTAAGCAAAACGTAGACAGAACCCTATTTTTACCACGCCGAAATAACCACGATTAAACATATATTTACGAATTCTCCAAATTGCAAAAACTGTCCAACCTGTTCTCAAATGTCGTGATACAATCTGAGGAAACGGTTGACTGAAGAAAAAGCTAAAACTTCTCTGTTCTCCATTTTTGTCCATTCACTAAAAGTTTTCAAAAAAGTGATCGTGAATTGCACAGGAATCAATGTAGTGAGGTTTATTCACTAAAGTACTATTTATACGTCTATCATTCATACGTGTATTATTTTCATTCATCTTTTACGTTTAAACGTCGTTTTAGTGTAGTATAATTCATTCTTATTCATTTGATTACAAAAATTGCTTCGTTTATACAACACAAATTCCAGTTATACGTCGTTTTCTTCTCTTCTAAAAGTCTTAAATTTTTTACCTTAGTACTTTTTTCTTCTTTCATTTCTTCTTCTTCTTCTTCTTTTTTTTTTTTTTTTTTTTTTTTTTTTTTTGTTAATGTTTTTGTTTCTTTTTTTAATCAGACCAAAAAAAAAAAAAAAAAAAAAAAAAGAAGAAGAAGACGAAAAGAATAAAATCAGTAAATTTAATTTGATTCAAAATACTTTAGTCAATAGTGACAGACAAATTTTCAAGTTGGTCTCATATTCGCTGATAGGTGGCGCTGCTATGTTGCATTTTTATCCGTGAATAGGAAGGCTGTATCTTAAATTCTATTGCTTATAATTGCACTTGGAAGTGAGAGAGCTATTATGAAACACTACTGTGATTCAATTTTGGTTGCATATGGGCCGACGGGTGGCGCTGCTATACTGCAGTTTATTCCGTGGAACTTCTACGGCGTATAAATGCATCAAATTTGATATATGAGATAGTCATTCTTAAACAAATGCTGATTTAATTTTGGTGCATGCCAACAAACAGGTGACTGTGATTTTTCACATGCCTACATATCCTGTTGATTAAAATTGCACCAAACTACATATGTAAAATATTTATTGTGAGAAGCTATGATTAAAGTTTTGTGCATGTTAATCAGTAAGTAGTGCTGTTTTATAGAATGATATAGAAGAAATTTTTGCGATGGCCATAACATACTGCAGCACACCACACTTTTTAAACAATTTAGCATTCATACATTGTGTTGGCAAAAGCAACTAGTTTTACATGCAAAGAAAAAAATGTTGGTACAAAATTTATTATTATTATTTTAATATAATTTTTATTTATTTATTTATTAGGACTGAGAATTATTAGTCTCAATCTACAGATTTTTACGATACCGTTTTACGATAGTTGGATATTTATCGAAATCGAAAATTTATCGAAACTATAATTAAATAATTAAAAAAATAAAAAAAAAAACTAATAGTCAGCGCAGTGTTATCACAAATGCATGGTTCGATAATTTATTTTAAAGGTATTGGCGAGTTTTTTTTTTTTTACTGTTGTTCATATTGAAAATTTTCACCCCTCAAGGAGTACTTTCCCTCAGTAGGGTTAGTGATACACCTATATATACAAAAAAAATTTCCTGTTTGACTATTGCTATCATCTAGATATATTTTTAATTTTACATTTAAAAGTTAAAATAATTCTCATTATGTACATTTTTACGAAATTTTGTTCTATACTGTCATATTAAGAATTAAGAAAAAATGAAATGACAGCGCCAACTGTTGAGCAATTGATCCCCAAATGTAATCAGTACCAGTTTGGTCCAAAGTCCAACTAAATACCAAGTTTGGTTAAATTTCGTACATTGGTTAATAAGATACAGCGCCCACAAAATTTCTGATACACACAGACAGACATTTTCTAAAAATGATCAAATGGTGTTCAGGAAGTCTCAAAACGTGTAGATCCATCGAGAGATAGAAATTGAAAGTTTTCAAGACTATAATGCTTTCTTCTTATAAATGTAGAAGAAAGGTAATAATTGTAAATAAATAAGTGGTACAATATCATTGATTATTCACTTAAAAAAAAAAAAAAGATAAAATACATGTAGGTTTCGTTAATCAGTAAAACTTAAAATACATGCTAATTAAAATTTTATTCTTCAAAATTACTGATAAAATTTTGGAAGATTTACCTAATAGCATTCCCACATATATAGCGAGTAGTGAGTATGCAAAATTAATGCAAATATTTTAAATTTCAAGCATAATTAAATGAAAGTGAATGAAAAAGAACTTGAAAAGAAGCTTGAGATAACAATTCATTTTATTGATGTGAAAAAAACAAATGATAATATATTGAGTTCAATTACTGAACTATTCGGTAACTAAACAAAAATTTCAAGATAAATGTGAATAGTTTAAATTACGCTATGAAATGCAACATCACTGCAAATAAAGTAAATAATAATAATAATAATAATAGTAATAAGATATGCATGAATTTTATTAAAACATCAGTAGTGTAAAAAGGGTGATTCACCTGCAGGGTGGTGGCGTAGTGGCGTATTGTGGCGTAGGGTGGTGGCGCGCCACCACCCTCACACCTCTACGCCTCCACCCTGCAGGTCAATGCCCCCTTTTTACACTACTTAGTCATCATCTTGGACGAGGGGGGTGTTGCCACCGGAAGAATACAAACTTTTGGAGCATTAGCACCGGAAGAATAGAAACTTTTAGAGCGTTGCCACCGGAAGACTAGAAACTTTGAGTATCCTCTTGGATGAGGTTTGGTGGTGCCATCTATCGGGGAGAAGGGGAATTTTGAGGAGTTAGATTTATTTTCATAAATTTTGGACTTAGTATTTTTTTCACAATTTCGGGGACTTGGCATTTTTTGCGATGGACAGGGAAATTGATTGTCTGAAATAAAGGTAGATGAGCATTATATAGTTAAAAACATTTAATGAATGGTATATAGATTTTAATATTTAGGTATTGCCACCGGAAGAATAGAAACTTTTGGAGAGTTGTCATTTGAGGATTATAAATTGATTACAGAATTAAATAGAAATTTTCCTATGTATTTCAGGGAATTTGACAAAATAAAACAAATGGTTGATGTGTATTATAGAATTAAAAACATTTAATGAAGGGCATAGACATTAAAATTTAGGTGTTGCCATTGGAAGAGTATAAATAATTTCCGGTGGGACTTAACATTTTTGACTGAATGAAACAATGAATGACTGAAGTTAATTAACATCAGTAACAATTTATGAGTATTTTAGAAACTTTGCATTTTTAGAGATTAAAAATATATTGTGTTAAGATAATAAATAAGGAATTTAAATAGGAGTTCATACTTTTAGTGATGTCATTGTAAATTTATATTAAGAAATTTTTACAGAATTAAATAGAATTTTTCGTATTTTGTGGATTAACACATAGATTTAAAAGCAAAACAAATAATAAATAATTTAACATTCATTAAAATGTAAGACACTTAAAAATTCTAACTTTATTTTAACACTAAATAAGTTTCACTTTTTAAATTTATTTAGACTATCTTAGAAATAATATTATTACATTCGTTAAAAATTGAACACACATGCACTTTAAAAAATTACTATAATATAAATTAAACTAAATATAATAAAAATTATGTAAATTAAACTTTATATTCTCACTAAATAAGTTTAACATTTATTTAAACTCTATCTTACATTCGTTAAAAATTTAACAGAAGTTTTTAATCAGTAAATAAATTTTGTATACAGTTATGTTATATAAACTAAATATAATAAAAATTATATAAAACACATACTGTTATTAAAGCTCTAACTTTGAAATACTATTTTTACATTCTTTAAAAATTGATCACACATACACTTTAAAAATTACTATCATATAAATGAAACTAAATATAATAAAAATTATATAAAACACGTACTGTTATTTATGCTATAACTAAACAAATACGATAAACAAAAGTTTCAAAATCAGTAAATGATGTTATATATGTTATAAATTAAACTAAGTACAATAATTTTTACATACAATAAAGTTATATACTAAAATTTATATAAATTAAACTAAATATAATAAAAATTATATAAATTAAACTTTATATTCTCACTAAATAAGTTTCACATTTATTTAAACTCTAACTTACATTCGTTAAAAATTGAACACATGCAATTTAAAAAATTACTATCATAAAATAAAAGTTAAAATAAAGATTAAGTTAAAATCATTAAAACAATACAGCGGATAATTAGGAAAATGCAATATTTTTTTCACAAAGCATATCATACAATGAGTTTAAACGATTATTACCTATCACTTAAACGGTATTTAAATAAATAAATACATATAAAAGTATGTTATAGTAAAGCAATAAAAATTCGTTTGTGAAAGAAGTTTTATATATTGCAAAATTTAGTTTTACTCAGATAATTTCTGAACATATACAATTTAAATGAAAAATTTTGTAGGGTAAGAAAATAAAAAGTAGGTTTTATATATGTTATACAAAATTTAGTTTTAATTAAACATAAAAGTTTATAGTGTAACAATAAAAAAAGTTTATAGTATAACAATAAAAAATTCCTTATAAGTAAATACCAATAAAAAAATTTTTTTTAATTGATTTCTCTCTCTTCAATAAAACAATAAAAATTTCTTATAGAACTTTCGTAAAGTTTTAATAAAATTTCTATTATAAACAAATATATTTAATAGAGTATACATATTAAGATATTACGTATAGAGTAGAGATACATATTAAGTTAAATAAATTATCAAATAGTAATAATAAATTATAAAACTTACTTAAAATTGAAGAAATTTCCCTTAGCGAAATGCAACCTTCAGTCTTGCACACAAATGCGAGAAACTGTTTATCGCTACACGTTGACTCACGTACAGATAAGAAGAGTGATGATTCATGCTTATCTCAGAAGAATGTTGTTAGAGTTCTGTGTTTTTACAATAACATAAAATAGTTTATAGAGAGCATTTATTTAATATCAGTTGTAAACTACATTTAAATAATGCAATAAGAGTTGAACTCTGCAATTAACCTGTTAAAATGCGGTTTTTAAAATTATGTTAAATAAATAATGAGATCGAAACAGAATTATTTTACGATAAGGCAACCTTTTTCATTCAATAAAATGTAACTGTAATTTTTAATGAAAGGTTTTAAAATCACATAGTAGGATAAAATTAAAAACAGAAATCTTATTGTTTTAGTAATTATTTTATCAAGTTATAAAACTAAGTAATAAACTACCTATAAATAATCAGATAGCAAGAGAGATTTTTGTATAATAACTATATATTATTTTAATATATGCAATACATCGCAAGGTAACATTTTCAACTTATTTATACGGATTGAACTATAAGTAATAAAAATTACTCATTTGCATATCCACTAAATTTTATAAGTTGGATCTATGATTTAAAAATAAAATACTAAACAATAATCCTTATGAGAGAATTGGGGTGACACTTTCACAGAAAGAAATTATCCTTTACAATAAGATTTGCTTAGAATGTCTAAGTGAAAATAACTCACCGGGAATCATACTAGAATCAAACAGTTGTATTCGAATTTATTGTTTTTATTTAATGAAACTTCTAATGAGACAAATATTTTAATAGCACATAAATGTAAATTTTTATATTATTTCTGTATGGATAAAATTTTAAATAATTCATTAAGGGTTAAACTTTGCATTTAATCGATTAAATAAAGTTTTACTAAAATATAAGTGTAATTTTTTAATGAATGGTTTTGAAATCACTTTAACTTTATAAGAAAAAAACTAAAAAGAGGTTTCAAAATTACTTAATTGGATAAAATTAAAAATCTTATTGTTTTTAGCAATTATTTTATCTAGTTATAAACTATATATTATTTTAATATACGCCTTATAGTTAAGTCAGTTTTAGAGAAAAAATCCCAACGGGTAGGTTGATGAGTTGGAATATTCTATTATACAAAAAGAATCCAGGTACGAAAAAACCGAAATACAATACGCGTAAAGACAGGCGGGATTTTCGGCTAAAACTCCAAAGCAGTGGACGGTAAACATAACACACGATAAAACAACCTACTCACACGACAGCCAAACTAAGAATGAAGGGAAACGTTGAGTTGTAACATCTTATCTACTAGAGATAAGGGGGAATTCCCGGAAAAGCTGAGTCACCCCTGTGGATCTTACTAGAAAGTTCGTGAAGGATGACTTATCGGTGACGAGTTTGAATAATTTGCATAACCGCTAAATTGTATAAGTGAGAATCTTTTAATGTGAGTATTATAGTAAGGATAAATTTATTTCATAATCGATAACTCATCAGGTTCACACCTTATATAAAACAATACTATATTTAAAAGTTTTACTGTACAATAGATATTCACATATAGATATTCATAAGTTTTAAGACCGATTAAATAAACGAGGATCCTATAAGCGAAATTCATGAGAGTCTTTCTAAGGAATCCAATTGCATATTTAAGCAGGTTTTAGAGAAACCATGAAATACTCCAGTCGACTAGGTTGATGAAATGGATTCGAACCCAACACTTCCCCTTTTACCATAGAATCGTTCACTAATCACAAGGTTAATGAGTCATGCAGTTGTATTGAATCTTATTGATTACAAGTCTAAACTTATACCATTAAATATTTAACTGTTGGTTCGATAAGTGGATTGCTCTGTGTGCGAGTCTTTGTAACTTATAGTTAAGAGAGTTTTGGTGAAAACCAAGAAAAACTACAAACGGGTAGATTGTTAAGTTGAATTCGAACCTAGCATTAAACATAGAATCGTTTGATCTTCTAAAATCCTTGTAACAACATGTTTATGAACTTTATAAGAAAATGCTTAATAGGGTTTTCATGCGTTAGCTATATTAAACACTTAATTTTTAACATACATTAAGGTTAGTGGATGAGTGTCAGGTAATTCATTTAAAACAAAAATATAATAAGGGTCGATTGAAACAAAGGGTTTGTAGGTTATAATTATAGGATAAAACGTTATGTGTTTCGAAAACCCTTCATCAAGATTGGAACAACCGTTTCGAATGATACTCTCCCTTCATCAGATAGACTTAAACTTTTATTTTCTCAGAATGAAACAAAACGATAGAGGATTTACACTTATTGAAACCCCAACTTATAAATAATTCGACTTTCATTAAAATTGCAAGTCGCACATACACTTTAAAACAATCAATAAATTTTATATTATCACAATGCATTAAATAAGTTTCCCGTTTAACATTCAAGATGAATTTATTTTTACATTAATTAAAAATTGAACACGTATTAATTTTTAAAATGACTATTTTTTAAAAAGTTTTCAAACAGCTAATAAATTTTGTAAGCCTTTACAATTAAATAAATTTAGCATATTAGGAAAGTTTTACATCACTCGGTAAAATTTTATAAAGGCAATAAATGATATACACATTATAAATATAAACTCATAAAATAAATTTCACACTTAACATTTAAACTCTAACCAATCAATCTTAAAGTAATTTATTATCTTTTGTACATAATCAAAAACCTTTTGTTTCTATTGTAAAGTGAAGTATGACTCATGCTTTAATTTAAATCTCTAATCAAAATTATAAGAAAGTAAAGTTTAGGAAACACCTATGTATTATAGGTAAATTAATAAAGTATAAATATTCGTGTTTTTCAGTTAAGTAAAAAAGTTATATAATTAATTTTACAGAGTACTTAAAAAATAATGTATAATTAAGTTTAAGAATTTTTTTTTTCTATAGTATGTATATATAAATTTTTAGTTAGAAAGTTTTTATTAAAATACAATAATCAAAGTTTTGTACGATATTAATTTACATTGCACCTAAAACTTTAAATATATAGAAACAATTGTACAGTTGGTTTTGTCTGAAGCATATATAAATAATAAAATCTTATTCAATTTAGTTTTTAAAACACCCTAAAGATTTTAGACACACATATTTTTATATTGTTTCAAATGAAACAATATTAATGTTATAAGATAATACACTCAGCATGACTCACCGAGTGTGCTATTCCATCAAATTATTCCGCATACATGTAATAACAGGTCTGACTAAACTATATACTGAATTACCATTATTTCAGAAAAAGTTGGGACATACCTTAAAACACGTCCTACTCCCTTGGCAGACTTGGAGGAAATGAATGATACGAGACATTCTTATCTAGCGAAATCCTAGTCACGTGATCATGACGGCATCCTCTTATCAGTGACGTTACCGATTGCTTATCAGCTACCACACGCGGGAAATGTCCTTCAGTACGCAGTGAAAAATATTCAAAGTCTACGGGACATTACTCGAAACGATTCAATTGTCTTATACGGTAAATTGCATGACTCATTAACCTTGTGATTAGTGAACGATTCTATGGTAAAAGGGGAAGTGTTGGGTTCGAATCCATTTCATCAACCTAGTCGACTGGAATATTTCATGGTTTTCTCTAAAACCAGCTTAAATATGCAATAGGATTCCTTAGAAAGACTCACATGCATTTCGCTTATAGGATCCTTGTTTATTTAATCGGTCTTAAAACTTATGAATATCTATACGTGAATATCTATTGTATAGTAAAACTTTTAAATATAGTATTGTTTTATATAAGGTGTGAACCTGATGAGTTATCGATTATGAAATAAATTTATCCTTACTATAATACTCACATTAAAAGATTCTCACTTATACAATTTAGCGGTTATGCAAATTATTCAAACTCGTCACCGATAAGTCATCCTTCACGAACTTTCTAGTAAGATCCACAGGGGTGACTCAGCTTTTCCGGGAATTCCCCCTTATCTCTAGTAGATAAGATGTTACAACTCAACGTTTCCCTTCATTCTTAGTTTGGCTGTCGTGTGAGTAGGTTGTTTTATCGTGTGTTATGTTTACCGTCCACTGCTTTGGAGTTTTAGCCGAAAATCCCGCCTGTCTTTACGCGTATTGTATTTCGGTTTTTTCGTACCTGGATTCTTTTTGTATAATAGAATATTCCAACTCATCAACCTACCCGTTGGGATTTTTTCTCTAAAACTGACTTAACTATAAGGCGTATATTAAAATAATATATAGTTTATAACTAGATAAAATAATTGCTAAAAACAATAAGATTTTTAATTTTATCCAATTAAGTAATTTTGAAACCTCTTTTTAGTTTTTTTCTTATAAAGTTAAAGTGATTTCAAAACCATTCATTAAAAAATTACACTTATATTTTAGTAAAACTTTATTTAATCGATTAAATGCAAAGTTTAACCCTTAATGAATTATTTAAAATTTTATCCATACAGAAATAATATAAAAATTTACATTTATGTGCTATTAAAATATTTGTCTCATTAGAAGTTTCATTAAATAAAAACAATAAATTCGAATACAACTGTTTGATTCTAGTATGATTCCCGGTGAGTTATTTTCACTTAGACATTCTAAGCAAATCTTATTGTAAAGGATAATTTCTTTCTGTGAAAGTGTCACCCCAATTCTCTCATAAGGATTATTGTTTAGTATTTTATTTTTAAATCATAGATCCAACTTATAAAATTTAGTGGATATGCAAATGAGTAATTTTTATTACTTATAGTTCAATCCGTATAAATAAGTTGAAAATGTTACCTTGCGATGTATTGCATATATTAAAATAATATATAGTTATTATACAAAAATCTCTCTTGCTATCTGATTATTTATAGGTAGTTTATTACTTAGTTTTATAACTTGATAAAATAATTACTAAAACAATAAGATTTCTGTTTTTAATTTTATCCTACTATGTGATTTTAAAACCTTTCATTAAAAATTACAGTTACATTTTATTGAATGAAAAAGGTTGCCTTATCGTAAAATAATTCTGTTTCGATCTCATTATTTATTTAACATAATTTTAAAAACCGCATTTTAACAGGTTAATTGCAGAGTTCAACTCTTATTGCATTATTTAAATGTAGTTTACAACTGATATTAAATAAATGCTCTCTATAAACTATTTTATGTTATTGTAAAAACACAGAACTCTAACAACATTCTTCTGAGATAAGCATGAATCATCACTCTTCTTATCTGTACGTGAGTCAACGTGTAGCGATAAACAGTTTCTCGCATTTGTGTGCAAGACTGAAGGTTGCATTTCGCTAAGGGAAATTTCTTCAATTTTAAGTAAGTTTTATAATTTATTATTACTATTTGATAATTTATTTAACTTAATATGTATCTCTACTCTATACGTAATATCTTAATATGTATACTCTATTAAATATATTTGTTTATAATAGAAATTTTATTAAAACTTTACGAAAGTTCTATAAGAAATTTTTATTGTTTTATTGAAGAGAGAGAAATCAATTAAAAAAAAATTTTTATTGGTATTTACTTATAAGGAATTTTTTATTGTTATACTATAAACTTTTTTTATTGTTACACTATAAACTTTTATGTTTAATTAAAACTAAATTTTGTATAACATATATAAAACCTACTTTTTATTTTGTTACCCTACAAAATTTTTCATTTAAATTGTATATGTTCAGAAATTATCTGAGTAAAACTAAATTTTGCAATATATAAAACTTCTTTCACAAACGAATTTTTATTGCTTTACTATAACATACTTTTATATGTATTTATTTATTTAAATACCGTTTAAGTGATAGGTAATAATCGTTTAAACTCATTGTATGATATGCTTTGTGAAAAAAATATTGCATTTTCCTAATTATCCGCTGTATTGTTTTAATGATTTTAACTTAATCTTTATTTTAACTTTTATTTTATGATAGTAATTTTTTAAATTGCATGTGTTCAATTTTTAACGAATGTAAGTTAGAGTTTAAATAAATGTGAAACTTATTTAGTGAGAATATAAAGTTTAATTTATATAATTTTTATTATATTTAGTTTAATTTATATAAATTTTAGTATATAACTTTATTGTATGTAAAAATTATTGTACTTAGTTTAATTTATAACATATATAACATCATTTACTGATTTTGAAACTTTTGTTTATCGTATTTGTTTAGTTATAGCATAAATAACAGTACGTGTTTTATATAATTTTTATTATATTTAGTTTCATTTATATGATAGTAATTTTTAAAGTGTATGTGTGATCAATTTTTAAAGAATGTAAAAATAGTATTTCAAAGTTAGAGCTTTAATAACAGTATGTGTTTTATATAATTTTTATTATATTTAGTTTATATAACATAACTGTATACAAAATTTATTTACTGATTAAAAACTTCTGTTAAATTTTTAACGAATGTAAGATAGAGTTTAAATAAATGTTAAACTTATTTAGTGAGAATATAAAGTTTAATTTACATAATTTTTATTATATTTAGTTTAATTTATATTATAGTAATTTTTTAAAGTGCATGTGTGTTCAATTTTTAACGAATGTAATAATATTATTTCTAAGATAGTCTAAATAAATTTAAAAAGTGAAACTTATTTAGTGTTAAAATAAAGTTAGAATTTTTAAGTGTCTTACATTTTAATGAATGTTAAATTATTTATTATTTGTTTTGCTTTTAAATCTATGTGTTAATCCACAAAATACGAAAAATTCTATTTAATTCTGTAAAAATTTCTTAATATAAATTTACAATGACATCACTAAAGTATGAACTCCTATTTAAATTCCTTATTTATTATCTTAACACAATATATTTTTAATCTCTAAAAATGCAAAGTTTCTAAAATACTCATAAATTGTTACTGATGTTAATTAACTTCAGTCATTCTTTGTTTCATTCAGTCAAAAATGTTAAGTCCCACCGGAAATTATTTATTTTCTTCCAATGGCAACACCTAAATTTTAATGTCTATGCCCTTCATTAAATGTTTTTAATTCTATAATACACATCAACCATTTGTTTTATTTTGTCAAATTCCCTGAAATACATAGGAAAATTTCTATTTAATTCTGTAATCAATTTATAATCCTCAAATGACAACTCTCCAAAAGTTTCTATTCTTCCGGTGGCAATACCTAAATATTAAAATCTATATACCATTCATTAAATGTTTTTAACTATATAATGCTCATCTACCTTTCAGACAATCAATTTCCCTGTCCATCGCAAAAAATGCCAAGTCCCCGAAATTGTGAAAAAAATACTAAGTCCAAAATTTATGAAAATAAATCTAACTCCTCAAAATTCCCCTTCTCCCCGATAGATGGCACCACCAAACCTCATCCAAGAGGATACTCAAAGTTTCTAGTCTTCCGGTGGCAACGCTCTAAAAGTTTCTATTCTTCCGGTGCTAATGCTCCAAAAGTTTGTATTCTTCCGGTGGCAACACCCCCCTCGTCCAAGATGATGACTAAGTAGTGTAAAAAGGGGGCATTGACCTGCAGGGTGGAGGCGTAGAGGTGTGAGGGTGGTGGCGCGCCACCACCCTACGCCACAATACGCCACTACGCCACCTCCCTGCAGGTGAATCACCCTTTTTACACTACTAACATCTCATCATTTATGCATTTTATTGAAATCAAAAATGTATCATATTTAATGTTTTAAATATTTTACTTTTACTTTTACTTCTTTACTTTCATGTTTTTAATATTGATATGATAAAACTGAATATTATAATATATACTTATTCATTAAATTACAGGATTCATATATTTTCCTTCTCATTGTTATTATTGCTGCATTTTATATCATTTTTTATGTTTTCGCAAATTTGATCAACTGAAGAACTTTTATTAAAAATTTTGAATGTTTCTGTCGCTCATAAAGAATTTTGTATCATTAATAATTTTTTTTCCCATGAGTTTGTTAATGTTAAGTGATAATCTCTTTTCGCTTAATGGCTTATATAAAGTTTCATTAAGTAGTCAGTGGGCATTAAAATCAACAAATAAAATGTGGTAATAAATAATAATAATAATAAAAAACTGGATAATATGTTTAAATAAATAAAACTAGTTGGCACGTAGGTGGACTCTGCTCAGTTCCCAATCATATATATTTTCTAATAAAGTTCTAGTACAGGGTACTATTTTAATATTGAGAGAATGAATTTGTTCTATCAGCATGAGTGTAGAAATACATGTCTTCTAAATATGTTTTTTTTTTTTTCTTTTTTCCTTCTCAAAACAAATATTTTTCAGGATTTTATTTCTTAAAATGTTCCCTGAGTCTTCCTTTCAGAGTAAAAATCACACACACACATAAACGCATACACACACACACTATACATATATAGTGAAGACTTCAAATAAATAGATAATAATAGACATTCGAATAAATCTGTGAAGTTTCTGTCTCACAGTTACAACACACTTCTAAAAAATAAGTGGGATCTTTGCTATATAAGATTTTTGTAGGATAATTGCTCCGAATAGAAACTTCTCACTTTAAGATTTTTTTTTTTTTTCTAACTTAACTATTAATTTCGTATTCACTCTTGCAATATATGTTTTTGATGTATTTTATGGAACAGAATTTTCTAGAATTTGAAAAGTCTAAAAATTGAATAAAGTCTAAATAATTAACATAATGAATTAATGAGAAATAAACAAAATCCACTATTTAATAATCTCCTTTGACGGGAATCGAACCCACAATTTCTGGTTTCGCAGCCCGATGCTTCGGGCACCTCGGAGCCATTGCGCTCTCACAAATGAAAACACTTTCGTTATGATATTACAAGAGTGAATATGAAATGAATAGTTAAATGAGAGAGGGGAAAAAAGAAAAAATCTTTAAAATAACAAGTCTCTACTCAGAGCTTTTATAAGAAATGAAACTTCTCAACAATGAGAAGATACTGCTTATTTTTGAGAAGTGTGTTTTAACACTATACATCATTCAAGGGATTTATAAAAAAAATTAAAAGCATTTATCGTAACGCCTTTCATGAAATTAAGTTATTAGTAACTATACTTATTTTTACTAATACTCCCATTTTTGAGAAAACAACGGCTCCCGCATTTTTTGAGAAAATTTTCTGAAAAAAGATATGAGGAGGCTCATCTTCTCATTTTTAAGCAGTTCATTTTTAACAGTGCATAATTTAGGATTTGAAACACAATTTTAAATATCGAAAAAGCATGAAATGCTCTTGAAATTTCACCATTCAAACTTGGAAATGTTTCGTATAAACTAATTTTGTCTGCAGAGATTCCGAAAGTTATACCAAAATGTTTTGAAAGCACATTCCAACATTGATAATGGGAAATCGAGAAAAATAGTTAAAAATTAGCAAGTCTGAAAAAATTAAAAAATAAATAAAATTTTGATCTTTGATTTTTACTTCCATTACCCGACTACCATTGGTAATGAAAGTATTGTATTCGGTTCAAAAATTCTATATCGAGTTTTCACCTGATTTACATGTTTTAAGGTCTCCTGAGTCCAAAAAAGTAGTTTTTTACAACTGGTCAGTGAGTTTGTATATGTATGTATGTGAGGAATTTTCTGACTGTCATATCTCTGAAACTATTAAAGATAGAACTACGAAACAGATTGGTGAGACAGATTTGGTGTACAGATGATTTTTCCAATTTTTGGTGAAAATTTGAAAACCAAAAGTAGGACATCCGGAACCGAAAGTGGGACCTTAAGTCCGTGTCTCAAAAAAGGCTATAACAATTTTCTTCTAACTTGCTATATAAACACTCTATTAGATGTGCTTTCGTATGAAATAGTTGGTTAGTTCACGAAAATTGATAGGCGTCCTGTATAAATTGCTCAATTTTGGGTCTCGCAAATGCATTCTCTTAAAAACGGATGTACAGATTTTTTTTCGAACTTGCCAAATTAATCACCTTTTAGATATAATTTTGTATGTAATTATTTTTTTCCGGTGAATAATTCAGTATGACAAGTTTTGGTAAAAGTCAGTATCTCAAAAACGACTCTAACGATTTACTTGAAAATTGTTACATAAACCCACTTTAAATATCCTTTCGAATGTATTACGTGGTGTTTCAAAAAATGGCTCAACTGATTTTTTTTCTTCTCATTATTTTTTAATTCGCTATATAAATCTGCTTTATATGTCTTTAGCTTTACACGTGTATCAGCTTTCTCTTACCGGAAAATTTTTAGGTGTCTAATTTGGTGCTTCAATTTTATGTCTTCTGATCACATAAGCTCCAAAAACTACATATAATACGTGTAATATTGGGTAATGGAAGTCGTGTGTTTATTTCACACCAGATTTTTTTTTTTTTTTTTTTTTTTTTTTTTTTTTTTTTAATTTAAATAGTTTTTTCGATTATATTGTTACACAATTTATTTAAATTTTTACTTCCATTATCCGACTACCGTAGGTAATGGAAGTATTGTATTCGGTCCAAACCTTCGATATCGAGTTTTCACCTGACTTGCATCTTTTAAGATTAAAATAGACAATTACAATATTACTTTTCTTTTTAATAATGGTTTAAATATTGCCAAATGATGAATACATTGTGTATAACTCATATTGCGGTATTTTTGTACATAAAACTAAGCATATGATAATATGATATATTTTTAAGATCTCCCCAAAAGTTGGTTTTTGGCAATTGGTCAGTGTATGTGTATGTGTGTGTATGTATGTGGGAAATTTTCTGACAGTTATTTCTTCGATACTAATAAAGATAGAATTATGAAACTTCAGAATTGTGATAAGTCTAGTTAACAGATGATTTTTCCAATTTTTGGTGAAAATTGAAAAACTGGAAGTGGGACATCCGAAACCGAAAATGGACCGTAAGTCCTTATCTCAAAAACAGCTCTAACGATTTTCTTTAAATTTATTATATAAACACTCTGTTAGATATATTTTTGTGTGAATTAGTTCGTTAGTTCAGGAAAATTGATACGAGGGGAGATAAAAAAAAAAAAAAAAAAAAAAAAAGAAAAGAAAAAAACAGAAAGGTTACAAGTTGAATAAAGAAATATTTATTAACAAACAATAGACAGAAAATACAAAAGAGAATTAAGAGGCATACGTGCCTATCACTTTTCGGCATAATCACCAAGTCTATTTAGGCATTTATCAGAACGCAGAACCAACTTGTTTAACCCGTCTTGGTAGAAATTAGGTCCCTGTCCATTGAGCCAGGTCTCGGCGGATGTTTTCACAGCACTGTCTGAAGAGAACTGTGTGCCGGATAAGTGCTCCTTCAACCTTGGAAACAGGAAATAGTCACTGGGCGCCAAATATGGACTGTATGGGGGGGACTCCAGATTCCCCACCTGAACCGTCGCAACAATTCCTGCGTTGCTTGAGCAGTATGGGGCTTGGCACTGTCATGCAGGAGGATGACACCTTCACTCAACATGCCCGGCCGTTTGCGTCAGATGTTTCGCACACATTCTTTCGGACACATTCTTTGCCCATAAAAATCGAATCACGGCTCGCACTTCCACACGAGACCAATTTTCTAAGCGTCTTGCCATTTTAATCGTCCTGAACAGTCTGGAAACTTTCACTACCTACCCGCACATCAGTTGTATGACAAGTAGCACCATCTGTCTCCACTTTGGGGAAACAAAAGTTCTCCACAATATGTAGTTTTCAAATGCTGCAGCTTGTAACCTTTTCTTCTGATCACCCCTTAGGTGTCCTGTATAAGTAGCTCAATTTCAGGTTTCACAAACGTGTTTCTTCAAAAATGGTTGTACGAATTTTTTTCAAACACACCATATTAGTCCTCTTTTAGATATCCTTTTATATGTAATTGTTGTTTTCCAGACACCAATTGTGTATTCCAAGTTTTGGTAAAAGTCGGTATCTGAAAAACGGCTCTAATGATTTTCTTGAAAATTGTCATATAAACCCATTTTAAATATCTTTTGTCATGCATTGCGTGGTTATTACAGGAAAATTAACAGTCATCCTGATTAGGTAGGCCAATTTTTGATCTCTGAAATTGGTATTTCAGAAAATGAACCCATCGATTTCTTTTTTCTTATTTTTTAACTCTATATGTTTGTTCTGTTTTATATGTCTTTACACGTGTATCAGCTTTCTTTCACCGGAAAATTTTTATATGCCTACTTTGTGAGGTAATTTTATGTCTTCTGATCACATTATCTTCAAAAAGTGCATATGATATGTGTAATAATGGGTGATGGAAGTCGTGCGGTTGTTTCACACTAGATTTTTTAATATAAAAACATATGTTTAAGCATTTTATTGTCATTTTTATGTTTTAATGTATTATGTTGTATGTTGTTCTGTATATATTTTAATACAAAAAATATTTTTTAATGTGTCATATTGAATGTTGTTTTATATATCTTTTAATATATGGAAAATAATACCCCAATGCACTATGAAATTTTACATTCACGCATGTATATAAAATTTCATAATTTTAGACGGTAATTTACGAAAATAAGTTTTATAATGCCCACGTTACACTTAAAGTTTACAAATATTTTAATCTTTGCTTTCCCTGTTTATTTATTTCATTAGATTTGAAATAAGCATTATATTCTTTATATCTTATGTGAAATGGATATTCAGCCGTCGCATCATTCAGTGAGTTTAAAAACCATAAATTGCTTTCACAAATACGCCAAGGATTTTTGATAAATAAAGTATTATTTTTATTTTTCTTATTACTATCATTAGGTAAACATGAAATTTGTCCTACACTTTTAATACATTAATTATGGAGTAGAGGGTTGAAGTTGAAAGTGATATCATTCGAAAGGTATGATTTGCCAGATTTATGAAATACAAAAATTATTTTCTTACGATGTCAAGAAGGGTAATTTAAAATACTTTTACTTTTTATGCACTTTTTCGTTTTATACACATATTCTTTTGTATTAAAAAGTTCCTGAAGAAGAAAGTTGTTAAATCTGGCAATTACTTAAAATTCAAATAAAACCGTGGACACAGTAATTTATATAGAGGTAGCAATCTTAAACTCTCGACTACAGATTTTTCATTCTAAGAGGCAACGGCCATTAGAGTGACAAAAATGATTATGAGTGAATGAATGGCAAATCGAAGTTTTATACTATTAAGCATATGCGCAAATTAAAAAAGGATTTGATTTATCAAATTCTATTTTTTATTTTCTAATTTATTTATGATATAATTTCTTTTTCTTTCCTTCTTTTTTTTCTTTCTTTTTTTTTTTTTTTTTTTTTTTTTTGTGTGTGTGTGTGATTTACGTCAGCTCTAACTTGAAGACACATTTTTTATCTAAAACATAATGCATTTCGACTAACTGAAATTGACTACTTATTTCTAAATACGTGGATTTATTACTAAATCTTCTGCATACATATGAAAAATGTAGATTCGGGAAAATTTCCAATTTTCGATTTTCGATGAATTTACACGTTTTGAGATTTCTTGAACACGACTGAATGTTGCTTATATTGATTAAATTTTTATTCATGTTAATCGGTAGGTGGTGCTGTCATATAAAATGATAAAGAAGAAAGTATTGGAATTCTTGAATATTTTTAACTTCCGGTTTTCGATGAATTTAGATGTTTTGAGATTTCCTAAACATATTTCGCTCATTTTTAGAAAATGACTATTTGTCTGTGTGTTTATGATGTGTTAGGGAAATTTTTAGTATATCATGAATCAATGAGCAGGATTTATGTACATTTCACAATTGGCTAGACATTGGTTTAAATTGGTGCAGATTAGTCGTTGGAATATATCACCAATAGGTTGTGCAACTATGTTGTGATTCATCCCATTTAAGTTAAAGCTGTATCTGAACTTCTGTAGTGTTTAAACGCACCAAAAATTACGTATGCTATGGACATTATGTAAAACTACGCTGTTTTAATTTGTTTGCATATCGACCGACAAGTGGTGCTACTGTTTTGCAATTCTGTTTACCGGAAGGCAATTACTTTGCTTTGCAAAAAAGTGGTTACTGGGCGATATTAGTTATTATTATTACGTGAAATTTTAGGGTTATCTTTAGATAGGATGTGCAATGCATATTGCAACAAAAACATATCCATTTATCTTCTAATTATACGTAACATATTCAATTAAACAAGTAATTTTTCAATTCAATAAAACACATAAAACTTTTGAATTAATAAACCAAACACATGCACAAATAGGCAAATTAATATACAACGTTTATATATGTATATATATATATATATATATATTAAACTTTAATTTCTTTTTTTTTCTTTTTTTTTCTTTACTTTATTTTCAATCGCACAATTATTTCGCAATAATTATTTTAAGAAATACTAAAAAAAAGAGAGAGAGAGAGAGAGAGAGAGAAAAGAAATGAATGAAACTCAGTTTCAAAAATTTCATACATTGATACATAACATCTATAGACGCATACAGATTTAGAATAAAAAATGTATCACTTCTCTCGTTGAAAAAGATTTTTCTTAAAAAAAGAAGAAAAAAAATATATTAAACAAAGGCATATGTGACCAAACATGTCTTCTGTTCTAGAATCTCTCATTATAATGAAAATAACATGGGTGGAGGTTATTGTTGACTAAATGTATAGATCACAATAAAATCAGAATCTTGCCAAATTGACCAAGTAGCATTGTATGAGATTCTTTGTCAATAAAACCAAAAATGTCATATTTTAACTCTCCCTCTTTCTCAACTATCTGCTCTAGAATATGCGGCACCATTATATGCTCAAATAGGGCGTTACGATAAAGCTGGACATTCAGTGTTCCTTTTTTTTTTTTTTTTTTTTTTTGATTATTTATTTCTCTTTTTTTGTCTCACGTTTTTTCCTCAAAAATGGGAGTATTGTCCATTTTACGAGGATTACCTTTATCTTGCAAGAAGACCGACAGCTGATCGTAAAGTTTGATGATATTATATGAATTTCCGAAATAATGCCATTTGTTTGGATGGAAAATAGACAATGGTATTGTTAAAATTTTAGTTCCGTGTTTTTAGTTTAGTGTAGATTTAGCAATGGAATTGAAAAACAGAGTTCAAAAACTTAAAAATATTTGTGATTCGAACAACATAGTTCTACATAGCAACATAAGTCTTCTGCTTTAAAATGCCATTATCTCCCCCCCCTCCCCCCCTTCCGCAAAAAAAAAAAAAAAGAAACCTTTATATTAAAATTCTTTAGCCTGCACTTCGTACTGCAATTAAAAACGACGATGACTATGATGAAAAAGTGATCTTCGTCGTTTGGAAAAAGTTTCTGAAAAAATGATGCGAGGAAAGCAGAATTGTTGAAAACCGTGTACAATACACACTTTTAAGCCTCAATTGGAAAATGAATAATAAATAAATAAATCACTTCCAAAATTCAAAAATAAAATAGTTGAAATTTAGTGCTTTAGACCAATTAAATATAATACCTTTTATGTAAAAAAAATTGTCATCTTTATGAATATTTTGCCGATTTATTTTATTTCTAACAAATAGAACTTTTTTTCTTTAATAATCTGAAAACGGCTATGAAATTCTGTTTCAATTTTTTAGTTAACATTGTATATGCCAACTTTATTCTATTTTATTCTATTTGTTTTTTGGCTAAATAAGAAATATATCAACTAGTATGTTGTGGCCACCTCAAGACTTTCTTCTATATAATTTTACTCAAATTCATGCAGTACAAATCATTTATTACATTATTATGAAAATTATTTTCCATGATAAATGCAGACGATTATCTGGTAGAATTATAACACTAAATGAGAAACGAAAGTCGATTTTTAGCCAACATCAGAAAAAAGGCGTTTTTCTTTCCTTAAAAAATGAAAAATATCGATAACCTTCTTTTAAATTATCACAGATCTATGGTTCAACCATTCGTTTTAAAGGTATTGGCGAGATCTTTCGAAAGATACCCATATTGAAAATTTACACCCCTGAGGGGTGGGGGTACTTCCTACCAGGCAGGGGGGGGGGAACGAAGCTCCCACATGCATCAATAATTCATATTAATTTTACAATCACACATTAAAAACTAGAATGTTGTAATGTTGTATGACTTTCTTCTATATTTTCCTATGCAAATTACTCAGTAAAAATAATTTATTAAAATCATTATTTAATAAAATTATCTTCCACGATAATGCAGTACGATTTCCATATTAGAGAAGTACAACACTAAATACCCCCAAAAAGTCAATTTCATTTTCAATATTACATTAAAAAAAAAAAAAAAAAAAATCTGTTATAAATGAAAAAATCGATAACTTTATTTTAAATTATCGCGATTGATGGTTCAACCATTCATTTTAAAGGTATTAGCGAACTCTTCTGAAAGATACCCATCTTGGAAATTTATTCCCCTCGAAGGGGGACTCCCCCTCAGGGGGGGGGAGACGATGCTCTTACATATGCAAAACAATTTTCCCAGTTGACTATCGATTATTAAAACGATATTAAACATAACGATTATTAAAAAGTAAATCTCTTTATGCACATTTATACAAAATTTTGTCCTATACCACAATGTTAAAAATTTAGAAAGAGCGGGATGGCAACGCAACCTGTAAGACAATTTTTGATATGCACTAATTTATATCAAGATGTAACTACGTACTAATTTGTATGAAATTCTGTGCAGTAGTTCTTGAGATACAGTCGCCACAAAATTTTGTCACACACACACACAGAGACAGACAGACATTTTCTAAAAATGGTCAAATCGTGTTCTACAGCTCTCAAAACGCGTAAATCCATCAAAAACCCGAGGTCGAAAAATTCACGAATCCATTACTTTCTTCTATTGAATATAGAAGAAAGTAATAACTCTCATTATGTATATTTATAGGAAATTTTGTCCTATACTGCTATGTTAAAAATTTAGAGAAAATGGGATCACAGTGCCACCTGTTGAGCGATTGATCCCAAAATCTAATCAGCACCAGTTTATGTCAGGGTCCATCTAAATACCAAGTTCGGTTAAATTTCGTTCATTGGTTCGTGAGATACGGCGTGCACAATGTATACAAACAGACAGATATTTTCTAAAAACAGTCAAATCGATTTCAGGACATCCCAAAACGTGGAAATCCATCGAAAATTGGAGTTAAAAAATTTTCATGAATCCAATACTTTTTCTCTATATATATATATAAAAGAAAGTAAAAAAAAATGTTGAAGCGTAATCCTTGATCGTTGGTTCATTGAAGAAAATCCGACTATTAGAGTTTATTTAGTATACTTTTTATTAGCTTTGATTTAATATGAAGACGGTAAATTTTCCACTAAAAATAAATGAATAAATAAATAGAAATAAAAATAAGTTAATAAATAAGTTAAAAAAAATATTTTCTAGTAATATATCTTTATATACATATTACTGGAATTGGTTCGTTCATAAAAGCTAGTTTTTTTTACTTTTTGTACCTTTTAAGTTATTTTTTAATTTAAAAATTTAGTTGTGTCATTATGTTTATCGAATTCTATTTAATTAATTAAAACTGTTCTTTGCAAATAGTGTTTTGCATAAAAAAAATGTAGTTTTCAAATATCGCAATTAATTTTAAAGCAAAGTTTCGAGGTGTCCTTTATCTCCGCAATCATTGGTCGCAGACATATACTTTTAATTTCAAAATGTTTAAAAAAAATGTAAGCATTTATGATACGGCATATTTAAATAATAATAAAAAAAAAAATTGAAAATTACACACACAAAAAAAAAAAAAAAAAAAAAAAAAAAAAAAACTTTTCATACGATCCTCAGGCTTTTACAATCGTATTTAGTGAAAGTTGACACTGTTCCAGACAAATTTAACACGAAAAAGTTTCATTTCTGTGCACTCAAAATTGACTGAGATATTTAGTTTCAAAGTTTGAGAATTTTCCACTTTTAGCTTTTATTAAAGGGTCGGTTAAAAAATCCTTAATCAAACTTGAGAAAATGTGAAAATATCCCAAACTTTCTCGATGTATTTTGGGTGTACAGAAACGAAAATTTCTGGTTTTTTTTTTTTTTTTTTTTTTTTTTGTTAGGATGAATGTCAACGTTCACAAAATATGAATATAGAGACTGTATAAAAAATTTAGTTTTTGTAACTTGAAAACATCGAATTTGTAAATTTAGACATGCCATATCATAAATTGCATAAATGATTTTTTTTTAATATTTTGTATTTGAAGTATATGTCTGCGACTAATGGTTGTGGAGGTAAAAGACTCCTCGCGATTTTGCTTTTCACTTTTTACATATACCTATAAATAGATTGTGTGTGTTTAGAAGAATATGTACAAAATAAATAAATAAATAAAATAAAATAAAATAAAATAAATAAATAAATAAATAATAATAATAATGAATAAAATAAAATAAAATTTAAAGCACTTTCAATCATGAATTTTTATAAATTAGTTCGTTATCCTATCAAATTTAATTACACAGGACGACATGTAAAATTTTGATTTTATAATTTTGGCTGATCTTTATGGTTTTTGGTGTGCTGAAACCAAAAATGAAGCCAGTTTTTCTCTATCACGTATAGATTTTTGTCAATACAGGGTGCCTACCTATACAATTTCTTCCATTGCTCTTCCACCAATATAATTATATGATTAGTTTTATAGTATGTTTCCATGATTAATTAATCATGGATACCTATTGTTGTAATTGTGCTGCACTAGTGCGATGTAAAACCACACCAACCAACCTACCAACCTATTGCTATGATAGTATATGTAAGACCTTGTGTCGGTAAACACCTTGTATTGACAAAAATCTATACGTGATAGAGGAAAATGGGCTGCTTTTTTGGTTTCAGCAGATCAAAACACATAAAGGTCAGCTTAAAGCATCAAATCAAATTTTGTCAACTTCATTTTTGTAAACCTGTGTTATATTACGTTAAGTTCTCGCAGTTTAAATGACGATGAAACTGAAGAATTTACATTTAATAAAGTTGCAACATAAAACAAATTTTGATCATATGTCTTTGATATATCAACAATATGTAAACACATATTTCAATATAAAATAGGTTTATGTGTCCGAAGTTAATAACAATACTTATAAAAGGAAAAACGTACATTTTCTTTTATTATTAAATGAATAAAATGTAAATAAAACCTAAGCAAAATAAATTGACTTTAATTTTTCTTAGTTTTTAATTAAACACAATTGTTTCCTATTTCAATTTTATGCATTTTTACTTTCCGAGCACTATAATGAGGAAAGTATTGTAATCATGTCAAAAATTCGAGTTTCAGATTTTGGTGTTTCTACACGTTTTGAGGTCCCTTAAATTCATACATACTAATCTTACTATGATGTATATGTGTGTGTGTCTGTGAGTGAACACGATAGCATCTAAACGTTTTGTTCTAATGAGCTGAAAGTTGGTAGGCATATTATAGGACTTTATCATTATAGTCTATAACGCCCCAAATTGTTAAACTGCGATAGCGTCTAAACCCCTTCATGAATTGAGTTAAAAATTTATGCTCATGTTTTGGTAGGTCCCTGTAGTACGAAGTGCATAAATTTTAGTGAATCTAATACGTATAATTCTTTTACAGGAACAAAATGAAACTTTCTTCATCATTATGGCCTATGGGCTGAAATTATTCGAAGTGCAATACCATCTAAATGTCTTATCAAATTCAGGTGAAAATTTCTATACGTGTTAAAAGTCACCATTGCTCGAACTGTATAGCTTTTGATAAATCTAGTACATACAGTTTTTTTTTTTTACAGGGACACATCACAGAATTTTTTATCATTATGGTCTATAGTCTGAAATGTCTTATCCGATTGAGCTGAAAATTCATATACGTACGGTAGGTCACCGCCCCATGGACCATAAAGATTCTGGTGAATCTAACACTTATAGATTTTTTACAGGGACTACAAGAAAAATTCTTTAGCATTATGTCCTATGGGCTCAAATTATTTAAATTGCGATTGCGCCTAATCTCCTTATTTAAATGAACTGAAAATTCATACACATGTTACAGACCGCAGTTACGCAAACCATATAGATTTTGATGAATCTAACACTTATAGTTTTTTTTTTTTTTTTTTACAGGGATACAAAGAAAATTACTTTATCATTGTGGCTTATGGGATCAAATTATTTAACATGTGATAGCGTCTAAATTGCTCATCCGATTGATCTGAAAATTTATATGCATGTAGTATATAACCATCACATGAACTTTATAGATTTTGGTGAGCCTAGCACTCATAGAGTTTTACAGGGACACCATGAAAATTTATCATTATGATGATCTCTGGGCTCAAAATATTTGAAGGGGAATAGCGTTAAATTAAACAACATACTATAAGAAGAAAAATACTCATACACCCTATTATAATTTTCCCTTTTGTTTATTCAACGATTTCTCTTTCTTTAATTTATTTATACAATTGTCAATTACTTAATGATCGGAAAGTCGAGTGGAGTCACTCCAGATTTTTTAAAATAACTTTTCAGAAATTTTTATTTGAATAATTAATTAATTAAAACTTTTCATTGAAAATGACTTAAAAATGCTGCTATTTCGTAAAACCACAAATAAAGGATTTTCGAATAAGAACATTTTACGACATTTGATAATAATCGATACATTTAATTTTGAGCAATACGTCATTTAATATTGAGATGTTACCGTTAAAGTGTATAATTCGGTTATTTCATAGAATAACTAGGTATTTCATGAAATAACTAGGCAAGTCAGTTAAAGTATATAATAGATGAAATATTTCATACTTTACCTAGTTATTCTATGAAATAACTAGTTATTCTATTGAATAACTAATGATAGACCGTTAAAGTGTAAAATAAACAATTTCAAAGTTATTTTATAAATTAATTGATCATAAAATACCTAGTTATTCTATGAAATAACGGATTTCATACTTTAACGGTATGTTACCGTTAAAGTATATAATCCAGTTATTTCATAGAATAACTAGGTATTTCATGAAATAACTAGACAAGTTAGTTAAAGTATATAATAGATGAAAAAATTCATACTTTACCTAGTTATTCTATTGAATAACTAATGATAGAATACATAATATAACATACATAATATAATATACATAATATTTCATACTTTAACGATCAAGTAATCGTTATTCTATATAATACCTAGTTATTTCATGGAATAACTAGGTATTTCATGAATTAACTGACTTGTCTAGTTATTTCATGAAATACCTAGTTATTCTATGAAATAACGGATTTCACACTTTAACGGTAACAGAGAGATACGTTCCCATGAAAAATGCAACACAAATTAGAAAATAAAGACATAAACAGCGATATAGTTACTAAAGTTAAAACATTTCCTCTTTCTGTTGTCCGTCTGTCAAAAGTACGTTTCCATGCCACTTTTTGTAGTATGGAAAAAATTATTATTAATTACTAGACTTATTAAATAATATTAATATTAATTAATAATAATAATTATTAATAATAATTTTATTATTAATAAAAATTTCTTTAATTTAGATTCGAAATGTGTTATTAAAACATTTATTTATTTATTTATTTTTTAATATATAATAAGCAGATATATATATATAAACATATGTATAAACTATTGACATAGGAATAAGAAAAGAAAAGAGAGGGGGAAAAAGAGGGGGAGAGAGGAGGGGGGGGGAGAAAACGTCGAATATAACAACAAATAATAAGGCAGAATCAAAAACAAAATGAAAATAAAGAAGTATAAGAAGTATATTCTTTTAAGTAGTGGATAAATGCCTCAGTAGTCAATAACTTTTATAAATATGAAAGTAGGACTAAATCGCTTTTATTTTTCGCTATTAAATTTGCTTTCGAATCGTATCACGTGCCATTAATTTTCAAAACAGAGGAAACAAAAATAATTAAGGAAGTTTTAGCAGTGACTGTCCCAATAAATCAACTCATCACCCGGTCTTCTTTAATGATCTTGTCCAAATATATAGAGACCTAAATGTCGATTAAATATTAATGTTAGGAGCACGTATTAAATATACAAGTAAGCATGCTCACCACTCTAAACGTGCCATTAGTTAGGACCAGGAAAAAGGTAAGGTGTAATTATACATCATAACGTACCCAAGATGGCCCCATCCAAAATTACAGGTCTTGACATAAAGTGTAGCTTTCTCAGCTAGACTTTGACAAAAGTTTTACACGAAAATGAGGTTAGGATAGGATATTTTTTCTTTTATATTTTTTCTACAACTTCGTACAAATGCAACAAACACCTTTTACAGATGTCTGATACTAAGACGTATAGTAAAGATAGTTTATAATAACATTAAGATGACAGTTCGATCTCTGAGCGATTTTAAAATGAGGGTACATAAAAGAAGTAGCTGTAGAAAAAAGGTGCAGCTAATTTATATCCCGCCCTTTCTGTAATGTGGTTAAGCATAAGAATAATTTGTGCCTTTTGTCGGCACGTGATGGGCAATATGTGCCAACTTGAGATCGTTGAGTTTTCCCCTACTGTTTTCATTTAGTTCTCAGCGTAAACGGTTCAGTGATATTAAAAATGGTTGCTTTGTTCAAAGGCAAATAATCTTCTGCTGTTGTGGATGACCAGCAAAATATATGTTTAGCTGCATGTTTATTGAAAATATTAGATATCAAATAGTATTTCCGTGTATAAAAGAAAAATATTAATAATAATGTTATTATTAATAAAAATTTCGTTAAGGAAAAATCCCCAATGTGTTATTATTATTATTATTATTATTATTATTATTATTATTATTATTATTATTTAATCGCGATTTCAAGATGCTTCCTTTCATATAAAAGATTACGAGAAATAATAATATTAATAATAATGTTTTAATAATTATATTTTAACATGTTCGCGTAATACCAGTTTTAATATAAAATTATTTTTAAAAAAAGTAAAATTAATTTGTATCAAGTTCAAAACCTTAGAAAGATATGTCTGTATCAAGTTAAAAACTTTATTGATCTTAATCTCAATGTAAAGTGGAAATGGAGTGTTGGTCGTTCAGTATCCAGTCCAGGTACTTGAAATGAAAGGTAGGAACATAAATTTCATTTCAGAAACTTAATTTTATTGATAAATTTATGAGTTCAAACTTTTAAGAATGAAGTCACATCTTTATGACATTTGAAAATATATGTAAAATAGTACATAAAAACTTAATTATCATCATAATGCTCCAATCATTTAGATTTCATTCAATTAAAATTTCTTGATAAAAAAATTGCTAATTAATTTACTACATTAAAATTTCCTTTGGAAAATGGCTGATCTAATGGTGTAAACTTGCTAAAATTCCATCCAATAATTTAAAAAAATATTTCCACTTTCAGACGACATTGTTTTGAAATATAATTATTTCACTACACACATATGCGATATAACTGACTTACGCAAATGAGGCTCCTTATAACTATGTAGTTATAACTATAAATATATACGTAACAAAACTATTTAAAAAATTACATTGTTGAAGATGCAAATATTACTAAAGTTAATCGAAAAGAAAAAAAAAAAAATGTTTGACTAATTAATCTTTTATTATATGTAACATTTGCTTCATAAAGAGAAAAACATACTACCATATAAATAGTATTTTGTTCTTGTATATATATATATATATATATATATATATATATATATATATATATACAGGGTTTAACCTGGCAAAAAAGTTTCTTTAGCATTTTAGCTAAAACGTATAAGCAGTAGTTTAGCTTTTTCGAAAATTAATTCTTTGAATAGTATTGATTTCTTTTTCTTAACTTGGTTATCCCCAATTTTGTTTTCTGTTTATTTTGTTCACTGACGATTTTAACCAAGCATATATTGCGATTTAAGAAAAATGAATCAGCAACATTTTGTTTCGATTTCAACAAATGCAATACTAGCACTGAGAATACATCTATGAAGCAAATTCTTAATTATGTTTTTAAATATTTTTTAATTTAAATTGAGCCATTAGAAATCGAAATTAAATCTGAATGTTTTCCCAATATTTTCAGTGATTTTGTAATTTACGTCCACGAATATTTGTATAAAAACTAGAGGTAGTTATATAAAGATATTTTATGTAATAATCTAGTTTTAGCTTTTTAGCGAAATTCTTACTGACATAGTTTAGCAAAATACAATATCTTTTAGCAAAATGCTAAAAAAACTAATGGCAGTTTAAACCCTGTATATATATATATATATATATATATATATAACCTGTTTTTTTACTTCCACTACCCTACTACCGTAGGCAATGGAAGTATGTTTTTCGGTCTGAAAATTCGATATCGAGATTTCACCTGATTTACACGTTTTAAGGTCCCCTGAGTCCAAAAAAGTGGTTTTTGGCAATTGGTCAGTGTGTATGTGTGTGTGTGCGTGTGTATGTGGATAATCTTCTGGATATTATATCTCGGAAACTAATAAAGATAGAATTACGAAACTTTAGAATTGAAACAAGTCTGGTGTACAGATGAATTTTCCAAATTTTGGTGCAAATTGAAAAACCGGGACCATAAGTCCGTATCTCAAAAACGGCTCTAACGATTTTCTTCAAATTTGCTGTATAAACACTCTATTTGATGTCCTTTCGAATGATAGAGTTGGTTAGTTCAGGAAAATTGATAGGCGTCCTGTATAAATAGCTCAATTTCAGGTCTCGCAAGGGCGTTCCTTTAAAAACGGCTGTACGGAATTTTTTCAAACTCGCCATATTAACTCACTTTTAAATATGCTTTTGCATGTAATTATTGTTTTCCTGTCAATAATTGAGTTTTGATAAAAGTTGGTACCTCAAAAACGGTTCTAAATGTTTTTTTTTTTTTTTTTTTTAATCGTTATATAAATCCATTTCTTTCTTATGTATTACGTAGTTATTAGAGGAAAATTAACAGCTACCCTGTTTAGGTAGGTCAAAAGTTTAGGTAGATCTCGAAAATTGGTGTTTCAAAAAAAAAAAAAAAAAAAAAAAAAAAACCCTACCATTTTTTTTTTTCTTATTTTTTACCTCGCTATATGCAAGCTTCGTTTTATATGTCTTTACATGTCTATAATGTTTATCTTACCAGAAAAATTTTAGGTTTCTACTTCTTTAGGTCACTTTTATATTTTCTGATCACATTATCTCCAAAAAATGAATATAATATGTGTAATAGTGGATAATGGAATTCGTGTGGTTGTTTCACACCAGATTATTATTATTATTATTATTATTATTATTATTATTAAAGAGAATTTCCCGAAATAATCAACTATACAAATGATGATAGAAGTAATAAATAGAAGAGATACATTCCAGAAAATACTATCACTTTCGATGAATGATGATCAATGAAAATTTAATTGAAAAAAAAAAAAAAAAAAAAAAAAAAAAAAAGATTAACATTTGTTTCAAATCGAAGTAATTAACCATGACTCTTCATCAAATGAAAAATAACGTAGGCACAGGTGCAGCATAAATGGCCTGAAACAAATGTTGTATTCATTTTTTTAAAAATTCTTAACACTGTATATTTTTTTTCTCAATACTTTTTTTTTATTACTTAAGCGTGAAAATACAGTTTTACTTCACTATGAATTAACTTTTTAATAAAAATTTACTCTTTTTTTTTTTTTTTTTTGATTTAAAAAGTAATGAAACAAGTCTCAAAAGTTTAGTTATTTAACATAATATATTGACAATTTTATTTATTGATTTATTTTTTCTACTGTATTCAATAGAAACAAATGTTGCATTTGTGAAAATATTCGACTTCCAGTCTTCAATGGATGTACGCGTTTTGAGATGGCCTGAACACAATTTGATACTTTTTAGAAAATGTCTGGGAGTATTACCGCTAATGTTTGATGGACGCTGTATCTCACAAACCAATGGACGGATTAGAATTTATATTTAGTTAAATCTCTTGACTTAAGTTGGGGTTGATTAGATATCGAGATATATCGCTCAACAGTTGATGTTTTAGCCCCGTTTTACATATTTTTTTAATGCAGCAGCGTAGGCAAAATTTCGTATGAATGTACAAAATAATAATTTATTTTCAACCAAATATTGTATATTGAAAACTTTTTCAAACATTGTAAAAGGTGAAACCAAGTTTAACATGAAGAAATGGAAAGAACATGAATAAAGATTTCAGAAAAAATTAAGCATCCTTTTAAGGAATACACACGACATCAATACTTTTTCAAGGGCTTATACTGAATGTTGCATGCAAATTAGGTGGTATTTCTGTCATATTGTATGAAATTTGCTAAACAGTTACAATATGCTTAGTCCAATAACTTCCAAAGGACATGTAAATAAATTTAAATTCAATAAGAAAAAGGAAAAACAAAAGACAAACATACTTTTAAACACTACAATCACCAATGTTACATAAGAAATAAAATTATTCCTAAGAAAAAAATAATAAAATTAAAATTATTACCTATATTACAATTGCAAAAATAACTTATCCCTCTTCAAACATCCCAGCGTAGCCATGTGCGAGGCTTAATAGAGTTAATCCCGCAGTTAGATGTAGAGTCATAATTAAACTCAATACTTATAAGTTGAAAATAATTTAAATTAAAATTAAATTGAAAATAAAATTTAATCAATAATTATTTTTACAACTGAACCATAGAAATTAAATGTGATTAAATTAAATTTAATTTTTCACAGACATACATTATTATGAGATTCGTAAATTAAATAGGATTTGCAATACAGTTGTAACGTACGAATTCAAGTATTTTTATTGGATTGAAAATGAATGAAAAATGAATGAATGAGGGTGCTCTCTATTAGACCATTTAGAAATTAATCAAAATTCTCTTAAAGTTTGAAAAAATAAATACAATTGACAAATAGAAGAAAACTTCTTCTTCTTCTTCTTTTCTTTTCTTTTTCTTTTTCTTTTCTTTTTTTTTTTTTTTTATGTTTTGCTTATATAAACCATGACAAATGGTTGTTTTTTAAAAATTACTGTTAAAAATAAGTAATGACTCACATTTTCTTTTATTTATTTTTATTTTTATTTTGCTTGTGTAAACCATAACAAACAGTTGCTTTTAAAAAAATCCAATTAGAAAATCGGACACTTAATAAAAAACACCATACAGAAGGTAATTAAAGAGTTATTAAATAAAACACATTGGGAGGTTCAACCAGTGTGTTTGCTGATGAAATCCTCTACAAATGGAAGTTTTTTTTATAAATATATATATATATATACATATATATTTATAAAGCCAAACTAATTTAAAACACCATACTATATATATATATAATAGTAACAGTGAACCAGCATAACATTTTTTGTATATATAGGAGCATCGCTCCTTTCTCCCCTTAGAGTGTACATTTGCAGTATGAGTATTTTTCAAGAGTATTTTTCAAGCGTATTTTTCAGTGTTTTGCTCAGTAATACCTTTAAATAGAATGGTTGAAACATGTAACTGCAAAAATTTGAAACAAAGTTTTTTTTTTAAATTAAAAATAAAAGAAATTCCTGAGAACATGCATTTTTTAAGATGTCGTCTACATGGTACAAAACTGACTTTCTTTCGATATTTAGAATTATAATTTTGTGAGGTGCAATCCTCTGGACTCACCATAGAAAATAATTTTGATGCATAATAATTTTAATAAATAATTTGTACTGCGTGAATTCGTATATATATATATATATATCTGTACTGATAAGTATAAAGGATTTAAGTCCATATTGTTGATTTTTCAGGAGACGAAAAATAAAGTTAAACTAAAAACTAATCAGAAGAATCGATTAGGAAAAAGGGATTAGGTTGATTTATACCCTTTATACCATTCAGTGATTGTTAATCTTCATTTAATAAAGGAAAAAAAAATTGAATTAAATATTTTATACCAAACATGAATGCTAAATTTCTGACTTGAACCTTTTTTTTATCAATGGATTTTCTCAAAGACTAAATATTTCAATCCTTTATACCAATCGATAGAGAATTTTTTTCTGAGTCTGACTATGAACTTAACTCAAAATCGACATTTTTGGACTTAAATCCTTTATACTTACCAGTACAGATATATATTTAAATAAATTTTATATATTTAAAAAATCTAATAATATAATTTTGCCTAAAAGTAGCACGATGTTTTAAATTAAATTCTAACTGGTTTTAATTATTTTGTAAATATTTTTGCATTTTTATAAAACATCGTCATTTTTCAATGACATATTTGTGAATTTATTTGAGTTGATTAACGTCGCATCGGAGCTGCCTTGTGACATATTTTTTGTTTACTAAAATACACAAAGAAAAACAAAAATTATAGCGCCATCTATTGGAGATTCTTTGAACTTCCCATTCCATCATCATTTAATCTCTTTTCCTTGTTCCACTTGGCTAAAGTCAGAGATAAATAAAGATTATGAGAAATGAACTTGGAAACCAAAATTCAAATTAAACATTTATTTATTTGTTCGTTATAGTTGTATTATTTCAAAATTGCTTTCAAGTAAGAAACCGAAATGGTATATTCAATTAAGTATACTAACATTTTCAATAATTACTTCTCATATGGGATACTTTTCACGATACCAGTTCGCTTAAAATGCAAGAAAAAGTAACTATAAGATTTATGATGTGTTTTTATTGTACTAATTAAACACTTCCTGGTAAACTCATAAAGGTAACAATTAAAAGGAAATAAAGAAAAGATTTGTTTGTTGATTTTTGTTCGTTTTCTTAATTATAAGATGTTAACAATTATTCTTTTTTAGATTTTTTTTTTTTTTTTTCATAATATTTTTTTTTCTTTATTTAATTTTTCCTCAGTGCACTGTATAAAATTTCAGCAAATTTACTGAAATGTTCATCCAAAGTCTTTGTAAATTTATATTAATTCCACTGCGCTGCAAAAAAAAAAAAAAAAAAAAGAAAAAGAAAAGGAAAAGAAAAGAAAGAAAAGAAAAGAAAAGAAAAAGAAAATTAGAGCTCTGATACTTTTTTTGCTGGTTCTTATGTAAAATGACCTTCTGAATCCGAATATGACCCCCATTTTGCCCAATCACCCACCGTTTTCTCGCGACGCCACCCCCGCCCCTATTTTTTTTTTTTTTTTTTTAATCACTATTTGGTAATTTTATGGTCATGATTTTGATTTGGAGGGTGGAAAAGGATTATTTTAACACTAAAAGAAAAAAAAAAAAAAAGAAAAAAAAAAAAAAAGAAGAAGATTGTTTGGTTTTTATTTCTTTTATTTATTGGTAAGAGAAAAAACAATAATTACGTTTTAAATTAAAAGGAAAAACATAAAGAAATATAAGATATAAACATTTCTATCTTCTCACTCTCCCTCCCTCCAAAATAAATAAATAAATACTTTTTCGATACTGATTATTATTAATTAAAAAAAAAAAGAAGAAGAAGAAGAATTTTACGAAATTTTGGCAAAAGTAGAATTTACTTTAGTATAGAGGACTATTAGTTCTTTTTTTTTTTTTTTTTTTTTTTTTTTTTTTCAAATTACAACTTGCTTTCAAATTATTCAATTATATTTTCGATAAATTTTCGATTTCGATAAGTGTCCAACTATCGTAAAACTGGTATCGTAAAAATCCGTAGATTGAGACTAATAGTCCTCCGTACTAAAAAAAAATAAAATCTTAAGATATAATAAATGATAAAAATAGTAGATTAATAAAATTAATAAATGTTATTTCTAATTTCAGTGGCGATTCTCTTCCTTAAATTTTCCCCTTGCTACAAAGGTTCATGTTTTAGAATTTTTTTCACCTCTGTCTCAGAAGATATTTAATAGTTAAAATAATCCTCTCTTCCCTTCCAAATCAAATTCATAGCCATAAAATTACTGAACAGTGAAAAAATAGGGGGGTAGGGGGGTCCCCAAAAAACAGTGAGTGATGGAGCAAAATGGGTGTCACATTCGGATTCAGGAGGTCATTTTATATAAGAATTTCCATGAATGGTATTGGAGCCGATTTTCGTGCAGAGCAGTGTTCTTAGTTAAAGGTAAATAGTCGAGATTCTTAATTTTTATTCTGTATATTTGTCTATTTTTAACACGCTTTTATTAGCTTCACCTGTATGTATGTATGTATGTAACCGCTCTGGGAGAAAAAAAAAAAAAAAATCTATATTGTAAAAAAATATTTTCCCTACGTGGGCGCTGTGGCGTTGAGGTATAGCTTCGCGCTGCGAACCTAAAGGTCCAGCGTTCGATCCCAGTCAGGGGAGATTTTTTTAAAAATGGTTTTTGTTTAATTCTAAATTATTTTAATTAAAGATTTAAATGTACGTAAATATTATGGTGTGTCACTCACACGATTTTCTCTTACCCTGCATTTTAATACTAAGATAGTTATTTTGTGTTTTTCAGTTCACATTTCTATAAAAGCGTGTTCTTTAATTTTTTTAAAACTATATTATTATTATTATTTAATTTCTCAATAAAAGTTAAAAATGAATGTTTCTACTTTCGAAAAAGCATTTTAAGTTCCAAATACCTTCTCGCCAATAATTAATGATATTAATATTAGTCATTAAAATGCCTACATAAAATCGATTTCTGAACATCTCCGTTTATTTTTCTCTGTGATTTGGCATAAGACTTAAGATAAATGATTACCAGTAGTTTTCTGTTGAAATTTTTAAGGGGACTTAGGAGCTATTTGATATGACAACGTTGAATGTTTAATATAAAAGTCTATATTTCCATTTAATATTTGTGAATTTAACTATATTAGGTTTTTTCAATAAAATATATGTTCAAGTAATAATTCTTATGTTTTTGATGCATTTTTTACAGATTTGAAATCTTTAAAATGAGTTTTTTTTTTTTTTTTTTTTTTTTAGTGCAGAGTTTTTCATAAATGCATGATATTTAAAACGTTAAAATTTGTACAGATATTTAAGATAAGACGTATTTTATTTCATTTTATTTATTTATTATGTTTATAATAGAACCTACTTAAAAGAATTAGGGATGGATTTTTCAATATCTTTAAAAGAAAAAGTATTAAAAATAAAATAAGTAACGAAAATCATGTTTTTCTGAAAATTTTTATATAGACATGCACTGTTTAATTTTTTTTCTCAAAAAATAATTAATTAATTTCAAAACCCATCTCTAATTCTTTTATGTAGGTTCTATAAAACACCAGTAAAAAATATTAAGTTTTTTCTTAAATATCTATAGAAGTTTTAGCATTCATGAAGATCATAAATTCATAAAAAAATTCAAACTAAGAAAACGCAATTTAAATATTTCAGATCTGTAAAAAGTATATCAGAAACCTTAAGAATTGTTGCCTGAATACATATTTAATTGAACAAACCTAATATAGTGCAATTTATAAATAACTAAATTTAAATATAAACTTAGTGGTGCCAATTCAGAGGTGGCAAGTTCCCATAACAGTGTGGGAATACGATTTATAAAGAATAGAACCTTCTTAAAATGCGCTAATTTTAAACAGGTTATATATATATATATATATATATATATATATATATATATATATATATATATATATATATATATATATATAGAGAGAGAGAGAGAGAGAGAGAGAGAGAGAGAGAGAGAGAGATTAGTAAAAATATACGCAATAAAGATAATTCAGCCATGTTAGAGTAATTATAAATTACCTTCTTTTAAATATATTACAAAAATAAATAAAATAAGATAAAATAAATGAATGAATGAATTACATATGACATCTTATAGCCCTCTACTCTATCTTATTTTAATTATATATATAATTAAAATTATATATCTGTACTGATAAGTATAAAGGATTTAAGTCCATATTCTTGATTTTTCAGGAGACAAAAAATAAAGTTATACTAATTAAAATCTAATCAGAAGAATCGATTAGGAAAAAGAAATTTCGTTGACTTATACCCTTTATACCATTCAGTGATTGTCAACCTTCCTTTAATAACGGGAAAAAAATTGAATTAAATATTTTATAACATGTATGAATGCTAAATTTCTGACTTGAATCTTTTTTTACTAATGGATCTTCTCAGAGACTAAATGACATAGACTTAAATCCTTTATACCAATCGACAGAGAATTTTTTTCTGAGTCTGACAATGTACATAACTCAAAATCGACATTTTTGGACTTAAATCCTTTATACTTATCAGTACAGATATATAATTAATTAATTAATATATATATTTATTTCTGTATATATATATATATATATATAAATCAAACGACGTCTGTTGACTTCGGGATAATAAAAATATTCCTATTAATTTTTAACAATTTTTTTTTTTTTTTTTTTAATATGAATCTGTTTCTAAAACTATTTTCTAGTTATTGTTTCCTCAGATGAAAAAAAACAGGAAAGAGAAAAGAAAGCGTGCAAGAAATTTATATATCAAACCACTTCCATTGTTTTTATATTTATTATCGCTGATTTAGGGAAGGAGGGGCGTTTTAAGAAAGATTAAAATGGTCCTCCAAACCACTATTAAAACAAAAACCTCATTACATTGCTAAGTTCAATGAAATGTCAGACACATCGTAAAGATACGCGCAATGAAACAGGATGAATTTAACAAAAAATTTTTCAAAGAAGGATATACAGATTTGAAAAAAAAAAAAAAAAAAAAAAAAATCTCGATTTTTTTTTTCTAATATCAATAAGAAAAAAAAAAAATCGTATATATTAATATTTATTTATTTATTTATTTTTAGAGTGGATAATACCTTGTTAAAAAACGAATTTCTTAACATTTAGCCACTCCAAAAATAAATCTTCTACTAGAAAGGTTTTTATCACACGTAGTAAAATATTTTGCAGTGAACTCAGGAAAATGCATAGCTTCTCAAAAAATGAAAGCACTTTCTCCGTTAAAATTCTTTTTAAAAATAATATCCATATAAATCGGGTGTGACAGTCCATACGGGAAACGTAACAAACAGCAATCATCGAGGACTTCCTCAGTGTCAACATCATTTTGCTGCCTCATCCCATACAGGAGGGGAAGGTTGAGCTTCAGCGCGTGCTTGTTTCAGAATCGGTTCAATCTTGGCCTTCTCCAGGGGTCTGCACATCAAGGGTCAGCAGGGTCAGGGATAGATCTTTTCCCTCACTAGTGTTTCCCTAGCTTCCGCCAGCTGCTTCCGTTCATAGTTTGATAAGTCTAATACAGAGGGCGCTGATAGATAGAATTATTTTGAGTAAATGCACTTGTTATTTAAATTTTTATGAAGATACATATTTTAACATATATACATATAAGAATCTATAGGTTCTATAAATATGTTTATGGGATATAAAGGATTCTAAAACGCATAGGTACTTGATGAATGAAGTAAATTTTATTAAGCAACACGATGAATTACAAAACAGGTAATAGACAGAATTACTATTGTGAGTAAATGCACTTGTTATATAAATTTTGAGGAAGATAAATATTTTATCGTATATAATAAACATATAAGGATGTACTGGTTCTATAAATATACTTATAGAATAAAAAAGATTCTGAAACGCGTAGGTATTCGATGAAAGAAAATTTTGTAAGCAACACGGTAAATTACAAAACAGACAATAAGTGTCTCAGGTCGAAACAATTAAGCTCACTTAACCCTTCATCAAGTGAAATAAAGGGGCACGAGTGCAGCATTAAAGTAGCAACTCACAACCCGAAACAATACCGTTAATTCTAAAATACTTTCTAAACTAGTACATTATAATTTCTAATTATATAATATTCTGATATCACTAATTCTAATCTATTTGAAATTTAAAATATCTAAATATTTAAAAATCTAATTAGAAATGTAATTTAATGATTTATTATGTTTATTCTTCATGAAAAATAAAGAATTAATTAAACAATTGATAACAACAGTTTTTTTTATTTTAATTTTAGGATAAAGAAAAGAGGTGCTTTTAATGTAACTTCCTATGTAATATCATACTTTTTAGCATCTCGAGAAACCATTTAGTGAACACATATGAGAAACAGATAAAGGTAACAGGGTTCTTAAGTATACATAAATATTTCTGAAATGAAAGGGCTCCAATGTTAACAGTAAATTTTGTTTAAAAAAGAACCTATCTATTACATGGAATAATGATATGTATATATTTTTTTAACCTTCTTCCGTATTTTAAAGAATAAAATATTATAATCCTAAAAAGTTTCGACTTCCGATTTTCGAGAGATTTAATTCTTTTGAAATGTCCTGAAAATGACTTTTTTTTTTTTTTTTTTTAATGCGTGTCTCTGTGTGTCACATGAATTTTGTAGCAGTTTTAGGTAAAAAACTAATGTAGAACATGAAAATTTGTATTTATCTGCACCTTTACATAGATTGGTGCGTATCAACTTTAAGTGCATGTCGTCTCAAAACTGCTATGTTGAAAATTACCCCCATTAATCGAAAGACTATATCTCAGCTTCTATAGAGTATAAATATACCATACGCGAAATGTAAGATTATTATTTTGTAAAACTGTGTTGGCTCAATTTGGGTGCATAGGTGGCGGTGCTATGCTCTTATTTTCCCGATTTATCGAAAGGTTATATGCCAGTTTCTGTAGAACGTAAGAACACCACACTTGTTACGTAAGATGGATATTGGAAAAAGTATGCTGGCTCAATTTAGCTACATATGGGCGGGAAGGGGCCACTGCCCTCCCATGCTGTAATTTTCATTTTTCATTAACGGGAAATCTATAATTCATCTTCTACTATGTATAAGTGCACCAAATTTCGTATATGAGATGACTTTTATGAAAATTATTTTGACTCAATTTGAGGGCTTTATGGTTTTTTTTTTTTTTTTTTTTTTTACTTCTTTTTAAACCAATTAATAGAAAAGATATAGAAATGATATCGAAGAATGTTTTCTCAAGATTACAGCATACTAGTTTTTTACATAACATTTCACTGAGAAACTGTTTCGTCTTATAAGAATGTACTCAGCCATTTATTTTGAGTGATGAACATGAGCATTCTCAGTAAAATTTAAAGAAAAAACAAACGACCCCAAGAGATGATATTATCAGCAGACAACATGAAAATGTGTCTCAGAGTTTAGAACCATTATTTTGGAACCCCAATATCATTATTTCCTTGTTGCATTTCATTGCAGAAAACGTCTTGCTATACGAAATTTATTCATTAGCATGGCTATTTCATGGATATCTAAAAGTCTTTAGAAATAAAAATCTTCCGTGGAAATCTTCAAATGAAATGCTGAAACCACTCAGCTTCTCAAATGTCTATTTCAATTATGAATATAAGCATATTTCATAATGTCGGCAATCATTTTTTTAACCCTGCCAAACAAAACAGTATAGCATGTCAAGCAAAATATAATGACACCATGAACATATCATGCAATTTTCAAACAAATATGCTTAGCATTATCTGAAAATTTTTTATTTATTTAAGCTTGATTGGTAGATTTTTAAACACAATGTATTAAATAGTCATTAAAATTTTACTTTATAGAACGGAGATTAGATTTAAATAGTAATCATAGCCGTATAAAAACTAAGAAGAGATTACAGAGAAACATAATTTTTAATTCAAACATTCTTTTCAATTTTGAATTCATTTTGCCCACATGAAATCGTGAGATTTTCAAAAAATGCAATTAAATTACATAAGTGTTAAATATTATTTAAATTCATTTGATAGTTGAAAAACTGTCTGTAGTTGTAGTATTACAATAATTTTTATAAAATTAAAACATTAACGAAAGACAAAATACCGCCCTCTCTGTCTCTCTCTCTCTCTTTTAATGAAAGAAAGAAAAATATTTATTTATTTATTTATTTATGTATTTAATGTCATTATTACTGTAAAGATGGTTGGTTGGTTGAGCGGGTTTGATGTCGCACTAATGATACTCCATGGGCATTACTGTAGATGATGAAGGGAAAAAAATCGATGAATTTTTTTCGATGATTTAATGATTAATTCGATTAAATCACTTTCTTCTAAATTCACAGGAGAATGTATTAAATTCGTAAAAAACTTCGATTTTCAGTTTTCGATGCATTTACATGTTTTTAGATTTCCTGCTATGATTACCAGTTTTAGAAAATGTTTATCTGTGTGTATGAGTGAGCCCAAAATTTTCTGGCAGCTTTTAATCAAGAACGAATATACAAAATTTCATTAAAAAAATCACTTTTAATTGTACCTTGACATAAAGTGATGCTTATCAACTTTTGGTGCATGTTGCTTAGCTGCTATGATAAAGTTTTTCCTATTTACTATTTTAGTTATAACTTTGTCTTAGTTTTATTTCTCATTTTTATTAAATTTGTGTTTACATATATCAATCTAAGAAATTTTCATGCATAATTATATGTTGTAAAAAAAAATGTTTATCAAATTTATTGGCAATTTATTTTATTTTTATTTTTATTCTTTAAATTTTTTGTGTTCGGTCCTGTAAAGTTTGTGTGCACAACATAAAATTTAAATTTTATGTTATGTATGTATGTATGTATTATTATTTTTATTTTTACATTATTTTTTAAAAGTAACTTTGAAGCTAAAATAGAATTTCGAACTAAAAATAATCTGGTGTGTCCCTCACACGACTTTCTCTTACCCTGAAAATTAATACTATAAATGCAGGTTGGAGTTTAAGAGGTAAGATAACGAGTACTGCAATGCAAACCTATATTAAACAATTCAAATGAGGCTTCGGAAGAGTTTTATATGATAATTAGTTCTGTGTGAGGGGGGCTACCGCCCCCCTCAACCCCCCGTTTAATTAATGCACCTACATTTATATAGAATTTAATTCGGTTATTAAAAAATAATTCTGTTTTTAAAAAATAATTTATTTAAATTATTATTTAAAAAAATTATCTTTTATGATAATGCAGACGATTTCCATATTAGAGAAGTAGTATAACAGCAAATATCCAAAAAAAGTCCATTTTATTCTCAATATTAAAAAAAAAAAAAAAAAAAAAAAAAAAAAAAAAAACGATTTTTTTTTCTAAGTTTTTTTTTTCGTTAAAAGTAAAAAAAAAATCCATAACTTTGTTTTAAATTATCGCAGATCGATGGTTCTACCATTCGTTTTAAAGGTATTGGCGAGCTCTTTTGAAAGATACCCATCATGAAAATTTACTCCCCTCGAGGGGGGACTTCCCCCCCAGGGGGGGAGGCGAGGCTCCTGCATGCATAATTTTTTTTTCCCAGTTAACTATCTCTATTACAAAAAATATATATTCGTTTCATTTGGTTTAGTGAAGTCTATAGACGTTAAACTCTACTTACCTAACTCTACTTCCCCATAGACGTAACGTATTAGAATTCTCTTGATTGACCCTGTACACGAATACTGTAGCGTCCGTATATGATACACATTTAGAATACCAAGTTTGAACTTTCTGCCATAATTTGTTTTTGAGATATGCTGATAACAGACACACACACACACAGACACACACACACACACACACAGACACACACACAGACACACATACACACAGAGACACACATACAGACATACACACAGACCATTTGCTAAAAACATGATTTTCGTATTCAGGGAACCTCAAAACATGTAAATATAACAAAATCTCGCATTCGAAAATTTGACCCAAAAACAATACTTTCTCTACCTTATGGGTAAGAGAAAGTAAAAATATACGGCGTTAGATACATTTTGTCCTGATTAAAGAGTGTACCAGTTTTTGATAACATCTAATAATCCGGACAGACGTAAGCTTTATATATTTTAAATAAAAAAAAAAAATATTTGTATGTTCATTCAAGGTGATAGGTAAAAATTGGTAACGACGCTGAAAGAAACAATACGACCTGTCATACTAAAAATAAATAAATAAATATGCATCCTTTTTATTAAATTTATATTTTCATAAAATCAATCTTGGAAATTTTCATGCATAATCATATGTTTTTAATAAATGTTTATCAAATTTATTTGTAATTTATTTTAATTTAATTTTTTTATTTTTGTTTCATTAATTTTTATTTATTTATTTATTTATTTATTTTTATTTATTTTTATTTTTACTTTTTGTGTTTTAACCTGTAAAGTTTGTGCGCACAACTTAAAATTTAGAGCATAATATTATACTAAGAAGAATGCTGCAATTTTACACTTATAAAAACATGCTTTACAAAACTTAGATGTCAGTTTCACACACACACACACACATATATATATATGTGTGTGTATATATATATATATATATATATATATATATATATATATACGTACACACACATATATATATATGTGTGTGTATATATATATATATATATATATATATATATATATATACGTATATATACAATTGAGATAAAACAGAATTAATTTAACCACATACCATTATATGCTTCAGAAATAAGCTACAAATTTAGTAAGACACCTGACATGTTAAAAAAAAAATTCATTTTTTCTGATTTCTTTAGGGCATTTTTATAATTATATATTTAGGCTGTGTATGAAAATTTACATTATACAATGCTTAAAAAAAAAAAAGTTAAAAAATAGAAAATTTAATTTATAAAATTTATGTTTTCTAAAATTATAGGTATTTAGTTTAAAATTACATCTCAATCCGTTAAGAGAAATATTTTGTCTGTAACCGGATAAAATCTGTAACATTGATACAGATTTCGTCTGGGTATAACAGATTTTTTCTGTTTTGTATACAGAAAATTTATATCAACAGTATTGAGAAGTACTTACTATAGGTAGCAAAACAAATCATACTTCCGTGGCTGAGAGGTAATATCGCTGCCTGCATTGCTGGTCACTCTGGTTTGAATCTGGCTGGTAGAACTAAAAAAAAAAAAAAAAAAAAAAAAAAATTAATTTGTAACTTCTCAATTATATGGATTTCGAAGACTAAGAAAAGCAAATTTTCTCTTTATACATTTTTAATATAATAAGTAAAACATTTATTCAAAATTTTGAGCTTATAAAAGAGCAGTATTTACACAATATTTTATAAAATTCTCATTAAATATTTTGGAAAATTCAGCAGGAGGGTCCTGGTTTTTTGAGACCCATCAGAAAAACAATGGATACGATTTCTCAAAAAGTAATGTTGTAACGAGCTAAGTTCAAACTCCTACGAATGCGTTAGTTAAATAGCCTATCGATATTGAGCTATCTTCCCTAACTTTAAAAATATTATAGAGGATACTATCGCCATTCTTCAAAATATCTAATGATATTTTGCCAATCCATAAAGTGAAGTGAAAACATTTTAATTTCAGAAGATAGTCTGTTCTTGCTGAAAGATGTAGCCGTTTTCGTGTAAGATTGTCGGTGACCATGGGCCACAGACATTGTCCTGTATGAAGTTATAGTCATCTTATGTAACCTAAATTTAAATATGTTCTGTTTACTGCGCGCGATGTATATCTGTATGTAGTATAGTGAATCGTTATTAAACTTTTGTATCGAGCCAGGTGTAATTATTTCGTCTAGCTGGGTCCTGGTTCCTTACAATGTACCTATCTTACTCAACTATTGCACACCTCTTCAAAATAGAACTAACCAGTGCTTGAACAATGGATTTGCTTTTTTTTTTTTTTTTTTTTGTTATTTCGATTACAACTAATTTTACAGGGTTATACGTGATGTTAAAATGCACCAAAAATTGTGCTGATTTTATTTTCATAATGATGCAGGGTTTAAGCTGAATAAAAATTTTCTTTAGCAAAAAAGCTAAAATCAGAAAAAAAGCTTTAGTAAAATGCTAAAATGCCAGTTACACATTATTCTAAACGCCTCGATATGTTTGATTTTCATTTATAAATTAAACTTAAAAGTTTTTAATCAGGTCTTTAAAGAGTTATACACATAAGGTAAATTCTTTTTAAATTTGAAATGAAAAACAAAAAAGTAATTAATAATTGTATTTACCATTGTAACCAGATCAATTCGAATATAGTACAAGCATATATTTTAACACATTTATTGGCAGACATGAAAAATATTAAACTTTTTAGATTATTACTTTATATTGTAAACTTTTTTAAAGCAATATGCACATCCTAGATACGACTTATATTCTTTTTCTGAAGATATAATTATCACTATAGCATGTAAAACTACATTAAGCTTATACTATATTTGAAAATAAAAACATAACTTACATACACACACACACACACACACACAAAAAAAAAAAAAAAAAAAAAGTAATATAAGTGAAATTTGTTTATTACCATTCAAAGCTTTTTGGTTTACAATTTATAATTTTTTTTTTCTTTCATATTAGACCATTTTACAAATGCCTCATGTTTGTTTACAAATTGATTTCCTGTATGCGATTCTTATGCATAGTTCAGCGTTTGATTTTCCTTATATGCATGAACCGATGGATTTTTCTTGATCAATGTTGCGATTTTTTTCCATGAAAGATTCGTTAATATTTTCGCTGAAGATTTTTTTTTTCTTTTGTTTAGTAAAATGCTTATTCTAAACATGTTTTTCCCTTTTAGCATTTTGGATATATCTTTTAGCATTTCGCAAAAAAATGCTACCATAGCGGAAACACTATAATGATGGCTGGTAAAATTGTACTGATTTTTTTTTTTTTTCTCCATAAAATTCTGCCAAAAAATTCAAATTTTATTATTTATTTATTTATTTTTAAACTCTGGTTCAACCACTATTTTGAAGAAGTGTGCAAAATTTCAGTTAGATCGATGGATTAGTTTTTGAGAAATCATGTCCATCGTTTTTCTGAAGAATCTCCGAAAACGAGGACCCACCTGCTAAATTTTCCATTTTTTTTTTTTTTTTTTTTTTTTTTTCTTTAATGAAAACTTAATAAAATATTGTATAAATGTTGCTCTTTTATATGCTCAAAATTTTGAAAACTTATTTTTAATTACTATTATATTAAAAAGAGAGAGATAGAGATAGAATATATATATATTAGCTTTCGAAACCCATGTAACCACTTAATTAGAAAAATTTTACGGTGTACACTACCGAAAAATTCTTTCGTGTAACGAATATCCGTTGTATTGTTTCGTTACAGAAAATTTATGTTAACGTATTTTCCGCATAGGATTACGCATATTTTGTGGCAACTTAATTTCAGTAACAATATATTCTTCTTAATAAATAAAAATTTTCATTGGCTTTTTTGAATCTTTAATTAAAATTGCAAATCATATTATGTATGTACTTACTGCCCACAAACCAAATTTAATTTGAAAATGTGACCCACTAATGTCACATGATAAGTAAGACATTCTTAACATTGATCTATTGTATTGAAAACTATCAAACACTATCAAACAACATTTCATATTAACAGTATCAACCATGTGGGCTATTATTTTTTTAACCACAATTAAATTATCATGTAATAAATATTTTTATTTATAAGTTATATATATTTATTGAAAAATGTTACATATTCCTAACAATGTTAGCTCCTCTCTTTTTTCAATTCTTGAGTCATCGGCGGCCAAATCCATGTCTTTGTAATTGGAAATTTGTTATCAGAATTACTCATCAATATGTTTTTAAAAGTGCATTTACACATTAAAATAATCACAACTGTGTTAACTTAGTTCTTGTTTTTCTAAAACTTTATTATTATTATTATCGTTTCAGTTTGAATTTATAAGTGTAAAAAACGCACTTAATTCGTTTTCCGGCAAATAGGGACGGTAGGTAGTTTTCCTATCGCACCAGCCCTCAGCCAAATCTCATGCTGTTCTATGGGGAAATTCGGTACGCAAATTACTCATTTCCTAATGAATATTTTAAATTTCGTTTTCACATTCAGAAAATTCACAACCGTTAAAATTATTCTTGTTACCCTAAAATTGGTTTTAAACTTTTTTTTTTTAAACATTTCATTTTGAAGCTTTAACAGCGAAAAGTGAGGTTGTAAATTTTGTGAATGAGAAAACGGAACTTTAAAAAATGCTTTACATAATGAGTAATTTACGTACCAAGTTTACTCGCAAAATAACACGTGATTTGGCTGACGGCATGAATGAATGAAGAGACCCTTTTAAGAGCGTACAATACCTATCCACAATAATTCAATTTTGCCATAGAATAAAACGAAGTCTGGAATTCTGTAACAAAGAAATTGTAAAAGCAAAGAAGCTCCTTAAAATAACACAGTTAAATAATTATACTTTATAAAAATTGGGAAAAGTAAAATAATATATCAATTGCGAAGAACGTTTGTCTAAATGTTTTAGCATACTATGGAATGCGAGATCAACCACAAGTATCATATAACCAGTTTCTAACTATAAAAGGCCCTGCCAGTAGCTGAGAAAATAAGCTCCCATAGCTGGTAGATAAGAGGTGCGGGTGCGAGCTCAGTCGCGCTTATCTTTTTAACCATTCGGAGTTTTCTGTGGTTTTCTCCGAAACTCGCGTGAAAACGGGCTAGGACATCTTATAAAGAGTCCTCACGCAGAACATTCCATCCAGGAATACGATCGTCGTGTTGACTCTCTGCCTTAATCTCAAGCACTAACAACACACCGACCCACGAATGCCTTTACATAGCGGAATGTTTAGCGTTCTAGCTTTAAAATGTCAGGTGCTGGGTTCGAATCCCGGTTTTGTTATGCATAATCGAAATGGTTCGTAATCCATTTTAATCCGTATTCCCCGGTCTAATCAGCCTATTACACTGCAAAAAATGACTGTAGAGCGACTCCCCAAAATCGATCCGCGAATGCATACAGATTTGATTTGAGCTCCCGAACTAAAATCTAAATGAAATAAATAAGATGTTCTTGATTAGTTTATTAAAAGGAAAAGTATAAACTTATCTATATATACGAACATCAATTTGCATAATGGAGGGGGGGGGCACGCTGAAAGTAATCAAAACGTGTAATCGTCATTAGAATTCTCAATTATAGCGATACGTATCTATTTGCTTTATATCCGGTCTCCTTCGGGCTACTTACACAAAAGGGTCGATTCTTAGAAATTAATTTTATGGAGGAGAGAAAGTGTTACGGTAGCATTTAGTTTTCTCATTAAAATTCAGAAGCGATCTCCTGGTTTCTGGTGAATCGTTTTGTGCTCTCAAGTCTCCACTCCTCTTCCGACAGTCTAATAACGCATTTCCGCACACAAAAGTGTGATAATATATACCTTTCAAGGTTGAATAGAAATTATAGAGAATCTCAGCTTTTAATGTCACTTTTACATCAAGGCGAATTATACCAGACAATAAGTATTTTCAATTATACCATTATATTACATTTAATTGCATAAATCAATGTTAATAATTATCATCAAAATTTTATGTGCTTGTTATTAAAATAATAACAGTTAAATACTAATAATAATGAAATAAGTTTGGCACCTTTTGAAAAGTTTCATGATACAAAATTTGTTTTTTCTTTCTTTTTCTTTTCGTAATATTTAGTATTCTCCATTTTTTGAGATAATATTATATTAGAATTTAAGAATCTCCAAAACGGGTTTCATGTCATTCAGGTGTTCTAATTTAGAATTTTGTAGAAAATTCAGCTACTTGATCTTCTTTTCTTTATTTTATTTTATTACGGTCAATTACAGTCAATATTGAATATTTCAGTTGCAAACGAAGGTAACATTTTAGTAGTTTTGAATCATTTAATTTAAGTACTGCAGAATTAACCACTGAAACGCATAATACGCATGATATTGACAGAAGCACCCCTTAAACACGATTACGAAAAACAATTTCATTACATGCTCTTACGTTGTACTAGTTTTTCATTCAAAACTACATTCATTTATTTCTTTTTCAAGTCTACTGTTGAATAACTGATACTGTTCTTTTTCTTTCTTAAAATGATCGGCTAAGCCTTATCACCGCCATGTTGAATTCATTAACTTAACGTACTTTTTTTTTTCAGAAATGATGAAAGATAATATTATTGAATTTTTATGACAATTAAATTGTTTTAAATACTTTAAATACCCTTTTATTTCTAAGTAAATAAACAAAAATATTTTTTTTAATTAAAAACTACTTTTAAATTAGATTTTTTGGTGAAATTTCTCTGCCTAAAATAAATAATAATCAATAAGTCATTAAGCCCTAAGTTTTAAAGTAAAACTTAAAGAAATTCTGATAAATGATTAGAAAAGCTTAAGGCTGCAAAATTAAAATCCATCAATTAAATACTTAATTAAGTGACCCTTGAAACACTTTTTCCAAGAGCTTGTAACTATGCCTGTAACTAACCTGTACACTGGGCTAGTTGGCACACCCGTAGTGGTGAGTAGGCATGACGTTATATGGATAGGGATACTTATGTAGAACACAGCAAACCTCAAGGGAAAGCATACTATTTTATTAAACGATTTTATTTTAATGATATTTGACCAAACATTTCTGCTTAAATTTATGCACAAATAATAAATTCAGCAAGTAAAATGATTTTTGCTTAGTATTATAGCTACCTATAGTTATTCAAATAGAATTAATTGTATATATGAAATCAATCGCGAATATAAAAGTTGTGCTTTCGTTTATTTGAACATTTGGGTTGAACATTTGAACAATTGTACTTTGTTCGTACAAAATTGAATTATTATAGCCATCTCTTCCCCCCCCCCCCCTTTTTTTTTTGACTAAAGTGGACATGCTTATCCGATTGCCGTCTATTTCGTCAATTTTTCTCAGATACTGGCCGAATTGATATTTATCCAAAACAAGTAATTTATTTTGTAATCACAGTTATCAGGGGATCCTTATTTTATGGAGCATTTGTCGTTGATCTCGTTTTATGAGACCTTTCAGCAACTTTTTCATGTTCTCGGGATTTCGTACGAATGAAAACCCCCATGATTGGCTTGGCAGGAGGTTAAGGATTAAAAACTCTTCATCTTGGAGAGGTGAACTAACATTAAGGAAACTCACGCTATTCTATAGCTATGTCATATCTATGCCAACTGACCCCATACTTAACTACGAAAATTTGCTCCAGAGGAATATGAACATAAAATAAGTACCATAGAATAACACCATAAACAAAAGATTATGGTACTTGCATGCAACCCCATGTTAATTACTCTTTCAAAAACTACATTAAGCTGCGCAATAATTTGATCTAAAGATTCATCAAATCAAAAAAAAAAAAAAGTACGGTGAAAAAATTTACTCAGAAATGAGAAAAATAATGTAATAGGGATTTTCTTACATGATGCTTCCAAACAGACTGAATTATGGTGGATGATGCACCTTTACATACACTCCCATTATAGTAAAAAGACAGCGCTCTACCTCCACTATGGCAGAAAACATAAGCTAAGGGCCAACTAGACCTTTATGCCGATTAACCCCGGTCTTCCCCAGTTAATATAATATAATAAAAGTATCAGTGAAGAATTTACTTCCTGAGTTTCATAGATGTTGAAAGAAAGAAACACAAACTTGAAAAGTCCACATTTTGAGAAAAAAGCTTTTGAATGGACCCTTTGACAGTTTTCATGGTGATTAGGATGCTAAATAAAAAAAAAAAAAAAAAATGCTACTTTCACCATTAATGAGAGAAAAGTACAAAAAAATGGATGAGTTTAGCATGGCGGAGATAAGGCTTAACCGGTCCTGTCAAGCTGCTCACAAAATAACAATACTGAAACTTTTAGTGCAAAAATATATGCTTTTTTAAATGTTTATCTATATAAAAAATCTGGAGTGACTCCACTCGAATTTCTGAACATTAATTTATTTAAACAACTGTTAATTATTTTAAGTAAAAGAAGTAGTTAAAAAAAAGAGAGAGAGAGAGAGAGAAATTCATATGTAGGTGTTGGAGTAATTTTCCCCAAATAGTATGCTGTTGGTTAATTTAACATAATTGTATTTCAAATAATTTCAGTCCATACGTTATAATGATAAAGAAATTTTTGTTGTATCCCTGTAAAACTCTGTAAGTGTATTCACCAAAGTCTATATAGTTCGTGCGACGGTGATATATAATAGGAATATAAATTTTCAGCTCTATCAGATAAAGCATTTAGATGTTGTCACATTTTAAACAATTTCAGCCCACAGGCCGTAATGATAGAGAAGTTTCCGTTTTGTACCTGTAAAAAACTATAAATGTTATATAAACCAAAATCTATACAGTGTATAGTTATGCAGTTATACAGTATATAGTTGACAGTTATAGAAGTTTCCGTTTTATACCTGTAAAAAACTATAAATGAATCCAAATCTATACAGTTTGTGAGATGGTTATCATGTAATATAAATTTATAACATGTACCTATACAAATTTTCAGTTTACTCGAATAAGGCGTTTAAACACTATCGCGCTTTAAATAATTTGAGCCCATAGACGTAATGATAAAGAATTGTTCTATGTGTCCCTGTAAAAAAAATATAAATGCTAGATTCACCAAAATCTATACATTTTATATAACGATGACCTATAATATGTATATAAATTTTCAGCTCAATCGGATAAGGCATTTAGACGCTATTGCATTTTAAATAATCTGAGCCCATAGGCCATAAAAAAAAAATTTCTTTGTGACCGTATAAAAAACTATAAGTGCTAGATTTACCAAAATCAATAGGGTTCGTGACGTATAACATATGTACCAACTTTCCGCTCATTCGAACAAAGCGTTTAGATGCTATCGTGTTCACTTACACACATACACACACATACACACATACGCACACACACACACATATAGAGGAGACCGGGGTACAATGGACCAATTTTGGAAATGTTAAGGGTTTACTCACAAAGTAATGATTTCTCGCTATTGAAAATATATGTGCATATTACCTATATATTGGGTTTTATGTTGCACTATAATCAAAAGCAATAATTATATTTACTTTTTTTATATATATAATTTTTTTAATAGCAAGTGACAAAATGGACCATTGTACGATGATACAATGGTCCATGACACGGGGTACTGTGGACTACAGGTCAAATTTAAAAAGTATACTAACGTAATGCGTTTTTTAATAGTATAAAATGTGGAATATATTATATGCGTTTATTTATGTCTTCTATTTATACAAATAATGCAAATTAATGAACATTAAAATTAGAAAATGATACGCTAAACAATTTTTGTGTCACTGAAAATCTGCTGTTTTCTTGTAAAGTTGTAGGGTCTGGAAAACTCATCATTACAACAGACAATTTACAAGAGATATAGCAACACTCTCAGGAATAAATGTAGAGATCTTAATTAAGTTTTCGTTGAATGAATCTCACAAAAACAGATTCTTTATCTTTCATTTTTGTGACTAAACCAACTGAATGTAAAACCATCTTTTTCGTCAAATTTATTTGTATTATTATTTTTTAATTGCATTACCTAATTCAGTTTGTTATAGCTGTGTGATATTTGTAAAAATATAAGGATACAAAAGTAACTGAATGGTTATTAAAAATAAGAAGAAACCTCAAAGTAAATTGCTTTCTTATTGATCTTTGAAGACATAATAGATCTAATTAAGGTTTAACTATGAAATTTTTAAGTATAATTTATAGCTAACACTTCAAAAATGTAGATTTCGTAAATCAGTTTATTATGACAGAGAACTGAGGTAATGGTCCATTGTACACTATGTGGACCTCTGACAGCAAATGTTTAAAAAAAATTATAATAATAATAACAAATCCCTTTAAAAATATTTTAATGAGATTAAATATAATAATAGATGACCTTAGATCTTTATTGTGCTAAATAGCCTCTTCCAGATCATAATTCTTGAATGATGAAAACAAAAAATGTTTAACTCAAAATATTTACTTTTGGCTACCGTAAACTAAATTTCACGAATAAACTGGCTAAATTGTCAGTTTCATCACTGCAGTGCTGCGATCTATGTACCAAAGTACGAACCATAATAAATAAATAAATAAATAAATAAATAAATAGAATTATAGAGAATGGTCCATTGTACCCCAGTCTCTCCTATACATCACTGTAAAAATAGCAACAATGAATTCGGGAGACCTCAAAACGTATAGAAACACCAAAATCTCAAAGTCGAATTTTTCTCATGATTAAAATACTTTCCTTACATAGTATGTTCAGAAAGTAAAATTATATACCTAAAATTCTTTTTACTGTGGTTTATTGTTAATCTGGGTTTCAGTATTCAAATGTACTTTTTAAAAATGGCATACATCTATCTATATCTGTCTACATCTATCTACACAGTCGAAAAAAAAAAAAAAATTACCAACTATTACACTAGTGTTCAAAATTAATATAACAGATTATTTTCTTGTTTTTCTTCTTTTACACATAATTTTTAAACAAATGAACATATAAATTTAATATTTAGAGGGCATATTCTTTATCAAATCATCAATCGAATTTTGTATAATTTTAAAATAATCAATAATTTTTAAACTAATAATTAACTTAATTTTTCTAAAAAGTAAATTTTGAAAGAGATGAAAATTTTAAACAATTTTAAAAAAGAAAACTACATGAAAAAGAGTATTATAATTTTTTTCTTTTGTACTATAATCACATTTCTTCTTTTTTTATTTCTTAGGTTTTTATTTATTTATTTATTTATTTTTAAATGTAAATATTTTTTTTTACAAAATATACTTACGAGCATGAAAATTGAATGAAATGTGCGTTATAAAATTATTTGACATTTTTATTTTCTGGCGGTGTCTGTAGCTTATAAATCAATAATGAATTGTTTAGTACCGTTATAATACTCAATATGCATACAGGATAAAAAAATTCAGTTTTAATTTATCATTTACAAGAATATGTATCTTCGTCTTATATGTGATGCATTCTTAACAGCATTTATTATTTAGTTTTCTCTTTTAAAATTCTTCGCTAAAATTTTTCTTCGAAATATTGTCTTAGAGTTGTAAAAGTTAATATACATAAGCATTCAAAATGTGTTAAAATTAAATATATTAAAATTTCACGAAAACTACTGAAATTAAAAAAGAAATTAAATTAAATTAAAATTAAAAAAAAAAAATTATTTATTTATTTATATTTTTTTAATGATCCATGCGACTCAGTTTTTAAATTTTCCTCTTAATTTTATACTATTACAGTTTATCAATATAGTTTATGGATTCATTAATAAGTTAACTTTTTAAAAATACTTTTATGTTTGAATGCTGAATTTTAAAGCAAATTTCAATATTCAAACATAAAAGTATATTTAGAAAGTTAACTTATCAATCAATCGACAAAATAATGCGGAAATATATAGATTATATTAATAAACAATAATAATATGTAAAATCAAAGGGGAAAATATATAAAGTCGCATGAAATTTTTAAATTTTGAATTTTATGTAATTTATTTATTCATATTTTTTCAATTGCAATAGTTTTTCAAAAATTGTAATATGTTTAATATTACTAAATATGCATATGTATGCATAAACTTTGCATATATATGCAAAGTTTCATGTCTCTAAGCCAGGTAATTTCAAAAGCAAAATTTTCAACATCCACCATCTTCTTAATATCAGTTTTAAAAAATATTCATCATGTTTTAAAGTTTTATAACAATCAATTAATGCTTGAATAACGAATATGTGATACAAATTTTATGTTAATTTGTTTAAAAACCATTAAAAAAAAAAAAAAAAAAACGAGAAAACTGGTTGTTTTTATTTTCAACACCATGCCAGTGTATTGTAATGGGGGCTTACGTGTTTATAGATTTTATTTCTGCTTTCGTATTTATTTATCAACATAATTATTTCACAGGAAAAGACTGAATTCTTCTAGCATCTTGATATACTTCATGCTAATCATATATGAAAAAATTTCTCAGGGAATAACACATGACATAACCTTCACATTTTTTTTTTTTTTTTTATCCTGCTCAGAAATCTCGACACCTGTGCCTCCGTCCCATACAATCAATGAGAAATTAGATACAAATCAAATCTTTTGTCTCTGTTTCATTTTGACCAGTCCGACTACCAGACAACCGGCTAATTTCCAAGAAGGTTAATATCATACAAGACTGATAAGATTAGCCAGTTACAGAGACTTTTTTTAATGCCCTCTGATTAACATTCGATTGCAAGCTTCGATCTTGGGTCTAGCGGATTTGCGATAGACGCAAGAAGTGAAATCTTGTATTTTTTGATCTTCCTAAACGTGATCGGGGACTTAATGAATTATTTTTCGCCATTCCCACGGTGTCTGAGTCCGGCGAACTGTTATGTTGGTACGCGTAAGGATCTATAATTGATTATAAAGAAGAAAAAATATATATATTTATGTGTATTCGAGTCAGGAGAGATAAATACAACAGCAGTTCGTTAGTGATATGGGTATATCTGTCAGCTGATGAAGTAAAGGAATAATTGGTAATACCATAAGTAGGTTCATACCACATATGTCGGGAATAATAAACCAGTATTTTGTGGCCAACTTAAAAAGTTCTTCTGTATTTTCCAAACCAAATTCACACAGTGCATTAAAATTATTTTCCTTGATGAATGCAGATATTTTTTCATATCAAAGTAGTATAACATTAAACATCGAAAGAATTGTTACTAATTTTATGCCTCACGGACGACATCGTAAAAAAAATGATTTTTCAGAAATTTCTTTCTTTTTGTTAAGAACTAATAGAAATTCAATAAAATTGTTTCAAATTATCACAGATGGTTCAATCATTTGTTTTAAACGTATTGACGAGTCTTTCTGAAAAATGTCCATATTGAAAATTTGCACCACCAGAGTAATTATTTCCACACTATGCTCCTACAGTCGGTAACAAAAGTATCCGAACACTAGCAAAAATTCCTATGTAAAAAAAGTACAGTTAATACTGTTTTGTTAAATAAATCCTTGTCGAATCCTGTTCTTAGTCAGTCTAAGAACATGATTCGACAAGGATTTATCTAAGAAAACAGTATTAACTCTACTTTTTTTATATAGGAATTTTCGCTAGTGTTCGGATACTTTTGTTACCGACTGTACATATGTGCAACTTTTTTCCTGGTTGACTATTACATTTATAGTTTTTTTTTTTTTTTTTTTTTTTTCACAATGATTTATTAAAAATAATTTTTGTTGTATACATTTATAGAAATGTTTGTTCTATACTACTATAATAAAAATTATGGAAAAACGGGCTGACAGCATCACTTGTTGAACGATACATCCCAATATGTAATTAGCACCAGTTTAATCCAAGGTCCAACTAAATACCAAGTACGGATAGTTTTTCTTCCATTGAGTCACGAGATTACAGTGACCAAATTTTACTACACACACGCACGAAATTTTATTCTATACTGTCATAATAAAAATTAGAAAGAATCGGGATCTCAACGCAAATATTAAGCGATTGATCCCCAAATGTAATCAGCATTATTTTAAGTCAAGGTCCAAATAATATCATGTTTGATTGAATTCCATTTATTCATACGCAAGATATAGCATCCACAAAATTTTTATAACAGTTATACTGATGTTCTCAAAATGTTTAAATCAGTCAAAAAAAAAAAAAAAAACAGAAGCCGAAGAGTTTCTTGAATCCAATACTTTTTTATATAAATAAGATGTAAAAATAAAATGTTAATAAAAATTTAAATTTTAATCTTTTGATGTTCTAGTTAGTAGAACGTGTTATGTCATTATTACCATTATAGGAAAAAAGGCATTCTTAAAAACATTTTCTGCCTTAGAATCCCATATTATTCAATTTATTGCTCAGCCATCCGCTTTCCCAATTTTATTGTAAGGTTTAGTAAAATATATCGAAATGGCAATTGTATTTATTAATTTTCAATTATCAGTGTGTGCTTCTTAACAAATGGCCATCAGTGTGGCGACCTCACACTTAATGCACATTCGCAACTAAATTATCCATTGAAAAAATAAAATAAAATAAAATAAAATCAATTATTTAATAATTTAAAAATTACCATTTACTATAACAGGCAAATAACTTCTTAATGAGAAAATTTGACAATTATGCTCTTGCAGGATATACATCCTGTTTCATTTAATTTCAAAAATATTTTCATTAAATAAATAATAGACTGTATTATTAACACACCGACTACCAAAAAAAAGCGTACAAAAATTGTCGCTGGATTACTAACCCATTCATAAAATGTAAAGAGAAACAAAAATATCGAGCCCTGTTTTTGCAATGAATATATATTTATAATACAACATATTGCACACAAAACAGGTAGGAAAAATAACATTATAATGATTATAATATTTATTCTTTTTTATCTGTATTATTACGTATATGAAGCTATTAAATAATTTAATTTTGTTTGGATCCCATGAAATCTCCTAGTAGAAAGAAAATTAAATTTAAATATGAATTTCTTAAATAAAGATAATTTTATATATTAAATTTCTTCCTTTCACTCATTCATTATAAAAGGTTCATTTTATAATTGAAAATAGATCGATAAATAAATAAATAAAATAACATCATTATTTGATAACATGTTTTTCAGAATTATTTATTCATTTAAATTAGTGCATGCATGTGGTTTTTTATATATCCCATTATCGTAATAAGAAGTTTTTAATTTAAAATTTACTAGTTAACCAATAACAGAATAAAAAATAAATAAATAAGTACTCGATTATCTTTCGATTTCATATAACAATATTTATTTTAATATTCTATTATATTTATATGAAGATATAACAATACACTACACCATTTCATGAAAAATGCATTTACATACACAAACAATTGTTTCGTTAGAACAGTAAAAGTTTGTTTCAACGAATCAGATTTCCTGTTGATATAGCCTCAACAAAATTTTGTTGTTAAAATTTTAGTTGCTTAAACTGAAAAAAAAAAAAAAAAAAAAAAAAAAAAAAAGAGTTTATATAGTATTGAAAATAAAATATTCAACATTCTCTTCTCTCTCTATATTTCTATGCACTTTATAGCTAGATGCATTTCATTGCACGTAAATATGCATTTGATAACTACAAAAAAAAAAAAAAAAAAAAAAAAAATCGAAAAGGAAAGATTACCATATATAACACATTGCCTAAGACGTTTAGTTTATAAAAATATTATAAAATGAATCAGTTTTTTGATTAAAAAATAGTTAAGTACTTTTTTTAATGTGTACCCGTCTCCTTCAAACTAGAAATTATTATTTCATTATTTCACTATTTTTTAATTTTTAAACTAATATATACAAAATTTACAAACACTTAAATATTTATATGTATATAGCGCAGTCTGATATACAAAATAAAATACAGACAGACGAACCGAAATCGTAAATAACTTCATTGGAAAGTAGTAAGTGATTGAATTTTAAGGCGTCATTAATACTTTAAACACACACACACACACACACACGTGTGTGTGTGTGTATATATATACAAAGAAAGCATTAAATTTGTGAAAATTTTAGATATTCAGTTTTCGACTAATTTTACATCATGAGATGACCTGAACATGATTATACCATTTTTAGAAAATGCCTGTGTGTGTATAAAAAAAAATCTGTGGTATATATATATATATGGATTCTGCGTCTCCTGAATTAATGGATGAAATTTAATTAAACTTGGTATGTACTCTGACCTTGACTTAAATTGGTACTGATTACATTTAGGGACCAATTAATTGCTCAACAGGTAGCGCTATGAAACCACTTTTTTAACAACATACCATCAATCCAGGTGGTGACTTAGTATGCGGCTACCAAAATTCTGATTACCCTCAAAACTGCATGGCTGATATGGGCGCCATTAATGTGTGATCAACGATGAACCTGGACGCAGGAATGACGTGAAGTCACTTTTCAGACAAATCACAATCCTGTTTACAGCCTCAAGATTGCCTTATCCGTATTTAACGGCATTATGAAAAATGCACATTGCCAGCTGGGATTCGACATCATCATACTGTCCATCATTTGCAATGATGTTATGGGTTCCCATTGGATACACGTCTCGATTACTTCATGTTCGTATTCCTGGCACTCTGAACAGCGGCCATTAAATTTCTGATGAGTTAAGGCCCGCCCCTCTGCCCTGTATTCGAGGCCTCCCTAGCGCAAAATTTAAGCAAGATAATGCACGACCGCAAGTTGTTTGTATTGTCCGGATCTTCTTTGATACAGAATGTGTTCGACTGTTGCTCTGGCCAGCGCGTTCTCCTGATCTCGCACCAATGAAAATGCCTGTTTAATCATTGAAAAGCGACTGGCCCCCCACCACTCACCAGTAACTTCGATCGATGAATTGTGGCATCGTGTTGATGCTTCATGAAGTGCTCTACCCGTACATGTCATCCAATCGCTGTTCGATTCAATGCTTAGTCAGATATGTGCTGTTATTGCTCACAGAGGTCGCTGCTTTATGTACTGTTTTCTCAGTACATATTACTCCAAATTTCCTGAAATTTTAATCAATTGTTCTACCTACTATACTGTATGTGTCCAAAAAATTTCATTCCGTTATTATCATTCCTTCTTGGTGTTGCATTTTCAATGTCGAGCAGTATATTTTTTCTACTGCATCCCACTGCTGAGCTTATAGTCACTGTTTTAATTTTTCTAAAACTAACATAATTTCTTCTCCTATCTTCATTTCCCATTTGGATATCCATGAAGCTTTTTACTTAATTAAGAATTCGAAAAATCGTGTTAATGATATTTCTTTCACTCCGTTCTTGTATAATGCTTGGAAATTACTCACATAACTTCGGTTTTCTTTTTCTTTTTTCTTTCTTTCTTTCTTTTCTTTTCTTTTTTTTTTTTTTTCAGATTTTTAGACTTTAATTTTTTTTATTTTATTCAGTTCTTTTTTATTTTATAATTCTGTTTACACCAGTATTTATAGTTACATTCGACTTTGTTTGTTTTTGGTTTTCTCTTAAATTGGTTTTATGCATTTCTGCTATGTTTGCAGCACTCCTGCCTTCTTTGTTCGCCTGACGAAGGATGATATTTTTTTTTTTTTTTTTAATCCGAAACAATTTTTGGGAGTTCTTTAATTTATGGTGTTTAGTCAAAGTTTTGTACTTAATACTAGTTTGATAAATGCTTAGTTGAAGCAAGAGCAATAGTCGACGGATGGTATAGTAGATACACAAATAGTAGCATTTAATAATCATTTAGTAGAATCATTAGTATCATCTAAGCAAATATACACAAAAGTTTCTCACTTTCACCATCCAGATAAAATCTATTTCTTTTCCCCATTATTGTCATTAGCAACTGAAGCGTGGGAATCGTTTAACTCTCGGTAAATCAGAGCTTAACGTTTAAATGAAAGTGAAAGTTCTCCCAGATCACTCTTAAAACGGTTGACAGCACATGTTGAAAAATTTTCGACACGTTTTCATTTAATTTGTGATAAATTTGTTATACGTATTTTTCTAGCACAAAAAAAGCGGTATTTATAACCAAAACTTTCTCATTCTCAGAAAAAAAAAAAAAAAAAAAAAAGAATAACAATAAAAATAAAATTTGTAATTTATGTTAAAAATCCAAATCTAATGTAATTTTTTTTTTTTTTTCTGTTTCATTAAAGATTGGGTAGTTAGAATATTTTACTTCATTTTTACATCTACATTCTGTTACCAGTCTGTTATTTTCATGTTATGTTAGGGTGTTTTTTATTTTTATTCCTTGACAACATTAAATTTCTCACACATTTACAAAATCTATTTTCATTTCTATTTCCGTAAAGTTACAATATTCTTCTATACAAACAATGAAATATTTTTATTTATTTAAAAATTGACGTTTGATTTAGATATGTTTACCTTTAGGTAATTTCCCCCCTCCCCCCGTTTTTTATGTCACATATTGTTTTCTATATCTTATGTCTTATGTCCTGTATCTAAAATTAATATCCTGAAAATCAACATAAAACATCAACTTTAAAAAAGTTTCATGTGAAAAAAAAAAAAAAAAACTTCAATTGCTAAAATTTAATTGGACTAACACTCTAAGGCATTTTAGCTAAACAATCGTGTTTTTCTCAGTAATGTTTTCATTATACACGAAGAATTTGAATAATTTATTTAAAATAAAATGTAAGAATGATCTTAAAAAAAAAAAAAAAAAAAAAAAAAAAGAGAGAGAGAGAGCGTAAAGTAACTTTCATAATGAGCATCATAGATATTAAATGTGATTTGATTATATACTGAGGGGGTTCAAGTAGGCATCATTAATAGAAAAGCACAGAAATATTGACTTCTTTTGAGTTTCCAGTTTTTCGTAATATTCATCTTATATAATATGTCTGGTTCATTTTCATTTTATAGAAACCCAAAATAGTCTTCTTAGAAATTCTAAAAAAACAAAAGCAGCAGTACAGTACTACTGTTGAACGATACACGTCAATGAATCCCAATAAAAATAAAATCAGATAAAAATCCCTATAAAATAAATCAATCAAAATAGCTTTTTTTTTGCTTCTTTCTGGGAAGTTTTTGCATATTTGCAGAAAATAAATGTGCATGATATAAAAATGTATAACCTGCATTTAAAAATATAAAATTACAATATAAACTAAACAATATTAGAAATATTCGTTTATTTTTGTATATATAATACAATTTATTTCCTATACGAAAGAGAATTCATTCCACAGATGCCTATGTCTTTCTCCTGTGTCGTGACCCTGTGTTTACCCTCTTGCATCTGCAGCTACCCCTCCCGCCCCCTTTTAAAATCATGACTGCAGCTGACCTGATTCATTGTTTTAACTAGTGTCCCCTTGCCCATGCATATGCAATAATTATTAACCAAAAAACGGCATGTCTGCATCCGCACTTTACGGATCCATGTGACTGTGAACTGTGTAAATGATAAAATTGTTAAGAGGGGACAATACCTAATCTCGCCGGCAGCTTTCGCCCATGTTATTCTATGGGAAAATTTGTTGCTACAATTACACATTCCCTAATGAATATTTTTAAATTCTGTTTTCGCAGTCAGAAAATTCATAACCGTTAAATGAGTACTCATTTTTGAAAAATTCATTTTTTTAAATTTTTACATTTTAATTTTGAGTTCAAAAATGCGATTTTTCACAAAATGCATTTTTCTCATTTTCTAATCGCAAAATGAAATACTAAAATTTTAAAAAATCAATTTTTGGAAAACAAGTACTAATTTAACGCTTATAAATTTTCTAAATGTGAAAACAGAATTGAAAAATATTCATTAGGTAATGAGTAATTACGTAAACAAATTTTCCCATAGAATAACATGGGCGAAGGCTGCCGGCGAGATTAGGTATTGTCCGCTCTTAATGACCGCTTCGTTTCGTTTATATTCGGAGGAGGGCGATGTCTATTATATTACACGTTCATAAAATAGTAAACACGAATTTTTACTTTGCGCGAAATTTTTTTTTAAATTTTTCTAAATTGATTATGAATTGATATTAAAATAGATTTATAAAATTTCTATAATTTATTCAAGTTGTATTAATTTGTAATATTCAGATATTTTAAATAATTTAAACAAAATAATTTAATTTAAAATTCACGCTTAACATGCGTAATAAATCTATTTGTCCTTTACACAAATATCCGGTTTTCTCTTTTGATTAATAATCTTTCACTAAAATTATTATTTTTGAACACAAGGACATCAAATGTTTTAAAACTCGGTGGAAAAAATTAAAAATTTATAAAAGTCTTCCTTCAAATAATTTTTTCTTTTAGAGGTAAACAAGATTTTTAAAGTTAAAATTTTATCTTCTAATAGCAAAATTTCGACAAATTATCAAAATTTTGTAATCAGTTATAACATAAATTTTAGGTAAAAGTACCAAAAATCTGCATTAGTTAAATATATTGATTGAGTAGAGACGTTGATAAAATAACTTTCTGCAAGTGATTCCCCGTCTGTAAGATACATTTTCATTTTCATTTTTATTTCTATATCTAAAGAATCATATTCATAAAAACGTAATTTCTATAAAAATCGTATTTCTAACATAAAACGTTAATTTCTATTTCAGTAACATGCATACTATTTCAAAAAGTAAGTTAGTTACCACAATAGTAAAGTGATTAAAACGTTTTTATGGGTTTTAAAAATGAATTAAAAAATGGACTGTCTTTGGTAGTTGGGATTAAAATTACTAAAATAAAAAATGATAATAGGTATTGTATAGTTCTTTTTTTTTTTTTTAATTCATTTTATTTTATTTACAATTACACATTGCTTGAAATATTTATTTACTGAAATATTTAAAAAATAAATAAGTAAATAAAATAAACAAAGAAATGATATTATTAGTTTTTGAATTTTTAGCATACTAAAATTATATATACATATGTATATTATAACGGTATTAAATTCTTATATATATATATATATACATACATACATACAATATTCTTTATAAGTTTCATGTTAACAATATATAATACAGTTTTTATTTTTTTAATTTATTACTCTTTTTTTTTTCATATCTATATTAAATTTACGCTGGCCAAATTATTCATATCCTTATTTTAAAATATTAATAGTTTTATTTTAGTATTTAATAATCTGATTAGGTTCTTATGGATTATCGTGGCAATTTAGCCATCTGTTTATATTTTGCATTTTACTTCTATTTGTTTCTTTATATAATATAATCGCAGAAGACTAAAGCTTTTTTCTATTTTATTTTATTTATAAGACCCTCTGCATTATAATACTTTTTAAGTTTTCAGTAAACTTTCTAAGGTTACCAATAGAGTATTGGCTAATAAAATGTATGGGACAAAAAATAACTGTCATCTAAAAAAAAAAAAATAAAAAAAAAAAAAAAAAAAATTGATAAAATTATTAATAATTTTGCGAAAATATTTCAAAATATTACGAAATAGAGTTATAAATGTTATTAACTCAAAATTTATTACCTGATTTTCATAGTTAAGGGGACAGACTGCTTTTAAAAATGGGAAAATGAAGAAATTTTCGATCAATTTTCAGAATTAAAAAAAAAAAAAAAAAAAGAAAAGAAAAAAAGAAATGCACGCACAAACAATTTTTTTTTTTTTTTTTTTTGAGTTAACTAGTATGGCGTTACTCTATTTATCAAAAATATTATTTTGATTTACTTTAAAATAAATTGCAGATTATTATTAAATTTTTTTTTTTTTTTTTTTTTTAATTCAAGGGTGCTTTCTCACTGCGCGCATGAAATTTCAAAAAGTGTTTGAGATATGAAATTAAAATTTTTCTCTATCATACATTTTGACATCTATGTAAGTAAAGCAAAGAGTTTGTTGGCGGAACACATCCGGGCCGACCTCTTCTATTTTTGATTGGTCTAGATTTAACTACTTTGCTGATGAAAGTCGGTCATTTTTTTAGTAAAAACTGATGAATTTCATTAAAAGATTCGGCATAGATGTTATAATTTTTAAAAGAGCTCTAAAAACTGTTCATTTTTTGTGAGGTTACAATATTCATCAAGTTATTGGATTTAAAGATATTTCGTTGCAAAGTTTCACAACGCGATATCATCCAATTTCTTTTGATGAAGTTCGGCCATTTTTTTTAGTAAAAACTGATGAATGTTTTTAAAAGGTACTGCATAGATGTTATACTTTTTTTAAAAGAGCTCTAAAAACTGTTATTTTTTTGGGCGGACACTATATACATCAAGTTTTTAGATTTAAAGATATTACGTTGCAAAGTTTCACAATGCGATATCATACAATTGCTTTTGATGAAGGTCGGCCATTTTTTTTAGTAAAAACTGATCAATTTTTTTAAAAGATACTGCATAGATGTTATACTTTTTTAAAAGAGCTCTATAAACTGTTCATCTTTTGTGAGGACACTATATGCATCAAGTTGTTAGATTTAAAGATATTACGTTGCGAAGTTTCACAACGCAATATCATTCGATTGTTTTTATCTTAAAATAAGAGTCTAATATTAAACAATAATCAGTCTAATATTAAAGAATAAAGAATAACTTTTCAAAAATTATCAGTTTTGAAGTTCTAAGAGCAGCATTTTTTAAATTACAGCGTACTTATTTCCCATACATAATCTATTAAATTTTTAAACAATTGCTGATTCATTCTTGAGAGTCATTCACATAAGACCATAGAGCATTGTTGTAAAACGAGTGAAAAATGGAAGAAATACTTAATTTAATTTAATTTGGAATATGTTATTTTGACTTTTTGACCTTAAAAGGAATATTTAATTATATTACAAAATCCAAAATGTGATATAAAAAATAAATAGTGATTCAATTCTTTTGAAAATTCATTTAAACTTAGTCCTGCTAGTAATGAATAAAATAAACTGAAAATAAAAAGTTTTGTTCAAACGAAAATAATAATAATAATAATAATAACTGTGGAAATATAAAAATTTTAAGTGTAATTTCGTATTTCAAATTTAATTATTAATAAAATTACACATTATTTAAATAATTGAAACCTTTTAGTTCAAATTCTTAGTTAAAATATTTTGTTTCATTTAATGTAAAAATCATAAAGATAAAGGAAATTGTAATTGAGATATTCTGCGCACAGTGAGAGAGCACCGATGATTAAAATAATAATAATAATCTACAAAAATTTTTTCTGTTTTAAAGTAAACCAAAATAATATTTTTAATCAACAGAGTTATGTCATACTAATTAACGCACACGCACAAAAAAAAAAAAAAAAAAAAAAAGTTTGTACATGCATAAAGTCTTTTTTAAAAAATTCTGAAAATTGATTGTCAATTTCTTCATTTTCTCATTTTTAAAAGTAGGCTGTCCGCTTAAGAAAGAATGAAAAAAAAATAGAAATAGAAAAAAGAAAAACAGCATACGACATGGATAAAAGCATAAAATTTATCTTTCAACAAATGTTCCTTTCAAAAGACGATTCCACAACAAAATTTAATACTTTATCTGGAATATGTTTTTCATAAACAACTTCTGAAAACTTTCTTAATAAATATAAAGGAATACTAAAATCTATTTAAAGAAGAAATTTTTTAAACAACCGAGGATTTTTCACGAATATTTCAATGGGCTTCCTTCTCTCAATACAATATAGAAGGTAAAAACAGTTTTACAGGTTTAGAAGCTGGATCGCTATTGAATTAAAACATTAAGTTAACTGTAAGTTAGATGACAATTGATCCGTATTATTATGAATGTCATGAATACAATTAATTCGTTTTTTTTTTTAGTTTCAAATAAACTTAATTTTTAAGGAATAAAAAATAATATAAAATATATTATCTAATTAAATTAGGATTATTTCTTCCCTAATGAACAATTTTACAGGACAATGAGATAATGATATTTTTGTTACGATTTTTAAAGTAAATAATACGCATATATAGATAAAATTTAATTACTCAATTTCATCAATGCGAAAAATAACAATAATAATTATTTGCAATTAAAGTTGGTTGCGTGTTTTAAACGGATAGGATAATTGAGTAAAGAATAAAATTAAACTTGTGCTATTATTACGTTGTAACAAGTATTTGTTAACAGTATAAAATCTATTTTTATAGTAGATTATTAATTATTTGCGCAAATAAAGGGAAGTAGCTACTTAATTATTTTTTTAAATTCCTATAGCTACTTATGGTATTTTTTATTTATTTATTTATTTTACTTTCTCTCATACATACGTAGAGAAAGTATTACTTTTGGATAAAATTTTCTAGTTTTTGCTATAATTACACAGTTTGAGGTTCCCATGAATTAGAAAATAAATTTTTTGTCAGTGTGTATGTGTTTCAGTGAGTTTTTCAGTGAGCCGAAATCAAAAATAGATATTTCGTATCAGCTTGGGATGTTATTTGAAACTTTTTATTGCTTTCAGACAAATGACTCCTCTACAATATATAAAAATATCCAAATACAGTATGTCTGGAGGCGAAGTTTGACGTTGATATATAAAAATTATTTCGGCTGCATTAAATGGAATTAAAATGCAAACTTTTGTATACAGAAAAACATATTCCACATAGAATATGGTATAAAAAACCATTCATCATTATATGTATATATATATATACATATTTAAAGACTCTGTGTTGCTTGAATGGTTCATTTTTTCTTCGTATGCTATGAACAACTAAACCTCTAATTTATTTTACCAGGCAGCATTATTTAAATAGCAACTATCTAGGAATAATATTAAGGCAAGTTTCATGTTAAATTAAATTGTATATTAAAAGAATCAATAAGTAAAATTTATTATTTCAAAAATTAAAAAGAAAAATGAATTGTTGCAATCATTTACAATCAGTCTTCACAGGTAATTTTCACAGTACCACATGAAACACTATAAAATTTGAAATAAGTTGACGAAAAGAAAAAATAAGCAACCAGATATTGAAGCATACAAATTCGCCACTTTTTCAAGGGCATTGAATGAATGTTGTATGCAAAATAGGTGATCTTTCTGTCATGCTATATGCAAACTGCTAAAAATTTACAGCATGGAATGCCCGAGGTCACCTAAAAGACTTGAAAATAATTCCAAACAATATGTGGAAAAAACCAAGTTAGAAACAAACTTATGAAGTGGAAAAACCAAGAAAGAAAGAAACATATTAAACTTCAAACACCAATTTTTTCATAATAAATTTATGAAGTGAAAAAAACCATGAGAGAAATAAACTTATGTATATATATACATAATAAACACATACATAATACACATATATACATAATTTATACATTTACCAATATATATATATTGGTAAAGGGTTGTAAATGACTTGAAATAGATTTTAGGTTACGTTATGACTTTCTTGCTATTCTAAATTTAAAATTGCAATGCTAAGTAAAAACTACCGTAATTGTAATATTTACTTGTTCGTAAGTTCTTTTTTAAGAGAACTTTTATGATTATGTGAGGTTCTGAATATCTCTAACTCCAATCCAAAGCCTTTCCGTAAAATGATACACAGAATGTTTCTCATGTGTTTCAGCATTTTTAAATTCCTTTTTAAGAAAACGAAATTGCTTCCTCATTGAATAATTCCATCACTAGCGAAATTTCATAATTTTTTTCTATGGCTAATTCATTAGTTAGACACAATTCTAAAGTAATTATTTTAGCATCACATTTAAATTATTCTTTGAAAGTTAGCCTACAACAGTATCCAGTCTGTTTCCTTCTAGTATTTGTACATCCAAAGCATATTAATCAAATTATAAAATCGTCTTTTTACGATTTATTTTCTTTTTTCTTTTTATTATTTTAGACTTTATTCGAATATGTGCTACAATAGTTCCAAGACTATTTAACTTTATTTTATATCTTTCTTTGTTTGCAATCTCAATCTCATTTAACTTACTATTTCTCTACAGTTAGACTTTAAATCTTGCAATTATTCTCAAACCTAAAGATTGTAAATTGCTCGTACTATTTAGACAGAACAAAATAATTCTCACGTTTTGCAAATTAAAAAGAAATCCATTTCCAAAGGTGAACAAATAGTGCACTGGTATATACATAATAAAATTTTACAGTTTTGTCGTTTCATTGCGAAGTCCATGTTTAGCACACTCTTAAGAAAATTTAATCAGATATCCATTTGTTTATGTTTCTGAAATAAGTGGTGACATTACACATATACATTAATAGTGCGACGTTAAACCCAACCAACCAACCAACCTTAAATAAGGTACAGATACCTTTGACATTTTTATAAACATGAATTTACCGTAATTTTTGGCCAATAGTTTTGCACTAGAAATTTTAATTGACAAATAAAATTATATTTGTATGAGCTGTTTCTTCAATATATATATATATATGTGTGTGTGTGCGTGTGTGTGTTAAATAATATTCCTGATAGAGGAATAACATATCTTACCTGCGGATTATACACCAAAAATTATGGTATTTATTTTTCAATGATGTTTTTTTTTTTTTTTTTTTTTTTTTTTCTGTATTACACATACACATTCATAGACAAACATACACATACAAACACAAAAATAAATAAATCTCCGTCCTTTTGCCTAGCTGTAAATAGACTATAAAATCATGTATAATTATAAATTTACTCAAAAAATCGCAAAAAGTTTTTTTTTTTTTTTTATGTTTGTGTAAGGGAGTTGAATTTAATAAAACTGAGTCTTTAAAATTTTTCCTTAATAAAATCTTTAAGAGTTCTTTTCTTTTCTTTTTCTTTCTTTCTTTTTTTTTTTTTTTTTTTTTTTATTACACACATATAACAAAATGTCTTTGACTTTAAATGTAATCTATTTCAAAAAAAAAAAAAAAAATTAATAAATAAATATGTAAAGCGAACACACATCTGGAACTAGATTTCCGTGTGGCTTCTCAATTACCTCTTACTTGTTTATTGTAAATTATACTAGCTAACAAGCCACTACAACAGCTGTATTCCAGCAAACATTCTACAATGAATCGAAACCTCCCCAAAGTTACATTATAAAACAAACGAAAAAATAATAATAAAAAGAAAAACTGAAAAATGGGACATTGTTTTGTTACCTCCTGGTCAACCCATCCGTGAACTTTGGCCACATGTACTTGTAGAGGAACATGGTGTCAAGATCAACTAATCGCACGCGCCCGTATCATCTCGATTGGAACCAAGTCCGGCTAGTTATGAACATTGGTTGCATGCATGCGTCAGTGACTATTATGGAGTGAAACGAGGTGTTATCGTATGTCAAAAGAGCAGAAATGTGTGCATGTTATATGAAGTACACGCGATCACTTTTTTTGAATTTCAAAGATGCCAATGTGCAAGATGTTTACTTATTACACAGCTGCATACATTACCGTAGACCTATTGAAATCTCCAGCTTAGCCATGTGTTTAGGTATTTTATATATTGTGTTACCTTCAGAATAAATGAAAAAATATCTACCATTTGAAGGCAATAAAAATTCATTCGCTCTCAATTCAAATAATCACGCAAGATTTAAGCACAAGAACGTTTAGTAAGACGATAAGACAATTACATTTGAAACATTAAAAAAAAAATAATAATAATAAAAATTAATTAATAATCGTCGTAATTAATGAATATCTCATTTCTAGCATCATGAATATTATCTAACGAGATAAAAATCATCATAATCACCTTAAAATTATACATCCTTCCCATCTTTAAATAAAAACACGTCTCCATTCTGGATTAAAAGCTCCATTCTGTCATCGTATTCATCTAACTCTGTTTCTTACCGCGCGTTTACTCGAAAGCTGAGTCGGCTGAATCGGGGTTGTTGTCAATCGACGTGGACAAATTACACCACACAAACTTCTTTTTATATGTGCAACTAATTAATATGGGTATCATTGTTTCCATCTCTCACTTTCCCTCTCTAATAATTTTATTTATTTATTTATGTATCTAACGCTGTTATAGCATTCTAAGTACTAAGTACTGTATATTCTAAGTACTATATATATTGCATATGATGAGTACTGCATATATATATATATATATATATGTGTATGCAGTTATGATATATATATATATATATATGTTGCTTAATGATATTGTTTAATGATATATATATATATATATATCATTAAACAATCAAGACTTGCAGTCAATCATTGTAGCTGAATCGGTTAGGCACTAGTTTGTGAACCTACATTTCCTTGGTTAGAATCCAACCTTTCGGAGATACGTAATGTAGAATTTTTTCTCTTAAATATTTTTAATATTTTGTTTATGTTGTAAAACGTTTTATATCAAATTTTAATCTGAAAATGGAAGAATGTGCAATCTATTTCTATTTCTTTTTCTTTCTTTCTTTCTTTCTTTTTTTTTTTAAATCAGTACGAGTGGTTAACAATGGCTGCTTTTTAAGTCATTTCAAGTGTCTTAAATTCAGTCATTTTCGTGTCTTAAAATATGACCATCCATTAAAGTTATTTATGTGGCTTAATTTAAGACATGTGAATTTGCAGTGTACAGATTCAAAAATTTGAGTTTGGTCATCCAGTTAATATTTTTTCTTGAGTGATAATAGAAATACAGACCGATATACAGACACACAGGCACAAACACAGACCAACTGCTAAAAACCTGATTTTCTTAATTCAGGAAATCTAAAAACGTGCAAATATATCAATATCTCAATTTAGAAAATTTAACACAAAAACAATACTTTCTCTTCATTAGATAGGTAAGAAAAATAAATTAGAGTTTTTCACTCTCTTCTTCTTACCTATTTTCTTACTTTACTATTAAATATAAATATTTCATGATCTCACTATTAAATGTACTAAAATGGTGACTGAGGTAACCCGTCTAGTAATTTGCCGTCTTAGTTTATCCTGAATATTTCAATAGCAGCAAAATTTGCCTAAAGATATTTTGTATAAAAATATAAAAAATATGCTAATTGAAATAAACCTTATAATTATCTGTAAAACTTATTATTCAAAATCTTAAATTTCTATTTAAATGATCTATATACATAAACAATCCAGACCAGTATAAAATTTAAAGAACACCAATAAAAATATGTAATTTGAATGTTAAAATCATATTCTGTAAAGCTAACTTCAATTCTCAATTTAATGAATTATACATAACATATTTTAAAACACATTTTTATACGGTAGTTAAAAACTTTTATAATTTTAAGATAACAGTGTGATTTGAAAAGTTATGAAGCCTCATTAAAAAACATAATTTTAAATTGAAAAATAAATCTATTACATTAACAAATTTTCGTTGATTAATGCAAATGATTAACGTATTCTTAGTTGGTAGAAAGATATTAAAACTTCTTCACACACCATAAATTTTAAGTCAGCACAACCGGTTTCGAAAGGACGAAGCCTTTCTTCATCAGGTGCAAACACGTGCTACTGCCTTGGAGGCAAAAGCAAGCTCAGGAGTTTTGCTTTTGCCTCCAAGGAAGTAGAACGTGTTTGCACCTGATGAAGAAAGGCTACGTCCTTTCGAAACCGGTTGTGCTGACTTAAAATTTATGGTGTGTGAAGAAGTTTTAATATCTTTCTATTGACTGTACGCCAGTTTTCGAATTTAGTTTTTGGTATTCTTAGTTGGTTCGATTATTTTCTTTTGAATTTAATAATTAATCATAGTTTCGAAAACGTGTTTATATTTCTTTAAACGTTTTACCCAATCAGTTCTTTTGACATATTTTTAGATTTATTTTGATATTTTAACAATAATTTTGTATAGTATATGAAACCAATTTGCTTTGGTTGACCAAAAGAATATGGTTGAATGAAGAAGAGTCACTGTCATTGGACAGTCCAATAAGTTACGTCATAGATCTCTCTATAAACAACCAATGAGCGAGCACTATGCTGAATCAACAAAACTGTTTACTTAAATAATAATTTTGTATAGTCTACGAAATCAATTTACTTTGGTTGACCAAAAGAATATGGTTGAATGAAGAACATTCACTGTCATTGGATAGTCCGATAAGTTACGTCATAGATCTCTCTATAAACAACCAATGAGCGAGCGATATGGTGAATCCACAAAACTGTTTATTTAAATAATAATAATAAAAAGATTATTTTTTTAAAATAAATAAATCTAGTTAAAACAACAAAATTATTTGGTTTCGGTAACAAAATTTTTTGTTGAGGCTATATAGAAAAAAAGGCTGATTAAACAATATTTCTATGTATAAACTTTGATTTCTTTTTTTTTTTTTTTTTTTTTTTTTTTCTATTCAATTTTACTCAATAATTTTGACAATAATGGTATTACAAAATTAATATATATAGTAATTTTCATATTTATACTTTATTTATTAATCTTATGAATGAACTTCATTAAAATATTTTTGTTAAATATGGGTAGACGTTCAAAAGGTAACTATTGTAATAATCGTCATAATCATTATATCGGACAGTAACATGTCTTGAATCATTAAGATTCACCCTTCTTTCTTTTTTAAATAAAATAAAAACTTCAAGGCATTCACTTTTTCCCATTCATCGGAATTTGAATGGAGCATCCCGCATCTGATGCGCGATCCTCCACATGTTCCAGAGCAGGGGACTGTTAAATTGTTATCACATCTGCTTGTCTGTTATTGTTTTCTGCCGTTCAGTTTCATGATGCGTACATGATGGATTAGTACGATCATTTACTCAATACCGCATTATCTATGTTCATCCCATGTCTGCGATAGTCTTCCGGAGTAACTAATGAAATTGTTGAATTTGACAGATATGTTCCATTATATGATCGAGATTCTTCGGCAATCAAAAGGGTCTTCGATATTTCCTTTTCGATTTCCTTTACAGATGTGTCTTATATAGCAGAATTTGCCCCAGTCGTTAAAGTGTGTCAATGAATTAAGTTATCTTCCACTGACATTGTAAATGAACTTAAAAAAAAAAAAAAAAAAAAAAAAAATCGAATCAGTGGTGAAGGGCGAAAGCCATTCAGTAATAATTCCTTTAAAGGTAAGGATTTTTTGATTTTTTTTTTTTTTTTTTTTTTTTTTTTTTTTTTTAACCTTTGATCTAAATCATACATTAAAATGGACTTTACAAATTAACATTTCTTTTTACTTCTTCTGTACTCAATAGAAGAAAATATTGGATTCATAAAAAATTTCGAGTTTCGGTTTTCGATGGATTTACACGTTTTGAGAGTTTCAGAACATGATTTAATCACTTTAAAAAAATGTCTGTCTGTGTGTTTGTGTGTGATAAAAATTTGCTCCAACTGTATCTCAGGGGCTATTGCTCAGTGTTACATACAAACTTATATGTCGTTGTAATTTGACTTAAATTAATGCTCATCAAATTTTGATGCCAAACGCTCAGCAGATGACTCTGCTATACAGTTATTTCCGTAATTTCACGGAAGACTAAATCTCAAGAACTACAGCTCAGAATTTCATATAAATTTACATGTAGTTGCAACTTGACATATATTGGAGTTTTTCAACATTTGATGTTAATAGCTCAACAAGTGGCGCAGCTATAAAGCGATTTCCGCAATTTCAAGGAAGGCTATATCTCAGGAACTAATTACAGAGTTACATATAAATTTATATATAGTTTCACTTTGGCATAAATTAGCGCCTACCAATTTTTGCTACCAATTGCTCAACTGGTTGCGCTGCTACACAGTGATTCCCGCAATTTAAGAGAAAGCATAGGTCATGTTCTATTTCGTATAATCGAACAAAACTTGATATGAGAAAAGGCCATTATCAGATATTATGCTGATTCCGTTCGGGTGCATATTGGCCGAAAGGTTATGCTGCTATACTGCAAATTTCCCCGAGAACTGTGAGGATGTCATCTGCAAGGTTAATTTCACTTCTGTTGGAAATTTTGTGTAATAGTATCTCTCTGAGATTAAAATAGTCTGCATTCATACTGGAAAAAAAATAATGATTGATTTGTATTGCATGAATTTGGATAGGAAGATATAGGAAGAAGATTTGAGATGGCCACAACATACTAATTTTAAATTTCTTCCAGGATTAGATTAATATAAATATCCTGTCATAACGTAAAATATCAACTATCGTAATTCTTATTTAGTGTAAATTTTAAAGACTTTCTCTGGTAATTTTAAAATAGATAAAAGAATGAAATTCAGTTTTATTTATAAAATGATATTTATATTAAATGCATTTAAAGAAAAGTAACTTTTTAATAATTTAAGTATTTTGAGATAGCATAATGGACTATATACTTAAATCTCCTTTTTAATATTTATATTACTCTTGTTGAGAGTACAGTAAAGAAAAAAAAAAATAGACGAGCTAATTATTTAAGTTTAAATGAGAAAATTTTGATAACTAAACAATTATATAAAATAAGTAAATACATTTTACTGATTCACGGTTCTATGTAAAATAAGCATAAGTTGTAAATTTAAAGTATGCATGAAATATGTATAATATACTTAACATGCATACTGTATGAAATGTATATAACATGTATAAGTTTCATGTTTTATTATACTGTATACATATTTTGCATACATGTAATACAACAAAAAAATCTGAATTTTACAGCATATACATGCTTTCCATAACTGAAAAATCAACATTTTTGGAATATTAACAGACATTACAACTGCGCTTATTGATGAAAATGACCACTAAAATTTAATAATCAAATTAGAAAAAATAAATAACTAAAAATAAATAACAATCATATGCAGCAAAATATGCAATATCGTTTAAATATAGTTTTCATTTTATTAACTATCTAATGTTATTCATTTTCCAAACTTAAATGAAACTAAAGTGCAGTGATACCATACATTTGCAGACATTTTTATAAATATACCATTAAAATATTTATAACAAGGAACATTTTGAAATAGTACTAAAATCATTAAAAAAAAGAATAAAATAAAATAGAAAACTTTCTTTTACTATTTTTATTTGAAAAAATGTGTTTAAGACAAAAATTCTTTTTCAAATCATATATGTATACATAAGGGAAGACGGGGCACAGTGGACCACCCATATTTAAATCTATTAATATTCACCCCTTTTAGTTCATATGGATACACATGTATGGCAGCATAGTACTAGTTGTATGCAGCCAAATAAAATCCCATGGGAAATAGTAAGATAACCATTTTGAGCAGTTTTTATGTTTTGAGATGCTCAAATAATTTTTTCACATTGAAGTTTTTAAAATTTTGTAAAGATTGAACTAGTGACTATAAATACTATATAGCTGTTAATGGAAGGCAAGATATTGTTGTTTTTAAATTCCTAAAAATTATTAGCATATTTGTAATCTATATATATTCTTTTATTATTATTATTTGTTTTACTCTGACATGGGGCACAGTGAACCACCTTCTAGTGTGCCTAAAAGTACAAATTAGATTTAATATATTTGTTTTAGTTAAATTTATAGATACAAATATAATATAAAGTATATATAAAAGTAATAAGTATCTTAATGTTATAATAAAATAAAAATAATAATAAATTTCTGAAAGAGTAAGTATTTAAATAGTAATATAATTATTCTTAATATCTAAATTTATTAACTATTTGAGTTATATAGTATTAATAAAAAAAAATATATATATAATTTAATAAATAGTAGGAATTATTTATTATTTTTGTTGTTTTTAGAGATCACATGTAAAAAGCAAAAGAAGTAGATTAATATATTTTATTTAAATTTATCCTACAAATACAATGTAAATTAATTATATCTCAAAATATTTGCAAAAATATTAAATATTTGAATAGTAGTATAATATTTATTAATATCTGAATTTTAAAAATATTTGATTTATATAATATTAATAAAAGAATAAAATATTAATAAAAGAATAAAAAACAATATCTATTTAAACTTAATAAATTTTCTTACTGAGATTTGATTTCTTATTTGCTTATTCTAATTTCATTTTGGTTATTATATTTCATGAAAATGCTAGAATTATGTTATTTAGACTAGAATAGTATAGGAAACTAATTTTAGAGGGAAAAAAGTAATTTACTACATTAATTTAATATAAACAAAAGAGGCTGGTCCACTGTACCCCGGTGATAGGGCACAGTGGTCCACTTTGTGAGTGCTGACAATTTATTTTTTAATTCATAATGTATTAGAAATATTGTTATAAAAAATTTAAGACATGTTAAGAAGGCCCTAGAAATTGTTTCCTATATTTTTTTTTTTCAAGTACATTGCTTTTCTGTTTTTCTGTGAAAAAAAAATTAAGAGTATAAAAGTGGTCAACTGTGCCCGGTCTCCCCTATATATATTTCAATGCAAGCGTCTATATAAATAAAATCAAACCTCCAAGAAAATTTTAACACACATTTATATATAGTATAATATAATATATGTATATGAGAGAGAAAGAGAGGGAGGGAGCAATAAAACAATCTTATATATATATACATATATATGCACAGAGCTCCAGGAATTTGAAAAAAAACTGGTCGCCAGCAAAAACTGGTAACCAGTAAAAAATATCCCCCGGCTTTTTTTTTTTTTTTTTACTTATATAGAAATTAAAATTCTATGTATAAAAAACAAATATTTATTAAGCTAGAATTATACACGAGATAAAATCTTTTTGTAAAAAAATAGAACCGACTCCAAAAAGGAACTACTATTCAAACAACTAAAAATGAAAGAAAATTGGCAGAAAATGCAATTGTAAAATGCGCCTAAAAGTATAAAATAATTTTCTTCGCCAAAAAACCTATAACACTATAATTAATCATAACTTTTGAAGTCGGCGCAAAATTAAATAAAATTTAATTAGTTTTTAAAGGTTTGTCTTTAGATCGGTAGCAACAAATGCTGTTGTCTCGAGTGATCCATTTTCATGTTTCCTTTATTATTTTATCACTGTATACAATTGGTCCATTAGTATCATCTATATAGAACAGTGAACATTCTTCACAATGCGGTATTTATGTTTCTACGAAGTTAGAGTTTCCTTTGCAAATTTGGCATAACTTTGATAAATATCATCCTTGATGGCTTTTGGATTTGGCGATCAAAACGTAAGACAAAAATATACTCGCAAGATGTATATTTTCATCATATATATTGTACGATGTGTTGTTTCAAAATTTTGATTACTCTCTTGATATGCCTTATGAAGATAATCATGATATCCCAAAGAAATTAAATATGTTTGCCAGATAATTTTGCAATTTTTCTTTCACCAAGGACATCAGATACCAGCATCTTCGCCAACTTTTGCTGCTTACGAAATCTTATTTGTTTTCTTGAATCAAATTAGTTTTCGGCTGCGTTTTGCAGGTAACAATGTGAGATGTGTATTTTGAATAGGATTTGATTTTTGTATTGAATAAAGGTATCAATTTTTATTTAATTTTGCGCCGACTTCAAAAGTTATGATTAATTATAGTGTTATAGGTTTTTTGGCGAAGAAAATTATTTTATACTTTTAGGCGCATTTTACAATTGCATTTTCTGCCAATTTTCTTTCATTTTTAGTTGTTTGAATAGTAGTTCCTTTTTGGAGTCGGTTCTATTTTTTTACAAAAAGATTTTATTTTTTTCTTTTCAGTGAAAACTTACTTATATAGCTGAACATCAGAAGACGTTCGATGGAAGTTTCACAAATCACAGCTTCCAAGAAAAGTGACATTACTCAAAAAATGGTTTATGTCACTGAAAAAGACATGAAATACACACAATGTGAACAAAAAAGTTACATCTCCATCTAGAAAGTTATCCACTCGAGAGACAGTTGTGCCAGTTTTATTCAAATCAAGTTATTTTTAAGTTGATTTTTCTCAAATGCTGCATTTTTAAGTTGTGTCACTTTTCTTGCCTTTATCGGATATGAGCAAAAAAACTATCTATTGAACGAACATACGTTAAATTAAAAAGTCTTTAGAAATGTAAAGAACGGATACGCTGTATTCGTAACCGAAAATTTTGTTAGGCATATATATTGAACTTTACAGTGAATACGTGTCACCCGCTGCGCTGGTAATTGCGCAGCGTAAAGTTCAAAGAAAGAGCAAAATATGCATTGCAGCTGACGGACAGAAGTTTCAACATCGATACTTACATACTGTTTTTACCAGTGTAGCTGCATGCGTTCAGCAGTTAGAGTGAGAACAGACTTTTGTGAGTATCCTATAATTTGTTTATATCTTACAGAAATCATAATGAAACCTATTTCAGGCCAAGATCATTACGACAACAGAAAAAGTAATAAATCAAATCATCTCTTACGAAGTTATAAACTAACAAATTTCAACAACAACAACAATGAGAAACATGGATTTTATTAAAACCTCTTTCTTTATGAAGTCGATTTAAAACGTTTATGCGTTAATCTATGTGACCGCTTACAATAACCATACTTTGAATTTTACATAGCATAAATGTCACCCGCTACACTAAAACGTATGCAGTGTCGTTCAAGTGTGAACAAAATAGGAAATTATGAACAAACAAATGCACGTTTTAAGCGTTCTGTTTTTAGCATTAATGTCTAAACTATCTTTTCGTACTAAATCGATGTGGCTCTGCAATTTTATAATTCACTTTTTCCCCTGTCTTGAACCGTTTCTGAGATAGTAACGCTAACTCTGCTGTTTTCCACCAGGTCGCGCTGTAGGCGGTTGAATCGCGTAGCACATGTCCACTTTACTATGCCTACATACCACTTTTATGACTATAGCTGAAGCTGTTCAGCAATTAAAAGAGTCAGGACTGACTTTTTTGGGCACCCTGTATTTTGTTTTGATCGTAAAGATATAACAATGGGACCTATTTCAGACCTTTACAATAAAACAAAAAGTATCAAAATCGAATCATCCGTTCAGAAGTTATGAGCTAACAAACAAAAACAAAAAAACATACGCTTTGAATTGAGAACCTCCTCCTGTTTGAAGTCGATTAATTAGAGCACCTCTTACGAAGTTATAAGCTTACAAACACCAACAACAACACACACCTCGAATTAAGAACAGCCTCCTTTCTGAAGTTGGTTGAAAACGACTTTGCGCTAATCGATGTGACCGCTTACAGTAACAGTACTTTGAAACACAGAGTATACGTGTCATCCTCTACGCTGCAAAGTGTGCATAGTGTAGGAAATTACGAACAAACAACTGCACGATTTAAGCGTTCTATATTAGCAATAATGTCTAAAAACTGTCTTTTCGTAGTAAATGGATGATGCTCTACAACTTCGTAATTAACTTTTCTCCCATCTTGAATCGTTTTTGAGATGGGAGCGCTAATTCCGCTGTTTTTCACCAGATGGCGCTTTATTCTCTTTAGATTGTAAAGATATTACAATGGGACCTACTTCAGACAAAGATCTTTACAACAAAAGTATCAAGTAACCGTATTTTGAACAATATAGCGTATGACTCACCAGCTACGTGTGCAATGTAACTCAAGTGTGCATTGTGTAAGAAATTGCGAACAAACAAATGCATGTTTTCAGCATCACACTCTAAACTACCTTTTTGTACTAAATCGATGATGCTCTGTAATTTTATATTTCACTGTTTCCCCCTGTCTTGAACCGTTTCCGAGATAGGAACGCTAGCATGAATGTCTAAACTATCTTTTTCTACTAAATCGATGATACTCTTCAACTTTCTAATTCACTTTTTTCTCTAGAACCATTTTCGAGTTAGGAACATTAAATCCGCTATTTTTCACTAGGTGGCGCTGCAAGCGGTTTAACCTTGTACTGCTTGGCCACTTTGCTATACTTACATACCAATTTTATCCCTATAGCTGCAGCAGTATAGCAGTTATAAGAGTTGGGACTGATTTTTTTGGTCACCCTGTATTTTCTTTAGATCGTAAAGATATTACAATGGGACCTATTGCAGACCAAGACCTTTTCAACAAAACAAAAAGTATCAAAATCGGAGCATCCGTTCAGAAGTTATGAGCTAACAAACATAAAAAAAACATACGGTTTGAATTGAGAACCTTCCTTCTTTTTTGAAGTCGGTTAATAAAAAACCTGTTTAAATTTAATATCATGAAACCGGCTTTATTATTTTCACAAACACAAACACCATCGGCATTGATATTGCTACTTCACTACACCGGCTAAAAATTCAGCAAGGTTGCTAAGCATGCGTAAACAGGAGCAGTGCAAATCAATTCCCTAAATCGGTGCACTAATTTAATACCGAGTTGTGAAACATGCATGAAAAAAAGTGGTGTAAACCTAATGGTGTATTCATTCAACACAGTGTCTCAAAACGTAGTGAGAGGAGCGGGATTTAAAATCGCGAGAGTTAGACTACACCGAGAGTGGAATAGAAGTCGATTATGGATCTAACTTTCCCCCCAAAATATTGAAATAATAAATTTAAAAAAAAATCGTCGAGTTTTTATAAAATTGAAAAAATAGTCGCCAATTAAAATATATTCGTCGCCAATGTCGACCAGGTGACCGTATTTCACGAGCCCTGTATATACATACATATATATAGGCAAAATGTGTGCTTTACAAAAATTATGCTTATTTGTATATATTGAAAAAATCACTTTAATATTACTGAAGTACAACATTAAATTAAAAGAAACATTTTTAGTACTTTCAAAAACTAAAAGAAACATTATTCTAAAATGGGCATAATTTATATTCAAAGAGTTTCTTGATTATGACTTTCATTCACTTTAATGATAAAAAGAATAAAAAGTAATTTATCATTTATTTTTAGTAAAGGTGATAAATTTAACAAAAATATATCCCAAAATATTTTAATTGCATATAATTTTATTTTTCTAAATTTATGAATGGCGGCTTCTTACAAATTTTACATTAAAATTTTTCTAGTTATGCTAATATTTTCCAAATTTTTTTACCTTTTAAATAAATGTTCCAGATTTTTTTTTGTTTTTACTTTATATTTTTTGTATGTAACTGAACACACATGTGAATTGAATTTTTTACATCTCAATTACAGCCTCACTTACAACAACGAAAAAAAAAAAAAAAAAAAAAAAGAAAAAGAAAAAGAAAAGAAAAGAAAAGAAAGAAAGAAAAAGAAAAATGTTTAAATTTTCCTGAAAACTTTATCAAAGCTTAAAAATATTGTCATGCGACTGAATTTAAGAGTTCGTAATAAATGCAATAATTTCTTGATTTCAAAATGAATGGTCAGTTTCGCGACAAATACACTGTTTAACAACCACACAAATTTTTAAGAAGATTGGATGAAAAAGAAATTACCAAGGAGCATTAGAAATAGTTATTTTTTTCCAAAATTGTGAACCCAAGAAAACTAAATTTAAAGTTTAAAATTCTGTAAAAAATTTTAAACGATGTTTAAAGAACTGTAGAGTGATATTATTCTAAAAACATTACACAGCTTGGTACATTCTATATTAACTATCTAGGTATTATTAATCGTATCGATTTTGATAATTTTCATCTCCATTGTCTCACTTAATTTGATGAAAAACGTGAACCTTTCTCTAATAGTATACGTACGAAACATTTAGCATTCCCCCTTTTCTTTTGATAAAATTAATTAAAATAAGAATAAGAATAATAAGAATGATAACATGAACAGGAATAATAAAAATCATAAAATATATCTATCTTCATGATTATTTGTTAATAAGTGTTTTATAAGTTATGCTCTTAATTCTTTTTTTTTTCTGCCTGGTAGTAAATCAAATTAATATTACTGGGACTGTCTTATGTAAAGTATTATTTTCTATTTTAAAACTCAAGAATATCTGCATCTTCAATCTTACATCATTAATTAACAATATTCACTAAAGTGTACTGCCTACAGCGCTACCGCACGCGCCACTGAACAGTTCAGACAGCAAACGCGCGCCCGCGCAATTCAAATGCAGAAAGCACACCATGTGGCTGATGTGAAACAAAACTGGGTCCTGCAACAACATCTGCAAGAAATACGAAAAGTTAAAGTATTCTTCTACTTCCATTTCTACAAAAGAATGAATCTCTTGGTGATTAGGGAGAAAAAAAAGACAGGAAGTTTTTAATTGTGTGTATTTTGAATGAATGAGTAGCGACTGTCAGTTTGATTAAGGTGCACTTCCTTTACATTTCAGGTGCTTCAAGCAGCAGTTAAAATTGTGTTGTGTAACAATTAAAAGCTTAATTTAGAGGTTTCGTTTAATTTTTTTAAATGAATTATAAAATAATTTTCGTTTCTGTTACGACGTAATATTATAAAGCAAAACATTTTCTACGCATGTTAATTTCATTCTTTGTGACTCTTTTCCATATACAGTAGAGAAAATGTTTTAGTGACGAATTTCCGAAACTGGCTTTTTGATACATTTACACATTTTCAGGTGCTTGAAACCGAAAATCAGATTTTTAATGGTTGGCAAGTGTGTTTGTCTGTGTGTCCGTTATGTGTTTTTCGGTTATGATTGTGACACACAAATAAATACTATTAGCAGAAAGTTCAAACTTCGTATTCTAAGTTTGTATCACATAGAAATGTTACTTGAACCTTTTTGTTAAATTCGGAGAAATGGTGTTGGTATAGGCAAAGTTGTAGCCAAGTGGGGAGAGGGAGGGGAGGGAGGAGTCAATACTTTTCTCCTGAAAGTTTGAAAGTTGTCAAGTTTTTGTGTTATACATCATTTTCAACACTCAACATTAAAGTTTGAACTCCTCTAATTTTTTTTTTTTTTCTGGCTACGACCTTGTGTACAGGGATATACAAAAAAAAAGTCAAATGTAGTGTCTAGCGCTAAAATGTACCTTTATAATAACCTTAGTACCAAACAACAACAAAAAAAAAAATAACATATAGTTTTATAACCGCAAATGCATCTTTCTTATAAAATTACAAATTGTCGAATGAAAAGCAGTTACTGTTTATTTCTAGGACCACACAAAAGAATGCTCTCAGGCTATGCACGTAAATGGCTGCTCAAAGTCTGCTTCAAGTTGTGTGTTAAGGGGCCATTCATATTTGATTTGGCACAACTAAAAGTCTCATAGAAAAGCTCATATTTCCATTTAATATTTATAAATTGAATTACATTATGTTTGTTCTATAAAATATATATTCAGGCAACAATTTATATGGTTTTTGATAGATTTTTGCATATTTGAAATTTTTAAATTGTGTTTGATCTATTTGCTTTCTTTATGAATTCGTGATCATCAAAATGCTAAAAACTCTACCGATATTTAAGAAGAGACTTACTATTTTTTGAATGTTTAATAGAACATTCTTGAAAGAATTTGGGATGGATTTTGCAATGTATTTAAAAGGAAAAATGTTAAAAATAAAAAACATAACAAGAATCATGTTTTTTTCCCTTCCTCAAATTTTTACACACACAAGTATACGCCTTTTATTATTTTTTTTCCTCAAAAACTAATTAATAAATTTCAAAATCCATTCCTTAATTCTTTAAGTAGGTTCTATTAAACACACACACACACACACACACACACACACACATATATATATATATATATATATATATATATATATATATATATATATATATATGTAGTATATAAGTAGATAGATAGATAATAATGATGATCTATTAAGCATAGTAGAAGCCAAGCAACAGATACAAGATCACTGAAACACCAATGACCAATAAGATTAAAAATTTATTTATGCATGAGAAATTCAGAAAATGAAAAAAAAAAATACCGGGGGATGAAATACACATATCCAAAGAAACCAGATTTATCAATTAACAGCCTGCAAAACAAACGAATCAATAAACTAACACTAGAAATCTTAACTTAAAAACATAAACTGTATCGAAATTCGTGAAAAAATAATTCAAGAAACTCAAGAAATGAAGGAAGGAGGCAAGCGGCAAGACTTGTGACTTGCCTGTGGGGTTAAACTAGTTTCACGCCGGCAACACTCCCCCAGCCTGCCAAGACCAGAACAGGAGTCATATGGATCTAAAAAAGCAAAATTTCAAAGCATATGAATAATAATGAAACTACGAAGCAACAATGAAACCTATTGATTGATTATATATTAAGTCTTCTCTTAAATATTTGAAGAAGTTTTAGCATTTTGGTGATGATGAATTCTTGAAAAAATGCTGAACTGAGCAAACTGAGTAAAAACAATTTAAAGATTTAAATCTGTAAAAAATCTATCAAAAATCAGTAAGAATTTGTTGCCTGAATATGTATTTTACTGTACAAATAATATATATATGTAATCTATATAAATAAAGAGAAGTGTCTGTGTGTGTGTCTGCGCTCTGGCGCTCACACTACTGATCGCAGAGCTTCCAGATTTGGCATATAGGTACCTGGGACCCTGCAGGTGTGCACCTCATCGAGATTTTTTCGAATTTCGAATTTGAATTTTTTAAATTAATGTTTTTTCGATTTTAAATATTGGCTTTAATGTTTCATTTTTCATGAATTTATTCTTCGAATGTAATCGTCTGCGTATCCTAGCAACGGCTATTATGCAATTCATTTTTTATTTAATACATTCATTTGAAGGAGATTTTCTTTCTTTTTCTTTCTTTTTATTATTATTATTATATTTATTGAAAATCAAATGGTAACGCAATAGAAATAAATTGTTACGTTTATGTATAAATTTTATACTATAGCAACTTTTTATTTTTCATTTTTTTAATTAATTCCTTTAAAAAAAATCTTTCTTTTTTTAATTATTATTATTTATAATATTTATTGGGTGAAAAAAAATGGTAGTTTATAGCAGAAAGGATAAACTGATTAAAATTCGTTTTTCATGTATTTAGTTCCTTTTAAAAGAAAATCTACTTTTTTATTTTATTTTATTGCACTGGTCGGAATCAAATCGTAATATAGTGTAAATAATGCAGGCTATAAAACACATGGGTCAAAAACTAAAATATATAATAGATGCTGAGATACAGTCATATTTAAAATCGTAGTTCTTAAATAACAGAAAATCCAGAAGTCGTCGATAAATACCCAGATTGAAGTGCCCGGGAAAGACCTTTCTGTAGACAGTGGAAAACTGGATCCGATGCAGCACGGGTAGAAAAAAGAGCTGCCAAATCAACGGGTACCCGAAAAAGCGTGATCTAAAGCGATTTCAGTGTTGTTGTTGTTTTTTTATAATGTGATGTAATTTTTTTTTTTTTTTTATAATGTGATGTTTTTATTTGTAATGTGATGTAAAAAATAAATACTGATCCAAGTCTTTTGAAAATTCATTTAAATATATAGTGACCAGCGAAGCGGGCGTAGCCTGCTAGTAGTTCAATATACAGACATTAAATGAAAATATAAGCTTTTATATGAAACGTTCAGTGATGCCAATAAGAAATTTCTTTCTTTCTTTTTTATTTTCTGTGTCAAAATTAAGTTTAATATATGGCGCCTTTACAATTTATAATTAATGGTACAAAGCTGTCGAATAAATTTCAAAGAGTGGCGTGCGTGAAAATTCTCTGAATAATTTTAAATGTAATATTTTCAAATTTAATAACAACATTATTATTATTTTTTTTTTAAATTAATGTAGTTAAATGTCCGCTTTTCCACGACAACCCATCACACAGAAAGAGAAAAATTTAAGCTAATTAAAGCTGTCACTAAAACTGTTTTAAACTGTGGTTTAGAGTACTTTTGAAATATTCAAATTCAGTGCCTCATATCATATTGCATCTTAAACTGTGATAATATAAATATAGAAATGTAAAGTGAGAGGAATTAGTTATGTATTAGAGAAAAAAAAAATATTTTGTGTTGTCACTGAAGTAAACAATTACTGAAGTTTTATGAATGCTGTAATCTATACTAATATATGAAGAGCTTGTTTCCAAATGGCGTTAAGTCATTTTTTTTCAGTTCTTGAAAAAACGCGATTTTGCTATGTAAGATTTATTATTGAATTTAAGGAAACGATAATTTTTCCCACTAATCTAGGGATAATAATAACACTAAGTTACATGTTTAAAAAAATCCTGACAGTATAGTTATTTAGAAATAAAAAAAGAAAATATGACTTAACCCCTTTTGGAACAAAACTATGACTTACGCCCTTTTGGCACAAACAAATAACGAAATGACTTACTTCCATTTGAAAGTAATCCAAGTATTTTTTTTTTTTTTTTTCATGTAAATACAGCATGAATTTTAGCTATACAATTTTGGAAGGTAGTCACTACAAATCTATTTACATTTACAAATTTTATTTCTCGATCTTTATCATTATTTTCACTTATGTTAGGTTCGTTGCAAGGTTATTCATAAAAATAAAGACATTCGTACAATTTGTTAATTTTTAAACCGTTAAGTAATTTTAAAACATCTGTTTTTCTTTGCTTGTTTCATATTGTTTTTTGTTTTTATTTCAGAAGGGGCGCATGGGAGAATTTTTTTCCCTCGTTTCAGTACCTTTTGACGGCAAAACGAACCACAATACGTTGTCTTGATTCCCACATCTCGCTTCGTAATTTCCAGTACTTTTGCCTCTGAAATTAAGAAGCCTTGATTGCTTTTCAGACGACTATGCGCAAAATTTTTACAATCTAAAATATTCTACTGCTTCTTATACTCGAAAATATTTCCGACCTTAGAGAAATGTTCAAATATTCATTAGAAAGTAAAACTGTATCCACTTTCTTTAAACTAGTCTCCACTTGGCCGAATGTTCTGTCTGCTGGTAAGTAGGAATGACCACGCACTGGTAAATAGTATGTGAAGGGGAGGGCCTTTTGAGCAGCAACTGCTAAAAGCATTCCTAACATGGTATAATTTTTATTTGTGTGGTAATTCCTGATTTTGCATCAGGTCAAAACATATTGCAATTTTATCTTCTCCAGTTTTTCCCCTAGAAGTGAATAAAACTTTTTGCTCCGGTATTTATGAATCAAGAGTTCGGTTAACAGGGTCTTTTCTTTTTTCTGTACATTTTTCTGAATTCATTTGTATTTTTTTCCTAATACAGAAGGAATAAATGTCTTTTTTTTGGAGTTCCAAAACCAAGATTAAAATATTTTACAAACAAATTATAATAAAGGTTATTAGTACATTCCTCTTTATATTTTCTATGGGGAAAAAAAAAAAAAAAAAAAAAAAAAAACCTAGCTTAATGTGACAATCTACAACAACATTCTTTTCCTTTCTTTTGACTTTCCACCCAATTCCAGACAAACCATGTGATCTCAAGGCACGCTACAATTGGTTAAACTTGACTTAATCCCTTTTGCCACAAAACTTACTTGTGACTTAATTCTTTTTGGAAAAAAACATGGATTTCACTTTATGTTTTCATTATGACTAAACTTCGTTTGGAACTTCTACTTATTGAAAATATATTGTTAGACAAATGCTGCGACCTTTTACATCGAAAAGTCAATTTTTAAAATTTTTGACTTAACGCCTTTTGGAAACAAGATCTTCATATAAAGACGAAAAGTTTGCTTGTATGTGGTGGATAATTTCTGGAACTACTGAACCGATTTTTTAAAAATATTTCACGAATCAAAAGCTCCACTATCTACGATGTACTAATATATAAGGAGAAAAAGTTTGTTTGTATGTGGAGGGTAATCTCTGAAAGTGCTGTAGCGATTAAAAAAAAAAAATCACTAATCGCTACACTAGCCCTGATTACTATACGCTAAAATAAATTTTCTTAAAATAAATTTTTTAGAGCGAAATTTAAATATTTTAATTAAAATCCCCATAAAATCCATTAAAAAATGAAATGTTAAAACAAATGATGCTTCTATAAAACCAACTTTTAGACGTTCACATAAAGCGTTGTAAAAAAAAATTAAACTTGTACGATAAAATGGATGTCATTATATAGCTTTAAAAGTATTTCTTTTTCTAATGATATGATTTATTTAAAAAATGTATATATATTTGCGGATATTCTAAATATTAAAGTTTAAACATTATTATAAATTATACATGTTAGTATATTGAAAGTATATTAGTTATATATTTAATAATAAATAAATCAATGAAATAATAAAATAACACTTTAGAAGTAATTTTTTTTTTTTTATCTAATTCCTGTTATATTATTTTTTATATATTTTTTAAAATAAGCTATCACTAAAATGCATGTTTTTTCCCCCCTGTTGTTGTTGTTGTTTTGCTTTATCGCCTGTAATTTCCAAGGTAATTGTCCCGCAATTTGGCTCATTTGCAACTCATACGCATGACGTGTATATCAGCTTATTACTTCCATTACCCTACTACCGTAGGTAATGGAAGTATTGTATTCGGTCTGAAAATTCGATATCGGGTTTTCACCTGATTTACACGTTTTAAGGTCCCCTGAGTCAAAAAAAGTGGTTTTTGGCAATTGGTCAGTGTGTATGTGTGTGTGTGTGTGTGTGTGTATGTATGTATGTGGAGAATCTTCTGGCTATTATAGCTCAGAAACTAATAAAGATAGAGCTACGAAACTTTAGAATTGAAATACGTCTGGTCTACAGATGAAATTTCCAAATTTTGGTGAAAATTGAAAAACCGGAAGTGGGACATCGGAAACCGGAAGTGGGACCGTAAGTCCGTATCTCAAAAACGGCTCTAACGATTTTCTTCAAACTTGCTATATAAACACTCTATTAGATGTCCTTTCGAATGATATAGTTGGTTGGTCCAGGAAAATTGATAGGCGTCCCTTTTAAATAGCTCAATTTCAGGCCTCGCAAAGGCGTTCCTTTAAAAACGGTTGTACGGATTTTTTTCAAACTCGCCATTTTAACTCACTTTTAAATATGCTTTTGTATGTAATTATTGTTTTCCTGTCAATAATTGATTTTAACCGGAAGTGGAACATCGGAAACCGGAAGTGGGACCGTAAGTCCGTATCTCAAAAACGGCTCTAACGATTTTCTTCAAATTTTCTATATAAACACTCTATTAGATGTCCTTTCGAATGATATAGTTGGTTAGTTCAGGAAAATTGATAGGCGTCCTGCATAAATAGCTCAATTTCAGGTCTCCCAAGGGCGTTCCTTTAAAAACAGCTGTACGGATTTTTTTCAAACTCGCCATATTAACTCACTTTTAAATATCCTTTTGTATGTAATTATTGTTTTCCGGTCAATAATTGATTTTTTTTTTTTTAAGTTGGTATCTCAAAAACGGCTCTAACGATTTTCTCTTTAGTTCACTTTTATGTTTTCTGATCGCATTATCTCTCAAAAATGCATATAATATGTGTAATAGTGGGTAATGGAAGTCGTGTGGTTGTTTCACACCAGATTTTTTTTTTGTTTGAAATTAAGAAATAAACATATGTTCTTTACATATAATAAAATAAGATGTCTGTGTGTTTTTTTATATGTGTATGTTTGTCATTTTATACTCAAACGGCAGACCTCAGCGCTTCAGAATTTAATATGGAGATCCGTTCTAACCTCTCCTAATGCACCACGTTGTCCGATTTTCAGTTTTTTTTTTTTTTTTTTACCCATGCATATGTTAGAGAAAGTACTGTTTTTGGATGAAATTTTCTAAATTGAGTTTTTGTTATATTTACACGTTTTGAGGACCCCTGAATCCAAAAATCATTTTTAGTGGTTAGTTTGTGTGCATCTCTCTCTCTCTCTCTCTGTGCGTGTGTGTGTGTCTATCTGTTATCATTATATGTCAAGAATAAATAATAGCAGAAAGTCCAAACTTGGTATTCTAAATATGTATCATATAGGGATGCTACACAAAACTTTTCGTTGAGATTAAGCAAATGGTTCGTGTATAAGGACACCCAAGAAAATTCAAATATGTCTATTATTCAATTACGCCTATGGGGGAAATTGCCGGTAAGTAGAGTTTAGGCATCTATAGACTGCACTAAACCAAATTAAACGAATATATATTTTTTATATGCGTAAAAATATGTTTTATCTAAAATATGGTACGGAAATCATTCACTGTTCGTTTACAGGGCCACACAAAAGAACTAGATGATAGTGCGACAAAGATTGAAAATTGGTGGAAGTGTATTTCAGTTTGTGCCGTGTGTTATTAATATAGGATTATATTTATTTGAACCCTGTGGTCTGTACTCAACCTTCAAAAGATATACAGGGCTGCCAATATTTAACCCATAACATTCTTTTTTATCGTTAGTGGAAGTGTTTATATTTTACCATGTCCAGGAAAGCTGCTCAGAAATTGAAATTAGTTCCTCATAGTCATATGTGAAATATTGTATTTTTTAAGGCTAAATATTCATCGCTTAGATTTTTGAATATTTACACGTTTTGAGGTTTCTCGAATATCGAAGTCAAGTTTTTGATGCTTGTTCTTTGTCTATGTCTCTTAGAGTAAATTAAAAACAAATAATTCCACGTGAGTCAAATGCTGTATTTTGAAGTGAATACGTTTGTTACTAGAAAAGATTGATCAAGATTGATAAGTTTAAAGGAATGTTGCGTGTGGACGTTGTCTGAATAATTTTAAATGAACTCTGGAATTTAATAACAGATTTGAATTCTATACAAATGTAGGTACAATTAATGAAACGGGGGGTTGAGAGGAGCGGCAGGACCCCCCTCCCCATTGAATTATTTGTCAAATAAAGCTGTTCCGAAATTGTTTCAACATAGGCTTACACAACAGTACTCATTGTCTTACCCTTTGATCTGCAATCTGTATTTATAGTATTAAATTTCAGGGTAAGAGAAAGAAGTTGGAATGACACACCAAATTACTTAATTAGTTAAAATATGAAAACGAAACGTTATAGTAGATTTAAAATTAACTTTAAAGCCTATTGCTGATGCCAAAAAAGTTTACGCATTCTTTTCTTTTTTTTTCTTCCGGCATAAAATGAAATATATTTATTCACATGTAAAAAATAAAAAATTGTTTATGTATCTAACAAAATTGACGTCATTATTGTTTTAAAATTATATACATATTGATAAAGTTTTATGGTTGTATAAATAGAATGTGCTAAAGTTCGTGGAACAGATTTCCGTGTTATTTGTAAGATAGGGAATCGCAATTAGCATCTGCCAGAAAATTTTAAGCGAGCGCTATTTTGAGCTTAATAGTGCAATTGAAAGCCACTAAATGCTGAAAATTAAAACGGAAAATTTGAATAGAAAAAAAAAAAAAATCTCAAACAGACTAGTACAAATAATTAAGCATTTAAAATAGAAAATAACATATAACTGAAAAAAAAAAAAAAAAAAAAAAAAAGGCGTCTCATACGGTTGAATTAGCACTAATAGCACTCATAATGTAGTACTCTATTTGGTATTAAACTGCTGTCTTTTTATGTTAAATAAAGTAAAATACACTGAATAACGTGATTAAAAGAATTATGTGAAGTACGTCCAGAATTGTTCATATGCACTTTCAATTCAATTATAAAAGGGCTGATTTGATTTTTTTTTTTTTTTTTTTTTTTAACCCGTTAGTATTAGTCGCTAGTTGGTCGATTTGCCGCCTATCCTTCAGTGTTGCCAGATTTTTTTATTGAACAGCCACCAAAAAGTTTTAGAAGTGGCATTTGATATAGATAAAACGCGAATAAAATCGAAGAAAAGTCGATCACATCACTTCTTAAAATTATTGGTGACATTTAAATAAAAAGTGCGCAATCTGTAATAGGTGTCGCTGTCTATAGCGACTACTGACGGGTTAATACTGTGTGTTTCGAAGCTTTCATTCGAAAAACAATTGAATTGAAGTTCACGTGTAAGGCATTGTCGTAGCAATAAAGACATGAACCAGAGGGTATGAGGTTGAGGAAGACGCTGCCGAAGACAGCGGGTACTCGAAGCATGGTTTTGAAGAATTTTAACGGATTTTCTTTTTAATTTTTATTAATAAAGCGATATATATATATATATATATATAAAAAAGTTTCTACTTTTTATTCATTTAAATATAGAAATATAGTGACCAGCGAAGCGGGCAAAGCCTGCTAGTTACAAATAAAGTAGAAAAAACTTGTATTCCCCAACTTTTAAATTATTTTAACAAGAGAATTCTAATAATAATATATTTAAAATTATTTTATAAGTATCATTATTTTTAAGCAGATAATTTTATGAAAATGAAGAACTTTAAAAGTGTATTTTATAAAATTAATATTTGAGTTTAATTGGACCTGTGGTTCTGGAGCTTCATTCTAGTATAATTTTTTGAGATAGTCTGTCGATTCGCGTATCACTTTTTCAGAAATAATGGGGAAAAAATCATAATTAAAAATATGTAAGGAAAACGTATGCTAGAGAAGTTAGAAAGAAACTTTAAATATGTAAAATGCAGAGAATCGTGGGTGGGTTGGCTAGTGACATTATAAATTTTAATTGGTTAACAATTTCAAAACTTACTCATTTTAAAAATGCAGTTTTTATTATAAACATTTTATAAAATATATAAATAAATAATAATAATAATAATAATAAATTAGGGAACAGTTTAACTTAAAATGTCACAGTGGTGCATATTATTTTCAACTAAACCGATAAAAAAAAAAAAAAAAAAAAAAAAAAAAGAGAGGGGCATGGGAAAAAAAAAAAAAAATAAAGAGATATGTTTATTTTTTTAACTTTTAGGATTTTGTTCTTGTTATTTTACTCGCGATATCATGACAAGTGAAGATGTGTCTTATCTACTAACAGAACATAAATATTGACAAATTCAAATACGATTTCGAAATGCGACAAAAGAAGAAAATAATTTTTAGAGAAGGAGTATTCAAACTGTCAATAGTGTGCTTACGTAATAAAAAAATAAGAATGTTATTAATAGAAATTTATTACATAACATAATACGCTATGAATATCGTTTTATCTGAATGTTGTATGGGAAAACATTAATATATTAATGTTTATTTAAGGGTGTTCGATTTAATTTAAATTTATACTTTAATAATTCTTTTCGGGTTTCAATATGGAAATATAAAGAATTTAACATTTTAATTCTAGTTTTAAAACAGTTTTATGATTCTAAATTTTTACCTAAAGGTTAAAACTCGACGTGTTTAAAGCAATTTTAATGCATATTCAGCGAAAAACGAAAATTGTCGTCCCCCCCCCCCATTTTGTTTTTAAGATCGTGCATTTATTTTCCACCGCATTTTATAAAAAGGAAAAAAAAAAACGGGAAGGAAAAGTCAAAACTCAGTAGAAAATTGCATGACATGAAAAAAAAATCATGCGGTACGCATTGATTAATTGATTATTAACACTTCTCAACTATAGGTACATGTTTATAACTTTCAATGTTATTTGCCAACGTTATCACACAACGGACAGACAGAAGGACTGAAAGGCATGCAAACAGACTAATTGTATTTATAATCACTCTTAAACATTGTTGCAAAGTTTTAAAATTGTTTAACAAGACAAAGTAGCCGTGAGATTCCAATTGCAGCCTTTAATGTATCTGAATATTTTAGCGTAGACCTGTAAATCTCAATGTTAATCATATTATATTCCATACAAAGCATTATTTTAGAATATTAAGAATAAATGTCAATATCTTTATGAAAAATGTCTGTCTAAAACGCAATGCATTGGAATTTTTTGGGTGTCCTTGTATGCAAACTAGTTGTACAGAACCTATTAAAGCCATTTTAAATATGAAACATTCCATAGTGAACTTGAATGGCATATATCAAATTTTAAAAGGTCTGAAAATATTTAAGGATGACGGAGATGGGACGTCAGACACATAGAAAGATGGACGGCCGGACAGACCGATATACAAACTGAAATCATATTCATAGTTAAAAAACATTTATAAAGTGATAAATAATGTGGTTGGTTGGTTGGTTGTAGGATTTAAGGCCGATTGACTCCTGATGTGTCCTAGGCCTAGAGGGGGAATGCCCTCCGTGGGGGTCTTTCTAAGGGGTCCTAGCCCGTATTTACGCGAGTTTCGGAGGAAACCACGGAAAACTCCGAACGGCTAGGTCGATGAGCGCGACCTGGGATCGAACCCGGCACCTCCCATCTACCAGCTTTGAGCGCAGAACCGCTCGGCCGCTGGTGAGCCGATAAATAATGTGATTTATTAACATAGTTTTTAGATGATCCACCAACATACATATTAAATTAGAATTTTCTTAAAGCCATTTTATTCTATTATTTAGACATTCATTTTTTATGCTAATAAGGTACATATACGTGTGTATAATTTATGTCTATGTGTTCGCATGCGTATGTATTTACACGTATGAATATCAGTATGTATATATATTGTATTTTGTGAAACCAGATTTCACGTATTATGTCTTAGTTTTGTGTAAAAAAAAAAAAAAAAAAAGGAATGAATGAATGAAAAGCAGAAACAAAAAATAAAAACAAAGAAGAAGAAGATCAGCGAAGTAGTTAATAATAAACAAAAAATAAATTTTCTTTTGTTACAATGTATATAAATAATATGTATGCAACAATCTGTAAATTAAATTTAAGTGAATTCAAACACCAATTGTAAATTCATTTATACACAGAATCATCTTTAAATTATAAAAGAAAATTACACCGCAGTCGGAAATAGATCTACTTATTTTCTTGACGTACCAACTGCCATGACTTCTGTTGCACGGAAAATACAGATGTAATTTCTGCTGTTGTACATAGGGATAGGAATACAGATGTAACTTCTGCTTTCATAAAAATAAACAAAAGGTCTCAATAATTCTCTTTTTCTTTATCTTGCCATTCGGCTCATACAAAAAAGGCGCGAGCCAAGGAGTTGTTCGATAACGAACACATTAAACATCTGTTGCCGACATACATCTTTATTAAGTAAAAGAGGTATAAATAATACACGAAGGGGGCGGAGGTGAATGAATAAGGGATGTTAATAAATGATGTCAAATGTTAAACCCCCGGAAGAGGAGTTAGTTTGATTTCACTCATTTTTAAAGTAAGGAAGCGATAAATTGTAAATTTATTAGTTCCGTTCGAGGGGTGAAAAATGGGGTAACGGTAACATGAATAGAAAATCATGCCACTATTTTATGTAAATAGACCGAATATTTCAGATAAACTAATTTAAATCATATAAAAAGAAATAAAGTTTATTTATAATTTTTCCCTTTAAGTAAAGTTACGTGTACTTTGCTACACATTTCCAGTATGACCCTAAGGTTTGGAAGAGCTTTTTATTATCCTTAAAGTAACATAGAATTTTGGAAATAGTGTTTATTATTTTATTCCGTTTGCACAACAGGGGTGCAAGAGTTTCAGTATCAAAATAAAACACTCTCATCAATAACTTCTACTATGATCAATTGCAATAAATTATAGCTCAAATATGATATAAATTAATGATAAAAATACACTGGTGTAAGTTTTCCGTTCTGAGACGGAAACTCTTGCACCCCTGTTGCATAACATCCTTCACATTTATTTCATACTGAACAGAAATACTGTCATACAGTTATCATTGCGTAATTTTATATAAATATTTTCATCATTACGTTCGTCAGTTCCACATTTCGAGTTTTGTTGGCTTTATTAAAGGAAAAAAAAAAAAAAAAAGAAAGAAGAAGAAGAAGAGGAAGGAGAAGAAGAAGAAGAAAGTGAGAAAGAAGAAAAAAAAAATACGAAAAGAAATTAAATATTCGAATTTATTCCAATTTCAAATATTTGAATTACAATGTATGCGTTAAAATTTTTTTGTGAAGATTAGAATGTAAATGAAGCGTAAAAAGCAATTAAAAAATCACAATTCGATTTCATAGGATTTTTCGTTAAAGGAAATGACATAGAAGTATTTGTAGGCTTCACACGAACAATTAAAAAATCTGGAGTGACTCCACTCGACTTTCCGAACATTGAGTAATTAACAGTTTTGTAGATAAAGTAAAGAAAGAGGAGTTGTTAAACAAACAAAAGAGAGAAAACCATAATAGAGTGTTTGAGTATTTTTCTCCATCTATTACACGATGTTTTATTTAACGCTACTGAACTTTGAGCCCATAGATCATAATGATAAAGAATTTTTCGTTGTGTCCCTGTAAAAACCTATGAATGCTAGATTCACCAAAATGCTTATAGTTAGTCAACAGTGATTTATAATACTCATATAAATTTTCAGCTCAATTCAATAAGGCGTTTAGATGCTATCGTACTTTTAAAAATTTAGTCCCATAGGCCATAATGATAAAGAATTTTTCTTTGTGTCCCTGTAAAAAAACTGTAAGTGCTAGATTCACCAAAATCTATACAGTTAGTTCAACTGTGATCTATAACATGTGTACAAATTTTTTGCTCAGATTAATAAGGCGTTTAGACGCTATCACACTTTTAAAAATTTGGCCCCATAGGCATAATGATAAAGAATTTTTCTTTGTGTCCCTGTAAAAAAACTATAAGTGCTAGATTCTCCAAAATCTATACAGATTGAGCATTTGTGACCTATAATATGTGTATAAATTTTTTGCTCAATTGAATAAGGCGTTTAGATGCTATCGCACTTTTAAGATTTTGCTCCCATAGGCCATAATGATAAAGAATTTTTCTTTGTGTCCCTGTAAAAAAACTATAAGTGCTAGATTCACCAAAATCTATAGGGTTCGTACTATGGTGACTTACAATATGCGTACCAACTTTCAGGTTAATCGAACAAAGCGTTTAGACGCTAGCGTGTTCACTCACAGACATACACACATACACACATACACACATACACACACACATACATACATCATCGTAAAAATAGTGAAAACGGACTCAGGGGACCTCAAAACGTATAGAAACATCAAAATCTCGAATTCGGATTTTTGACATGATTACAATACTTTCCTCACTATAGTGTTCGGAAAGTAAAAACACACTGAAGGTTATAATTTAGAGATACAAATTTTTACTTTCCGAACACTATAGTGAGGAAAGTATTGTAATCATGTCAAAAATCCGAATTCGAGATTTTGATGTTTCTATACGTTTTGAGGTCCCCTGAGTCCGTTTTCACTATTTTTACGATGATGTATGTATGTGTGTGTGTATGTGTGTATGTGTGTATGTGTGTATGTGTGTATGTTTGTGAACACGCTAGCGTCTAAAGGCTTTGTTCGATTAACCTGAAAGTTGGTACGTATATTATAAGTCACCATAGTACGAACCCTATAGATTTTGGTGAATCTAGCACTTATAGTTTTTTTACAGGGACACAAAGAAAAATTCTTTATCATTATGGCCTATGGGACCAAAATCTTAAAAGTGCGATATCATCTAAACGCCTTATTCAATTGAGCAAAAATTTTATACCCATATTATAGGTCACAGATACTCAATCTGTATAGATTTTGGAGAATCTAGCACTTATAGTTTTTTTACAGGGACACAAAGAAAAATTCTTTATCATTAAGGCCAATGGGGCCAAATTTTTAAAAGTGTGATAGCGTCTAAACGCCTTATTAATCTGAGCAAAAAAATTGTACACATGTTATAGGTCGCATTTGCACCAACTGTATAGATTTTGGTGAATCTAGCACTACAGTTTTTTTACAGGGACACAAAGAAAAATTCTTTATCATTATGGCCTATGAGACCAAATTTTTAAAAGTGCGATAGCATCTAAACGCCTTATTCAATTGAGCTGAAAATTTGTATGAATATTATAAATCACTGTTGCACTAACTATAAGCATTTTGGTGAATCTAGCATCTATAGATTTTTACAGGGACAAAACGAAAAATTCTTTATCATTATGATCTAAGGGCTCAAAGTTCAGTAGCGTTAAATAAAACCTCGTGTGATATATGGAGAAAAAAACACTCTATTATGGTTTTCTCTCTTTTGTTTGTTTAGCAATTCCTCTTTCTTTATTTTATCTACAAAACTGTTAGTTACTCAATGTTCGGAAAGTCGAGTGGAGTCACTCCAGATTTTTTAAAATGGTGACAAATATTTATAAGTTTTTTAGCGATCTGCCTGAAGAAAACAATGGTACAAAACCTAGAGGATGCTTTTTTTTTTTTTTTTTTTTTTTAAATATTGATTTTAATTTCTGAAAGTCACTTTTTACCAACACTTTGTAGGTATAGAAAAATATATTTTTTACCATTTAATATATATATATATATATATATATAGAAAACAGAAAAAAGTAGATATATAAAAATATTTTATGCGACAAACTTGTTATTCATGTGTGTGATTTTGGTGACTTTGTTGATAAATTGGCAATTATTGTTGGTTTATTGCAAGTTATAACTAACCCTAAATATTTGGTAAATTATTTCTTAATTAAAAAAAAAAGGGGGGGGGGGGTGAGAGGGAAAAAAAAATTCATTTTTCCTTCTTTAATGGTACGCATGGACAATTTTCATTACTTCTGTTCATGGAATATAGAAATTAATTCTTTTAGAAATTATAATAATACATCATTTTAAAATTATTTTAATTGTTTTCTTTTCTGGTAACATATTAAGGTAACTTTATTATTTTATTAATTGTTTGGATATAATAGAAGTACATGATTTCTGCGATAATACTGCACTAAAATTATTTTTTCCTAGAGCAAAAAATTGTATCACATTTTTTATATTATAGATCATTAAAGTAAATTGCTTGAAAAAAATAAATAAAAATAAATATATCTTTCATTATATACAAAAAATAATGCAGCTATTTCTTGAATATGTATATAATCAGTTTTTCTTTGGAAACTATTAGTAACATAACATGCATTAAAAATAAATAATTAAATAACTATATTACTATCTATCTTAAATGTCCTATAATGCTTATAATAAAACATAAACTGTTAAAAATATCAACAGAATAACTACTGAAAATTATTTATCTTAAATCTTTTGTAAAAGTTACAGGAAAAAGTAAATGGAGATGTCAAAAAATCTATTTTTTACTATCAAGCTTTACCTGCTTCACTAGTCACTATATTTCAAGGAATTTTCAAAAAACATTAATTACTATATTCACTTTACGTATATATATATATATATATATATATATATATATATATATATATATATATATATATATATATATATAAATCACTTTATATATATAGAAAATATCCATTGAAATCGCTTAAAACCTGGCTTCGGTTCGCTACTGATTGTATTATGCTTTAACCAGATATTTCAGTTTAGTGATAACTGGATGATAAGTGGCGCTGCTAATACTCAAGAAATACATTTTTCGAACAGACAATTCAAGAATCTCATTTCTCAGACAGACATTTCTCAGACATATTATCACTCTTACTCTATGATAACAGATGGTAGCACCAGGCAATCTCCGCAGCTGCAAAAATTTTAATTAAAAAAAAAAAAAAAAAAAAAGATCCCTTTTGGGAAAAGACCCTTTTTGTAAGTTTGTTGGAAAGGACAGACACTCTACTTTTAAAGATTATCCGAATTATTTTTTTGTCCTGTTTTAACTATAGTTTAGATAACTAACTAAAGAAGGGACAAGTCAAGTTTTCTAACACTTACCAGATGAAGAGAAATGAAAATCGATTCAAACTAATCTAAGAAATTCCTAAAAATTTGCAAAAAGTACCATACGTCTCGTTACACATGTACCTCTTCTTCTATGAGTAGTAGACGTTTTCTTACGGCGCCTGCATATGAGAGAACCACGTAACACGGCACCTTACCCAAACTTACCCTATATTTTAATGGCTAGTATTTTAATTAATTATTTTCGAAGTGTACTAATGATTTATAATGATTTTTCTGGAGTAGTAATATTTAATTTAATTTTTTTTTTTTTTTTCAGAAATAAAGCAATAATAATAATAATAATAATAATAATAATAAAAGAATAAAGTTTGAGAATCTCGATTATTTATTTTTAACCGAAATCTATAGTAAATTTACAGGGACTCAGTAAAAACAATTCTGTGAATTTACAGAGTGTATTTACAAGACACAAGATATTGTTATTTATTTATTTATTTATCTTTGTTTAATTAAAAAATAAGAAAAATTACGTCTTAAAAAATAGTTTAATTACTTTAAAATATTTTAGTCGAGTCTGAAATTATTAATATTAGTTTTTTTTTTTTTTTTTTTTTCCTAATTTAGAAATAAATCGAAGTTAAAGTAAGGAAGAAAAAAAGGTAAAGAAGTATATAAGTTTAATAAATTTTTAAATATGACCCTATGACCAATTATATAGAAAACGAAGTAAAAGAAAAAAAAAAAAAAAGAACATAAGCTTTTTTTTGTTTTCTAAGTAATATATATATATATATAAAATTCTGCAAGAAACAGAATTTAATTTGGTACGACAGGATTTTTTTTAATCTATTCTTCCATGTAAATGCACGCACTAACTGTCTTTCATTCCCTAGCACCGGTTATTACATTGATTTCTTAAAATTACTTTGGTATAGCTATAGTACATAAGCCCCTTGGCGGCTTTTAAATTTTTGTAGTCATTTTGGCGATTAATTAAAATTGTTATCGCAAATGAGTAAGTAAAGATCTTGACGAGAAAAGTCCGAACTTTTTCAGAGGCAAATTTCAAATTTTGCCAAGGGTTTAATACTGAATCTGTTCCATTTCTTTAGAACGATTTTTCTCAATTTTATTTTAATTATTTATAAAAAATGTTTGCAAGTTTATTGTTCTTTCGACATAAAATGAAATATATCTATTTATTTATTTTTGACTCATGGAACATAGACTCCTTCGATATATGTTTTTATAAATTCAATAATTTTTTAATAGTCATATTTATGTTACAAAATTCGTTTACTTTTAGAAGTTTCCATTTCTTTTATTAAATTTAAGCCTTTTCTATTTATTTTAATTTATAAAAATTGCCATCATTATTTTAGAAACTTTAACTTTCTTTTCAGTTATTTAAAAATATTAATTATAAATGTTTTTAAATAAATGTCTTAGTTAACTAATGACGTGAACCCTTCTGAAATCATAATAAACACATGCAAGTTAACTTTACTTTTATTTGTATTATATATTTTTCAACATATATAAATAATAATAGTAATAATGCATAATATGTATCGTTCAACACTGAAGCTGTCTCATTTCATTAACCCAATTTTTCTCAATTTTAACCATTAAAAAAAGAAAAAAAAAAAAGTTCGCACATTTATTTTATTTTTCTCGATATAAAAATAAATATATTTATTTATTTATTTATTCATTTTTAGCATCATTGTTTTTTTCCTTATTATTAATTTGAAAGTTACAATGGGGTTTTTATTTAATATCTTTTGAACCAATATCCGATTAAATTAAAAAACAAGTCCTTCCGACTTATTCGGAAGGGAATGTTGATTTATTTTTCCTTATCAAGTAGCCGTCATTTTGTTTCAAAATATTGGCTACAAATTATTAATGGAATTGGTAGAAATATTGATGGTGGCCAAGTCCTTCCGGCTTATTCGGAAGGGTAGGTTAATTTTTTTTTCTTATCAAGTAGCCGTCATTTTGTTTCAAAATGGCGGCTACAAATTATTAATGGCCTTGGTAGAAATACTGATGTAGTCTATGCACATATGGAGTTTTAAGCAAATCGGTTCATAAATACCTTTTTATGCGAATTTAAAATTTTCAAGTGGCCGGCGCTTGGAAACAAAATGGTGGGTTATGCTAACAAATATATCAAATGTATTTGTGAGATAAGTCTACTGTACACATATAGTTCGAATTATTCAAAATCTCAAAAGTCATCGTGTTGAAAAATTAAGTGGCTGCCACTTCGATCAAAATGGCAGAGAAAGTTGCTCTAAGATATCGTTGCAAATTTGATTTTTTTTTTTTTTTTTTTTTTTTTGTAGAAATTCTTTTAAAGAGGCTTAGTAAGTTTACAAAATGTTAGTTTTCTGCATTTCTAATTTGTTTTAGCATTAAAATGGCATAATTTTTCCTTAAAAACGCGATAAAAAGATTCAATAAGGCAGGTAATGAATTTAGCGCCAAATTTGGCAATTTTCCCCCCATGGCGACTTTTTTTGGCGAGAAAATACTTATTATCGATATACCAAAGATGGACGCAATAAGTAGATTGGTTCACGAGTTACATGAAATGTCTAGATTTTTGTTGTTTGAATGATAAATCCATTTTTCATCTTTGATTTGAATTAATTAAGTATTTCAAAATTTACGTGATAAAAAATTTTCAAGTGGCCGCCACTTGGAAGCAATACAGTGGAACAAGTTGCCCAGCAAACACATCCAAGATATTTGAAGCATAGGTTCACTGTCCAACTGTGGTTCAAATCAGTTATGGCAAATTTTCAAGTGGCTGCGACTTGGAAACAAAATGGTGAAACAACTTGCCCAGCGAAATCCTCCAATATATTTGTATGATAAGTTCATTGTCCAGTACTAGTTTAAATTAAATCAGTATTTCAAAAATTATCGTCATAATTCAAGATAATTATATGATAATATGACTGTCCAAATTTGGTTCGATTTGGAGTATTATTTCAGAAGTTATCGTGATTTTAAATTTTCAAGTGGTAACCTTATTTCAAGTGGCCCCTCTTAACTTAAGATATCCGTCACTTTATTAAAAATGGCGGATAAAGTTAATTGAGACACTTATGTAATCTATGTATACATCAAAATTCAAACAAATTTTGAATAAGCTTTTTACAATTTGAGTTTGAAATTTTCAAGTGGTCTCCACTTGAAATCAAAATGGAGAAGCAATTTGGTTAAGAAAACTCATCTAAGATATCTATAAGATAAGTTAAGATACTGTCCAAATTTGGTTCAATTTGGAGTATTATTTCAGAAGTTATTATGAATTTAAATTGTCAAGTGGTAGCCTGATTTCAAGTGGCACCGCTTAATTTTAAGATATCTGCCACTTTATTAAAAATGGCGGATAAAGTTCATTAATAAAGTTCTTTGAGACACTTGTATAAACTATGTATACATCAAAAAAAAAAAAAAAAAAAAAAAAAAAAATCGGAATACGTTTTTTACAATTTGAATTTGAAATTGATGGCAGAAAAAGTTGCTCTATCGTTGCAAATTTGATTTTTTTTTTTTTTTTTTTTTTTTGTAGAAATTCTTTTAAAGAGGCTTAGTAAGTTTACAAAATGTTAGTTTTCTGCATTTCTAATTTGTTTTAGCATTAAAATGGCATAATTTTTCCTTAAAAACGCGATAAAAAGATTCAATAAGGCAGGTAATGAATTTAGCGCCAAATTTGGCAATTTTCCCCCCATGGCGACTTTTTTTGGCGAGAAAATACTTATTATCGATATACCAAAGATGGACGCAATAAGTAGATTGGTTCACGAGTTACATGAAATGTCTAGATTTTTGTTGTTTGAATGATAAATCCAATCAAGTGGTAGCCTGATTTCAAGTGGCACCGCTTAATTTTAAGATATCTGCCACTTTATTAAAAATGGCGGATAAAGTTCATTAATAAAGTTCTTTGAGACACTTGTATAAACTATGTATACATCAAAAAAAAGAAAAAAAAAAAAAAAAAAAAAAATCGGAATACGTTTTTTACAATTTGAATTTGAAATTTTCAAGTGGTCTCCACTTATAAACAAAATGGTGGAGCAACTTGTTTACCATGCTTATCTAAGATATTTATAAGATAAGTTAAGACACTGTCTAAATTTGGTTCGATTTGGAGTATTATTTCTGAAGTTATAGTGATTTTAAATTTTCAAGTGGTAGCCTGATTTCAAGTGGTCCCGCTTAACTTAAACTATCTGCCACTTTATTAAAAATGGCGGATAAACTTCATTAATAAACTTCATTGAGACTCTCATGTGGCCTTTATTTACATCAAAATTGAAGCAAATCTTGCTTTAAATATGCTTTTCACAATGTCGGTTTGAAATTTTCAAGTGGCTGCCACTTGAAAACAAAAAGTCGGAGCAACTTGGTTAAAGAACTCATCCAAGATATTTATAAGATCAGTTCACTGTCCAAATTTGGTTCGATTTGGAGTATTATTTCGGGAGTTATCGTGATGACAAAATTCTTATTATAGATAGATAGATAAACGAAGTGATTGCAATAGGTCGATTTCTAAAGAAATCAACCTAATAAGACGTTTTAGCTAGATTTTGTTCTGATTGATAAGTGTACCAATTTTTGATAAAATCTAATAATCTGGACAAAAAATCCCGAGAAATACAATGACAAACTTGCAGTTTTATATATTTAGATAAAAAACAAAAATATTTGCACTTTCATTCAAAGTATAATACAATAAATGGCGACAAATCAAAATCGCTGCCTGAAACAAATAGTTCGACCGCTCGTGCTAAAAATAAAAATAATACATTAAAAAAATAATTACTTAAAAAAATAATTACTTATATATCAAAATTTCTTAAAAATAATACCATTTTAAGGAAAACTTTAAAATTTCAATATATTTCAATGGACTCTTCCCACCTGACGTCAGAGGTCACATGATAGAGGAAAAACAAATAGCAGACGAAGTCTTGTTTATCTAGAGCGATTGCTGAAATAACATATTTTCTATTCTTATTTTTGATCAATCGTATTTAATCTGTGTTATTTTTTATACATCATCATTTTTAATCCATTTTATATCATTATTCATCATCTTTTGTTTGCTGTATACATTTACAATCATCATTTAGTTTATACCTGTTATTCATGTTCATGAAGACCATGTTTAAATACTCTGATTTTTCGTATTTAAATCAGTGACAGTGCAATATCGTACTACGTAAATCCATTTAGACCAGTAACTAAGTTAATTAACTTGTTGTAACACCTTTATGCAATTAAATTAAATGAAAACATTTTAAAATTTCAATTTATAATCCGTAAACATTCCACAAGAAGCTATTATTTATTGCTAGATCAGTTAATGTTACAGTTACACTACAATATACAAAAATCGATTCTTATAGGTAAAAATAAATAAACACATAAAATGTTTTTTAAAAATTATTAAATTTACAAATAAAACTATTCTACTGTCTACAAATGCACAATATTACTTTTATTTTATATTAAATATTAAAATTTTTGTTCTTAAGAACAATATTTAATTGAATTCGATTCTCAGAATTCGATTATTCGTTTTCCTCTATCACGTGATTGACCAGACGACGGTGGGAAGAGCCCATTAACAGATATTAATGTGTTTTTATAAATATAAACAAAGAAATTGTATTAAAATCTATTCTCTATATGCTTTTTCTTTTCATACCTTTTGAATTTTTCTGAAATTAAAAACTAGATATCGTATTTTCCAA